>BSBK01012367.1:0-105000 GCA_027943335.1 Chamaecyparis obtusa
TATAGATATACATATATTATATATATGTATGTATATATATATATATATATATATATATATATATATATATATATATATATATATATATATATATATTATATTATATATATATATATACATATATATATATATATATATTATACATACATATATATACATACATACATATACACATATATACATATATACACATATATACATATATACACATATATATATATATATATATTAAAGAATTAAAACTCAAGTTCAATAATGTGTGGTATGTTTTTTACAATTGTAAGGCATTAGATTGTCTGACGTTGGCTCCACTTCACATTCTAGGCCATCAATCATGGTGGAGCCTCACATACCTGCAATATGTTTTTCTTTCTATAATTTTTAAGTGTTTCTATACTTACTAATGTGCATATGTTAGATTCACGCTTTATCATTTGACATGTCAATAATGTTCTTATTATATATGTTTTCAGGTAGACACTACTATTAGGATTGGTATTCCTACTAGGTTGAGCCGATTGCAATTGTCGTCATTGTCATTTGAGGTCATTGATTAGTCTTTTATAGGGATTATCAAAATTGACCCACTTCAATACAATATTTTATAATATTTTTTTTACAAGAGTTGACTGCTACTACTTTTTTTTCGACAAGAGTGAAGCTTCACGTCCTTTAGAGGACTTTATTGACCACACTCTTGTGGTAATTCAAATGTTCATTATTTGATTAACTAAAAGTGTATCGTACATCTAATTTCAATCATAGACATGTCTCCTCATGCATTCTTTTTAACATGTATAGGATGGAAATGAGTTGTGTGTTCTTTGTGAAGAGCTAATGGGGAAGGAGGGTATTATAGGCAAGTTGAAGCTTTTTCAAATTATTTGTCTAGAAGATATTAGTAGAACCAAATTTAGAGTGCAATTTACACAATGTACTTTTAACCTTTCATATTTTGTCTCCTATAATTTATCACCAATAACTAGGTGTCTTATAAATGTTTAAAGAGACATTAGAATAATTTCTATAATTGTTGAAAAATTATTAGTTATATTTTCTTAAAAAGAAGCAGACTTATTTTTTATTTTCCTTTACTTTAGGTGTGTGAGAGATTAGCTTGTCTATCTAGTAATTTTGTATTGCATAATTCTATAATGAGACCTATAATTTTATATGTCTCCTATATTTTCATGTATTTTTAAAAATAGATCTTACAAGGACTCTACTTATCTCATATGCACTAGAAGAAAATCTTAGAGAGAGCGTTATCTATGATGTTACCATCCTATCTTTTTTATCCCAATTCACTTAAATTATTTTCTAGGACTTGGGTCTCTTTTTCCACACCAATGATAACTTTTTTTTAAAAAGTAGCAAAAGCCATTGAATGAAATTTATTAATTTGAAAAAATAAAGAATACATAAGAACTAAAATATTTTGTAAGCTATGAACTTTATAGTAGTTCTTAAGTGTCATTTTTTTGCTTATAAAATCTTTATTATTTATATCATTTCCAAGAGAATCAACTTTCATTTTGTACAACTTTTACAATCTTTTCATTATCTCATTATAAAGTACTAGAAAAGTACCATTAGAGAGTAAATTTGATCTATAGTGTTGTCCTCTTATTTCTCTATGGTCATTTCATTGTGAGGTTCTAGGATTGTAGATCTTTCTCCCATATCAAGGACACGTTTATAATAATTAGATTAAGTGTCAAAATTCTCAATATAAAATATCCAATCATTGTTTTTTTCATTCCATTTAACTTTTTCAAAAACAAATTTGAATAAACTTCACTTTCCAAAAATAACCTTTTTCAATTAAAAAAATCACGTTTATCATAATGAACAAAACAGATAAATGAGCTCATCACCGATTTCCTTGTAAAACCCTTAAAATACTATTTCACTTTTAAAATATGATAAAACCCGTTAAAAAATGACAGACACTTACTCCATAAGCACTTGAAATAAAGCTTCAAGGAGATTTAACATTCACCACTCACATATGAAATTAATATTATCAGTCGTGGCGTTTTACCTAATCTAGAAATAAAATATATAGCAGCTTTATATATTGGGGACTATCAATGAAAATTGGGCAAAGGCAGAAGGGAACATTTTACAGCAGCTTTATGGATTCCAGGAGCATATCAAACAACTGCAACCTAGTTAGGTATCATAATTGAAAAAACAGCTGATCATGCGTCTTACAACAGAAATATAGATTACACAACAATAAAATATATGATAGATTGGCTCTTCTATTCATAAGTTTCATATACGTCTTTAGCAGAACCTAGATTAGGTGGTAAAATACTCAGAGGAGTAAGAACCAGCAAGAAAAGACATTTGTCATGTCATATACAAAATGTTCAAAATACTGTGGGACACAACTTACTAAATAAACGTTATTTCCAAATTATAAGAATACCTTTGATCACTTCATTTATGCCTGGTCTTTTCTAAGAAGTAAATAAGACTGATATCAAAATGCTCTTAACAGAGGAGAAGCTTGACTGGATTCATTAACCCACACAGAAGAAGATTGGGTATCAGCCGATATTTCTGATTCTTGCCTGAATATTTGAGTCATTTCAATCTCTTTTCCATCTTCTGCTGGACTTAACATCTCAACAACCTGACTCATGGAAGGCCTCTTAACCTTGTCCTCCTCAATGCACAACAACGCTGTTTTCAACACTCTCTCCATTTCCATCTTTGATTTCCAATCCACATCTCTCCTTCCTAATTTGGGATCCACCATGTTCTCCATCCATCTTTCTTCTCTAACGCTGTCAAAAGCCCACTGGATAAAACTACTCCCGGAGATATCAAATTCTGCAGCCTTTTGCCCGGTAATTAATTCCAACAGAAGAATGCCAAAGCTGTAAACGTCCGCCTTTGCTGTGATGGGAAGGTTCATCGTCCACTCCGGCGCCATGTACCCTCTCGTCCCTCGTATGGTAGAGAAGGCGAGGTCCTTATTTCCATGCCCACCGCCAACAAGCTTCGCCATTCCAAAGTCTGAAACTTTTGCCCGGAAGTTCTCATCCAGAAGAATATTCTCTGGCTTGATGTCGCAGTGGAGAATCCACTCCAGGCATTCCTCGTGCAGATAAGCCAACCCTTTTGCCGTGCCCACGGCAATTTGAAATCTTGTGCTCCAATTTAAGAATCTCGAGCTGTCTTGGGTAAACAGATACTTATCCAATGAGCCATTCTCAACATACTCGTAGACTAACAGCCTGTGCTTCGCTTCCGCACAGTATCCAAGCAATCTAACCAGATTAATGTGATTGACGTGGCCAATCATACTCAATTCAGCCCGGAACTCGTCTTCTCCTTGAGACACTCCTCCGAATCGCTTGACTGCCACCACTTTATTTTCGGGAAGAAGAAGACCCTTGTATACACGCCCAAATCGACCCTCTCCCACACTCTCCCTGAAATTATCGGTTGCCATTTTAAGTTCCGAGAACTGAAACCTTTTTATAAGCCCTCCAGGAATGGCAGAGTAACCTTGTCGAATGTAGGCATCGGCATCGTGAAATACTTTAATGAAAAACCACCGTCCCAGAACTATGCAAACAATTTCTGTCAACCCAAGAGCAGAAACAAAAGAGACCAAGGAAATGACCAGCTGATTTGGTCTCCCCTTCCTTCCAACTGTGGACGAAATATTTTGCACTTGTGGTGAACATGATTGTGGTGAGCCCGAGCCAGATGGCAGCAGCTTTAGCACAGATGTAATATTGGCAGCTGAGGATTCATTGATGGACATCTTAATATACATGTGATTTAGGGCCCCTGGAGATTGAATTCCACTGATGAGATAATACTTTGGATAACAAGTGCCTGTGCCGGTAACCCTGTACCCAAACCCTAAACAATCACAATGAGCCATGCAGAAATTCCCGCACTGCTCTAATGTCATACCAAATCCAGCAAAATAATCAAAGCCATAATAATCGGCGTACGGAAGCCAAATCATCTGGGCACGATTTGCAGCGCAAGAGAACTTGTTGATCAGCCGGCAACCTTGGAACCAATCATTCTCATCTACTCTTTCAAAACCAGGCGGGCAAACGCAAGTGGGCTCTGGTGTGTATGCACAAATACCACTAAACCCGCAGAGACCGTGTATTCTGCACTGCCGTGAAATTGCAACCCATGAAATTTCCCAGCTGCCATTTTGCGGATCGAGGCTGTATAATCTCATGTTACCGTCAATATCCAGCGTCAATCTTCTGAGGCGCCCTTCACCGTAGTCCCACGCAGTGAAACTAAACTGATCGCTTGAGCTGAAATTGCCAGATCCGTCCAGAACTGCTGTGCGAGTGATATTAAAAGTGTTTCTGCCGTTATCGGCAGGAATTTTGCCCGGATCAGGCCAATACTTGCTGGAGAGATTCGACCCTTGGTAAATGAGGCTCAGATAGTTGTCATCGTTGAAATATAAACGGTAGTAGCCAGCCCTGTAGTTGTCCGATCTTATTCTGGAAATGAGCTGTGTGTTCGTTGTGAAGGGCTGCTGCGGAAGGAGGGTATCGATGGGCGAGTCGAAGCTTTGCCAAATTATTCGTCCAGAAGAGCTGCGTAGAACCAGATTTCCCACAGGTAGAAGCTCCGCTTTCTTCACATCAAAACCTCTGGTGTCCGTTCTCCATACAGCGCTTCCATCTGCATCTGAAAGTACCAGGTCTCCGTCCTTCTGAAGAATAAGACGGGAACCATTGCCGTTAATAGGGCGGTCCCTGTTGGCCATCCAAACAACTGTATACGGGAAGGGAGTTTGAGAATACCATATTGCAAAACCATAGGCGTTGATACCAACGGCATAAAATCCTGCGGAAAATGTGCCATCGGAAGACTGTAGGACAGTTTGATTTCTTTCCGGCGTGAGGGAATGACCTAATCTCAGAGTCTGTAATCCATGACTCTGCTGTGCAGAGATTAGGGAAAGGCCAAAAAGTGCACACAACAATACCGAGCGTGGACGATGAATAAAATAGAAACAGTCCATTGTTAACAAACAACCCTGCAACTCGAGATTATTGCGACGGCGGCACTTAGCTGTTAGAAATATAGAAAAACTTCACAGAGATCTTCCATGGTTTTGACCCGTCATCCATGGTGTTAAATCATCTCTAGGAATTCATGACTCGTACAAGAAATCTTTCCTCTACTTTTACTTTCGACTCTATTTATTAATTAATTAAAACTACGAAGATAATTTGTTTCTTTTTCCGAACGAGTTAATAAATAAAGTCAAAAGTACATTTAGATGTCTAGATATTAAATTTAACTCTTAATTGTACATTCTTTAGTGGTGATGAATATAAGTTCAAGACATGGAAGAATATTTTATTGTTCAATTTAAATTAGAGGGGGAAAAGTAGATGCCTCATTCATAACCCACATATCTATCTTTGTAAAAATGTGGCCAAAGACTTAAAATTGTCTTTGGATCCCTTCCTAGATACCAAAGGAACCGTCATCATACCATAAGAATGACCTTGAAACCCCAAATTACATCCAAGGGCAGTTCAAGAGTCTATGTGTTCAAAACCCTTGAAATCCTCTTGCAACATTCTTTTATCCAAACTATCCTCCTCATCTCTAAAATGGTGAGAGTTATCCTTGCTCAATTGTGAGCAATGTAGAAACACACTACGAAGCCCCTTTTTGTTCCCGACCAACAATGAGCCCTTTGGAGGGCCAACATGTGGAAGCCCTCCTTCCTTGAAAACCCCCGCCATGGGTGAGGCATCACAGCCCCTCAGGTTGCCACTATTTGTTACAGCATTTGCCAAAGACCTAGAAGCAAACACAACCCCATTGACCTACGGAAAACTCCTAGACACGAACATAGATGGGAGCACCATGTCACAAGTATAATAATTAAAATGACCTTGTATTTTATTTTAATAATAATTCTCTAAAAAATGTTATAACATGCAATAATTTTTGGATAACTCTTATTAGACAACTATGTCAATGAAGCAACTAAAGATAATTATGATCATAAATCCCTTAAAATATATTTATTATTAGCTACACTTACAACATTATTAGCCTTGTAAAATTACACCATACATAATGCTCTAGAGTTTTATCAATCATAAGGTCATAGTAAATTTAGTGAAAAAGATCTAATAATAGACTATGTATTACATTAGAATAAAGAAAATAAAAAATAAAAAAGTTTAAACATTTTATTAATTTATAATGGGCAAATGGTTGAGTTTCAAGATTAACAAGTGCCTAATCTTGTAATAAAGCCAAACCAATGTGGAACCTTAATAGAAGAGAAAAGCCTAACTCTTAGATGAGTCTAATGTGCTTGGCTTTGTCTTTTAGAGATCAAACCCTCAAATGCCCCTCTTATCTAGCAACATATCTTGACTTAATAATCTATAACTAGTTTAAGATCTCCATGAGTTAGCCATAAAATATTTTTTCTTTGGCATACTATTGCACTAAAATGATATAGTTTTATATAGCACATATTGAATATCTAGACTAACGTAGATTAACATAGAGAATAGCAAGTGTAGACTCAAGGATTCCTTGAAGACCCTAAAACTCTCAAATAATAAGAAAGACATAATATATTAAAGGAAGAGAGATAATGTCTTATTTTGACTTTTTAAGAAAGATTTGGACTTCCATTATTCAATGTTAAATTTACTAAAAAATCTTAGTTAAATCTCTATACATAAGTTTGCAATATAGCTTTAAGTTGAAACTAGATGAGCTTTTACCATAAAGAGTCTAAAAATTGGATGTCATTGCATCAATATAGGACTAGGACATGAGAAACATGTTTGACAAAGAATACAAGATATATCCATGCCACTAACATCATGCACTAGACCCTACTATTTAAAAAGTATGATTTCTACATTGTAGAAAAAGATAAATTAATGGAATATTGCCATGATAATCAAGCTTTTGGCCCATCGTCTCATAATGCATGCATCAAATGATAGGAGAATTTGTGAACGTAGTGGAATAAACCACTCAAAATGGTACGAGAATATATATTTTATAATATTTAATCTAATGCAATAAATTTAGCATATGGCATTTTCCCCTTCAAATATGTGCTTTATGAGCATAAAAAAATGTTTCTTTGTGTTCTCTGGTAAGTGTAAAGTCATATTTTACAACATATAAAAATCCTAACCATGTCTATCTTTTCGCCATCCAAAATCGCTTTGAATGCATTCCAAAGTCATAGCTAATCCTCCTTGAGTATTGAAAATATGTTTTTTCAACTATCAAAACATTCCTATCATATTAGGTAACATGGATTTCTAAGCCATTCTAGTAAGTTGGTGAGAAGTGGATGAAATGTAGATAGGATTTTTTTTATAAATTGTAATGGCTAGAAAAATCCATATTTCATACCAATGTTTAAGCTGTTATGGATTGGAGGTGATAAGGAGGTCATGTTAAATGAGGAAATTCATAATTAATATCTTTGACATGTGTGAAAATATCTTTGGGATGTCAAGGAGTAGGGTGTGAGAATAATATGTAAAATAAAGAAATCATATTTTATTTTGGGATTCAAGCATGATATGAAACTATGAAATTATACAACAGTAAAGTTAAACTCAAAATTCTTGTTAGGAAATAAAATTTCGTAAGTAGTTATTTTTAATCCATTTTCTACATAATCTATGAGAGATAATCATACATAGAAGCTTACAAAATAAACATTATGCATAGCTAAAATAGACAATCCATAAGAAAACATAATATATACCCTAAGAAAACCCTCATGAGGGAAAAACCCATCATCCAAAAACATCCATATTCCAAGTATTATTTAGCCATAAAGCAATACAAAGCACTTATAAAGTTACTGTTGTTAGGAATGAATGCAAAGTATTTTGCCAGTCATTCTATAGCAGTTGTTGTTGCATTCATGACTTGGATTGTCATTGATGTCAACACAGTGATATTCTGGATATTAGTAGGAAGCAGGTACAATTTTGTTTTACGCACATGTTGTATTGTAGATTGGCTTTTGCGCAGTTGATGGTATGTTCTTTGGTGTGTTATTAACCTATGGTTAACAACGCAAAAAGAAATTCATTCATTTGTGAGAGTTATGAGCATTTTGGTAAAAGCAGTGTTTAGACAGTATTTCTGTGAAGCGATTTTTGAAAATCGGAGGATATCTCTTAGCTAGGATGGAATCTGATTTTGCGCGGTTAAAGGGATGTTGGAGACTCATTAATGATGACGTGATTCACAGCACAAACTTTGAAGATATGTTTGGAGAAAGTTATAGTATCTGGAAGCCGACAGTTTTATGTGAAATTTTGTGTGTAGCGTGTAGAATTTATTATTTTGTAATTGAGGACCGACTCATTTGTAATTATTTGAGTTTGGTATATAAGAAGGAATGTTTTCCTTGTTGCAATATGTACTATGAAGGTTGAGATGCGAATATATGCATGAAGTAAAGAAAAGAGCTAATTCAATGATGAAGGAAGACTTGTGAGTACAGAGATCTGGAATTGTGATCTTGTGTAGCAGAGAGTGCAGTTTTGGCACAGTGTGAAGGAGGTAATATATTTCATATTATTCTATTGAATAATTCTAAGATCTTTTGGACAGTGGGTTCAGAGATCTTGCCTTGAAGCTGTTTGGGCAGTGGGTCCTTCTATCTTCCATAAACTCTTAACCGGGTTAGAATCTTTTAACAAGGATTCAAAATCTCCTAATAGGGATTTATATGTACTGAATGTATTTCATAAGACTCCTAACAAGGTCCATCCTCTAACAAGGAACTTTCATATTATTGCATCATTTTGTGGGCATCATTCCCACCGGGGTTTACTCTTTTCAAGAGGTTCCCTAGTCAACATATCTTGTGTTATCACTAATACATTTGGGGTGAAATTGCGACGGCAATTTGCGACGACAGAGAAATGTTAAGCGGCTTTGGCTTTTTTTTTTCAAATATAGCCCGACACCGTCGCAATTGCGACGTTGTCGGGATATAAGTGCAAAAAAAAAAAGGAACGTTGTCATTTGTGTTTTCAACAGTGCCGAGAGAGATTCCCTCCGCAAAATCAAGCGGGTTATCATTTGTGTTTTGAACAAAGCGGGTTGTCATTTGTGTTTTGAACAGCACCGAGAGAGATTCCCTCCATGAAATCAAGCGGGTTGTCATTTGTGTTTTCAACAGCGCCGAGAGAGATTCCCTCCGTGAAATCACAGCTACAATTTCTGAGTACGTTGGGTTTATTTTTCTTTTTTCATTATTATTTAATCTGGTATTCAGCTGTTAGAGAGCTAAAATACCCAGAAATGAGGACATATCTGTGTTGAATTTATTGTTAGCGGCTTTGGTTATTTAGAATGCTTCCCCACAATACTTAATAGGATGCATTTGGTTTTCAAAGCTTTCACTGACTTGGATTCAAGATTCTGAGACTTTCACGTGCCTTGCTTCAGTTGTTTCCGCAAACAAATCGCGTGCCTTTTGTATGCTTCCACATTTTATATACATGTCCATCAGGGTAGTCACAACCACTATATTTGACAAAAACCCATCTTCAATTACTTTTTGGTGAATTTCCCTACCCTATTCTAAAGATCCCATTTTGGCATATGCTTGAAGAATGCTGGAAAAAGTGGTTGAGTTTGGTTTTATACCTCCCAATTGCATTTGTTTAAAAACCTCCAACGATTTTTAAAAAAATGCAATTGGGAGGTATAAAACTAAACTATAACAATCCACCCTTGCTTGGATAGATCACTCACTGCTATACATTAGCATTCAACTCATGGTAATTTCCCATAGTTTATCCTGTGATCACACTGTTTTCCACAAAACTTTGCATATGCAATGTCAGTACTTCATAATACAAGTTAGTTATTGTCATCCCATGAATATTAGGCCTTCTATGTTCATGGGATGATCTTCATTATCTCTAAAACTCTACTGCAATGACAAGTCTAGACAAAAGAATGACTGTTTCAGCAGTGACTGGCGCGACAACAGTCTCAATATAATAGTAAACTCATTCAATAACAAGAATAATTGAATAATCAAACCAAATGATTTGAGACTTAAAAGATCAAGGAACTTCCAGAAATTAAAGTTTATTGCTTGCTGTTTCCTTCACCAGTCCATACACCCGCGCAACAGCAAATTTAAAGTAAACTCATTCAAAATGGTTTAGAATGGATGAAAGAAATCCTTCTAACTCATGTATGTGTTAGTTCAAACAAACTAAGACTTCCAAGATAAATGGAGTTGCAAAAACTAAGAGTTTTATATTTCTTACTGTTGCAGTCCGTATATATCTCCCTTCTTTGTTGTAACAGAGATATATATAAGATTCTTTATAACTTCTCAAAAACTAATCCAACCAATTTTCATCGGTTGGAGCTTAGTTTGAGCCTAACTAAATCCTAAATACTAACTCCCTCCATTGTTAGCTAACCATTGGATTTTGAAAATTCAAAAATTCCAACTTATAATTAATTGAATTATTTTAATCCAAAGACCACTAAACTCACTAACTTTGATCTCTTATGATTATTAAACTTTCCAAAAGACTTAAACTTCCACACTAGCCTATTCTAGATTCTTAGAACATTATTGAACTTTGGACAATCTCAGTCCATTGTAAACAAGCTTTTAGTCCTAATAAGGACATCATTACAAACTCATTGAAGTATTGCATTATTTTAATAACATTAAAGGTGCTAAGATCCTCCAATTGACCTGTTGACCCTGTTTATGTATTCCATCCCTCTGATTTGTCCTGAAAGTCTGTATAATCTCCGTCTCCAAATTGGTTGTGTGAGGTGCTCCGGCACCAGTTCGCCAATGGAATAGAAGTTGTTCTTCCTATATCAATGGAAATCCTAGCTCTACAACTTCTAACATTAATTGAAGTAGAGGAAGATGGTGCGATGAATGTCATATTAGTAAAATTGTTGAATCTACAAGAAGCTTATGAGAATGCTTATAATGCCTTGACACATCACCAAAGAATAGTATAATGTGGGTTTGACAAGAGGTATGCAATCCCCCTCTTAAGAAAAATGATATGATTTTGAAGTACAATGAAAGAGCAGCCAATCCAAGTCAACATACAAAGTTTGATGCCTTATGGGAGGGTCCTTTTTATATTTCTCGCTACAAAGAAAATTATGTTTTTGAGTTGGAAAACATGGAAGGTAATCCTTTTGAGATATTGATAAATAGGATCCATCTTAAACATTTCTACTAATAGTTTATCCTTCCTTCTTGTACATAGTAGGTTATTTATGCTTTAAGCTCAATAAGTATCATGAGGTACATTTTCTTTGTTGTTAGTCTCTAGTTTTCTTAAGGTTTGAGCCCATGTTTTACCCTGTGCATAGCATTTTTTGTTGTCCAACACATTTTAAAATGATCACCCCCCTATTATTGTATCACTTCCTCCTTGTTCCTCATTCAAGTGGCAATTACACAAGGGACAGTCACTGTGAGATGTCCTCATTTGTGACAAGGACAGTCACACATGAGGACATCTCACAGTGACTGTCCCTTGTGTAATTGCCACTTGAATGTATTGCTATTCAACCACATTTATGGGCCCGTTTGGACCATGACACACAGTAGCATCTACAGAGAAGAATATCCCAGGTGTAACAAGTTGTAAGAATATACCAACAGTTCTAAGAAGTTCCCTAGCACGTAGTAGCATCTACAGAGAAGAATATACAACATGAGGGCAGCCACTATAAAGACAACATGATAATGTACAGTCATTGTATGTGTACATTATCATGTTGTCTTTACAGTGACTGACCTCATTCAAGTGGCAATTACACAAGGGACAGTCACTGTGAGATGTCCTCATTTGTGACAAGGACAGTCACACATGAGGATATCTCACAGTGACTGTCCCTTGTGTAATTGCCACTTGAATGTATTGCTATTCAACCACATTTATGGGCCCGTTTGGACCACGGCACACAGTAGCATCTACAGAGAAGAATATCCCAGGTGTAACAAGTTGTAAGAATATACCAACAGTTCTAAGAAGTTCCCTAGCACATAGTAGCATCTTCTAATTGTCTATACCACTTCACAAGGTATTGTTTGCACACATTGTTTTTGGTTCTTTTGATGACCCTTGTTTTGAAATTGCTATTAGGCCTTGTAGCTTATATGTTTTGATTGCTGGAGAGCTTCTAAAGCTAAGCAAGAAGACTATTGCACGAGTTATAGCCGCGCGCTCAGGTTTGAAAATTGTATATTTTTTAATCTAATGTATATTTTAACTAGACTTTTAGCTTATTTTTGCTGTATATTTTAATCTAAAGGGAATCATGGATGTGAACTTGAAAGAATTTTGTACTTAGTTCTTATGGAGAGAATAGTAGTAGTTTACGGTCTAATATCAAATAGAGTTTTCCAATTACAGAAAGTTAATGAATTCTAATAGCTTATATGTTTTGATTGCTGGAGAGCTTCTAGAGCTAAGCAAGAAGACCATTGCACGAGTTATAGCCACGCGCTCAGGTTTGAAAATTGTATATATTTTAATCTAATGTATATTTTAATCCTTTTGCCATGTCATGTAATATGTCTTGCCTTGTAGCTTATATGTTTTGAAATTGCTGTTAGGCCTTGTAGCTTATATGTTTTGATTGCTAGAGAGCTTCTAGAGCTAAGCAAGAAGACCATTGCACTAGTCGTAGCCACACACTTAGGTATGAAAATTGTATATTTTTTAATCTAATGTATATTTTAACTAGACTTTTAAAATATTAAAGGATTTAACTAGGTCTAAGAAGATTTGTGTACTTTTGACAATTTTGCTTAGTCACTGAAAGTTGTAGACCGAAGTTTTCATACCCCAATTTTTGCTTCCTGCGAAGAACGATCATGTCAGATAATATAAGTGAAGAACAAAATAGGGAGACAATCGCTAGATTGTGGTCTAACTTGAAAAGAAAAGGTGATGGAAAATGTTATTGTCCCTGCAAAATTTGTAAGGGCTTAAACCGTAGAAGACTGCTAATCAAAACAGTTAAGAGACATTGTAGGGAGAATGGTCACATTGAAGGGGGGCATGACTATCATCCACTGGTAAGTTGTTCATTATATCATTTTAACAATTTATATACATATGAAATCACTTGATGATGAGTTGAAGATCATGGTTTATTTATGTTAATCAATTTTATATAGGTTGATCTCCCCAAGGAAGTACATGATATGGAGGAACATGGGGGTGCAAATATCCAAGGTGAAGATAATGATCCCATGGAAGATGATGATCATGCGCCAGAAAACATAATTGAAGATGATGGTATAAATACATTGATCCATGACACATTTAGTCCAAGCGGATTTGATCATGATGATGATGATAGCCTCAATGTACCTCTACTTGAGAAGGCATACGAGCCCCTATACAAAGACTCCCAAACAACTCTTCTCTCTGTTGTATTGTTGTTGTTGAACTTGAAGGTTATGAATGGTTTATCCAACATAACAATGTCACGTATGTTAAGGTATGTCATATATGTCTTTATAGTTAGCAAAGGGTGAATAATGTACCACTAATATTATTTATATTAACAACTTATATTTTTTGTTGTAGATTGATAGGTGAGTTTTTGTTACCACCATCAAATATTCTACCTCGCTCATATCGAGAATTATCTGCTATTATGAAAGATATTGGAATGGAGTATCAAGCAATACATGCTTGTCCCAATGATCATATTATATATTATAAAGAACATGAATTTGCAACACAATGCCCTGTATGTCATATGAGTAGATATCGAACAGATCGAATAACAAAAAAGGTGCCTCACAAGGTTCTTCGTTACATCTCCATTATTCCACGGATGCGACAATTATTCAGGTGTACTAGCTTGGCACAATTTATGGATTACCATGCACGCAATAGAAGTCGAGATGACATTATTCGAATCCCTGCGGATGGTTTGGCATTTATGCACATAGAGGAAAAGTGGCAACACTTCAAAGAAGAACCTCGTAATCTCAGGCTTTCATTGGCAGCGGATGGTGTCAATCCATTTGGAGAGATGAGATCTGTTTGCTCTGTGTGGCCTGTTTTTGTTATCAACAATAACATTCCTCCGTGGATGTCAATAAAGAGGGAGCACATTATGTTGGCAATGATTGTTCCAGGTATTTTATCATTTGATAGTTATTAATTTACATGTACTTACAAATCTTACAGTAAAATGGTCATAATAATTATGTAATGTTACTGTTCATTCAAGTAGGTAAATATCAAGTTAAAGATATGAATGTATATATTGAGCCTCTTATTGACGAGTTGGTGGAGTTATGGAATGGTGTCACTATGTATGACGTGTCTAGACCAATAGGACAAAGACAATTTCAATTCCATGCAATACTTGTATGGACAATACATGATGCCCCAGGGCTAACACATTTTTGTGGTATGTTATAGTGAATTCAAGTTGCGCATGATAATTCTAATTACAAAAATCAACATATTTAATAATCTAATTATATCATTATCTTGTAGGTCTTCAAACAAAGGGAAAATTTGCATGTCCAGTTTGTGGTCCAAAGATGAAATCTCGTCATTCAAAAAGTTTAGGAAAGTAGGTGTTTGATGAGTATAGACACTTCCTCCACAGGAATCATAAGTATCGAAGTATGGAAAAACATCTTTTCAATGGGAAAGAAGAGACTACATCAAAGCCATGAAGAATGACACCTCGCCTATGGAAGTTGGAATATAATAGAATTAATCGTCGAGGTAATGTCGTTCCACCTAATGGTTTATGTTTGTAATTTATATATTTCTATTGTGATTTTTGTTTACTAATTATGTAATTGATGATCGTGAAGGTCGTCAAGGCACTACTGACAACCTTCCAAAGGGACTAAAAAGCTATCCCAGATAATTTAGTAGGTTGCCCTACTACGAGGACCTATAAATTGTGCATTTGTTTGATCCTATGCATATTGGAAAGAATATAACAGAGACATTGTGGAAAATACTGGATGGAAGGCATGACAAAGAAAAAATTGTCAAAATTTGTAATGACATTCATGAATCCAATCATGCACTGAAGAATTTCATTCACTCAAATAGCAATAGAGATTAGATTAATATAAGTGCCCTTCCTTGGTTATTAACGGAGCAGAAAAGTGATGCCATAAAAGAAGTCATACGAAAAATTTGATTTCCCACAGGATTTGCTGCGAACATAAGCAATCTCATATCAAAGAAAAGTGAATTTGGGCCAGGGCTCAAAATGCATGATTGGCATACTTTCATCAAGGTAAGTTATGTTCTTCTGTATTTACAATATATTCATAAACTACGTGTACTATTCATTATGTTATGTTAGAAAATAATGAAATGATTGGTTTATAATTACTGCAGTACGTGCTACCTCTATCTCTCCCAGAGCACTTCAACAATAACATCAAACAAGTGATATATGATCTTGGAAAATACATGAGGTAAGAAGTAATATCTGTTCAATTTGTTGTATATATTCATTATATTCGCGATTTGTTTTTCTTGCTATGTAATCTATTGTATATTATTTTGTAAAGTCTCGTATTTATATATTTTTTGTGACTTGAATCTCTTAATGTAGGTGGTTGTCATCTAAAGAAATCCATAAAGAAGATATAAACTATTGGAAGAGAAGAATTCCTCATTTACTATGTGAAATGCAAAAGTGTCTACCTCCAACTTTTTTCAATGCACAAGAACACTACCTCATACACCAAGTTGAGGAGATTGAATTGTGTGGACCTACACACACTAGGTCAATGTGGATGGTTGAGAGGCACTTGAAATCTTTGAAGGCTTTGGTTCGACAAAGAGCACATCCTGAAGGTTCTATGGTAGAGGGATACATGGTATACCAGACTATGGTGTACATTACTGAATATCTTCCTAAGTTTTCTTCAAATATCAATGTAGATCGCATTTGGGATCTCGACCCTTTTAAAAAATTCAAAGGGGAGTACTTGATGGGGAAAGGTAGATTGAGGAAAGTGACAGGTAATAAATTATAAGATGTTATTGTAATAAATTATTTCTTAATCTTCAAAATAAATCGGTTGTAAGTCGTCTATTTTTTTTTTCTACAGTTGCTCGAGAGTGGGATGCACTACATTTGTATATTGCAAACAATATTGATTGGATGACGGTATGGATTGAACGATGTCAACATTCTGGTCACACATTAACATGGGAAGGTGTATCTTCATTGGTTAAAGAAGCTCATCGTAATGGAGATTCTAATGTTACGCAAAGGGAAATAGATTTAGCATATGGTTTAAGAGATTTCCAGGTACGTACAAAATTATTAATCACCCATATGTTTATCAACTCACGATATAATAATTTTGACATGTTTCACATATTATTGCAGGTTAAACACCATAAGGGTATGTTCTGTAATGGTCAAAAATTTTGCGTCAATGTGTTGGATGACACGAAGAAAACTTGTGATTCTAGAATAACTGCAGTCTTTCAAGTGACTACTATTTCATCTAGAAATGACTTACATCCTCAAGAGTCTAAAAATCAATACTATGGCATTTTGGATGATATACTTGAGTGCGACTTTAGTTCCTTCAAATTAGTACTCTTCGTTGTCAAATGGTACAGGCTACGACTTAATCCAAATGATCCTAATAGAACTGTTATTGAACATGATAATGGATTTACAATGGTTAATACAAGGTCGTTTGAGCCAGTTGGGGATGAGCCCTATGTTCTTCCAAGCCAATGTGAGCAGGTATTTTACTCAGAGGTTTCACATAAACTAGGTTGGTCATTTGTTGCTAGACATGAACCAAGAGGAAGGCCGATAAAGTATAATGTGATGGAAGAAGAAGATACCGAAGAAGTAGAAGATGATGTAGATGATGATCATGATCGACAATTATTGGATGATGTTCATGAGACAAATTTTCATGAAGAAGAAGAAGAAGATGATGACGATGATGCTGCTACTGATGATGATGATGAAGATGATGTTGATGTTGATGATGATGATATTGATGATGACGACAACGACGACGACAACGACAATGATGATGACAACGATGATGAGGATGATGATGATGATGATGATGATGATGATGATGATGATGATGAGGATGATGATGATGAAATTTAAAGGTATGCCATCAATCCTTAATGTATTTAATATTCATTTCTTGATAGAAATATATTTGTCTTAAATGGTTACATAGTTTATTCATTATCTATTTAAAAGCTACAAGTTTCAACTACAAATAGAATACTGCTAATCTAAATTAACTATTAATCTAAATTAATTAAATAAAACTATTTAAAACACATATTGATGCATGAATGTATTGAGCCTTATTTTCTTTCAGGTCAAAAGCATTTGTAAGTGTTCTCACAACACCAACCAAGCATCTTCATAAGATCACTCTCCTTGATCCAAGCCAACTCCATAACCTATCAGAGTGCACACCAAATTCTTATGCCACCTTAGTGTTCTACATCTTTGGAATAATCCCAATGTCCCTCAATCCATCCAATGGATTCATCCAAGCAATCTAATCAACAAACTATCAAATGCTCACAATGCCTCAATAGGCTCCAAACTTGACTTCACCTTAACTAGGTGTTTCCTCCACCTCCACCACACACATCAAACAACTTCAAATAGCATGTCCCCAAGGTTACTAAGCCCTCAACTCATCAGCTGATACAAAAACCCAGTTTTAGCCCTTCAGTAGGCCTACTTCCCTAGGAGGCTTATAATGTGAGCCTGATTTAAGTGTTATAATGTGTACGTTTTAATGTTTTTAATTTTTATGTGATGCTTATGATGGATGTGATTATGATTATGATGTGATTATGCTCATGATAATTGAATTACATTTGCAGGAAATTGAACCCCTTTCAAGAGCATCCCGCACAGTCTCATGGATCGACAGGTATAAGTCAATACACCTTATAGAAAGTCTATTTAATACACTTATCAATAGTAAGATTGATGTCTTCTAAGATCTCTCCCATTTGCAGGTACCAGCAAATAGGTATTTGTCAAAAGTGTCTTCCTCGAGTGAGGGAAATATAGGAATAGAAGAGGAAAGTGAGACATGCAGTTTATCTAGAATAGGGAGATTAACTAGAGGTCAAAGGACTAGAAGGAAATTCAATAAACACATGAAATTTTTCCTTGCTCAAGGGGGGTCATGTTCTTATAATGATGAGATGAAAGGGGACATCGAGGTGCCCTTGAGGTACCAACATCTACAGAAACATTGGGTACCCAAGGAACTTCCTCCAATAAACACTGATTTTTGTGTTAATGAGAGGATATATCGCATAGCACCATCATCATTACATGGTTTGGGCCTATTTTCTATGGATGGCATAAAGGTGTCTTACAACAAAGTTTCTGAATTGATGGAGTATGTTGGACCATCTTACGATTACAAAAGTTGGATGCATATTGTTCAATATAAAAAAAGTATGCGTAGGTATGCACTCTCAGCAAATTATATACAACAGCAAGACAATAATCAAAGTAAAAGTGTGGCTATATACATTGATGGAAGGCCAAAAGCAACAGGAAATATTGCAGGTTTTATAAATAGTACACGACCTGGGTCAACTATAAAGCAACCCAATTGCATATTTGAGGCACGCGAGGGAAATCATGTATTCATCTATGCGATAAAATCAATACATGCAGGGGAAGAGATGCTTATTGATTACAATTTGAACCGCATAGATACAAACGAGGCTACTATCATGGGGGTGGTACATACTATTAAACCAACTTCTAATCAATGACTCCAACATACCATTTAGTTATTAAATTTTTGGCTAACATTTTTATACTTGATCTTTGACACAGGGGCACAATATGGAGCAACCGTCCGAAGGTGATGGTGACAATATTCCTAGCTCATCTACACATGAGCAGGTAAAACTCATTGTAATTGTGCAAACTAGATAGAAGCAAAATGTTATTTTTTTTAATGTTATTTTCTTCATTGTTTTGGAGTAATTTTGATAATACTAATACTATTGTTGTCACAGAGGGCCGGTGGTCGGAGAGAGGGAAAGCAACCTGCAATCCCTCAGGAGTCCCCCCTTGTGGACCCTTTTTTATTGATTTAGCAGAGACCGATGACCCGATCGGTTCCATTAAAAAGCTGCTAAAGAAAATTGGGAAAGAACTTCTACGTTTGGTATCCATATATCCTCAGACTCAGGAAATAAAAGACAGGGCAGCTGAGTTGTTGCGCACTTCTGAAAACTTTAAAGTAAGTATTAATGAAATTTTTAATTATTACAAGAGTTCAATAATGGTTTTTAGGTTATGCTCTTTTATGACATTAATTAAAATATGGATGCATTGTCTTTACAGAGTTATTTGCGTAATTTTGAACCCCATTCCCATGATGAGGCCGGTACTGCAAGTGGTTCAGGTAGATCACATGTTCCATTCCCCACTTGTGTTTTCCATTAATTATATATAGGAATGATCATAATCATTGACAATACATGCTCGAACAATCTTTTTTTTTAATGCTCTAACAATCTTGTCCATGCTAGTCCACGCGTTCTATATTTATGCATGCTCTAACAATTTTATTCTTCAGCTCCTTTCCATGATGATATGACAACACCGCCTCCATCCAGGACAACCACAAATGTCTTGCCGACTGCCATGTCAACAACACACAGCCTAAATGCACCAACTGTTGCACCATCTACTGGTACACAAATCCCTCTTTTTCTCTCTTTTGTTATGTGTTTAAGTGTTATGTGTTTACGATGTAGATCCCTTGATTGTGTTTATGCCATGGGTGCTCTGCACCAATTTATTTCCCTTGAAGTATTATTTCTTGGAGGCATTTGATAATGGTTTTCATTTTTTGCAATAGGAGATGCAACAAGTCCCGATGCAACATCATTTCCTGGATGTTCCCGTGTTCCTAGTACGGGAACGGTGAAGGATTGCGTATTGATCGTCAGCGATGATGAAGGCATTCCCTTAAAAGTAGCCAAAGTTCCAGGTACTTTAAAGTTATTATTATTCTATAGTGATATAATAGTAATTTAGTTTTTGATCACTCTTCATTGACTAATGATCCCATGATTATTTTGTAGGGAATGATATTTTTTGGTGAAAACTTGGTGACGAGTGTTTGCAGATATTCGGGCCCACCCTACGTACACGGTGGAACATCATATCCTAACTAAAACCCCAAACCACTATTTTGATTTCATATCATTGCTAGAATAGTTTTCCTTTTCATCAATTTCTTGAACTATATTAAAGGTAGCTTCTCTTCATTTATGAGTCTAACATGTTTTTTTTTACTTAAAAGGTGGAATAACCAAGATAAAAAGTTGAAGGATGATCTTGTACATAGTATGACCCAGCTTTTTGGACCTCATGCATTCAAGAGAAACAAGCTCCTTGAAAGAGCTGGTTTATGTTTGAAGTATATTAGGGACCAGTACAGGAAATATTTAGAGGTTAACCCTAGGCACGAGCGTCCGCCCTATGTTCTTGAGGCTGAGTGGCAGGCTTTGATTTTGGATGGAAAGTATAAAGCCAACATGAAAAAAGGAATTACGCCAGTAGAGAGTAGAGCAAGGTATGTGATACTTTTGAGAATGTAATTATGTACTAATTAACCTCTAAATTTTTCCTGTAATTATGTACTAATTAACCTCTAAATTTTTCCTGTACTGGTCTCTAACATATTTCAAACTTTTCATAGATTGCCTGACACATCAAAGGCAACAAAGGCAAGATTAGAAAAGCACGGGACACACAAGCTCGGCTCTGGTGGTTTTTCCAAACTTCAAGCATGAGTTGTAAGTATTAGTAAATGAAAACTTGTATCAATTTTTTTATATATTGCAAGGAAATTTTTTTTGATCAAACAATGCAAGTAAAATTCACCATACCAAGCAAAAATGTAGGGGTCAGAGTTCAATAGATGCCTCACAGAAGAGGACAAGAGAATTGGCTTCCAACAAGGCTATAGAGCCGTGGCTGAACGGCTACGAGCTGAAATCAGTGTGCAAGGTTCAAATAATGATGCATCTGAGCCACAGGTAAATAAGCTAAATGAAATTTATTTCAAATTGAATACTTTACCAATTAGTCTATTTGATGTTAAGTTCTAATATAAAGTGAGTATATCTATTTTAAGAAAGCAATGATAACAATGTGTAGGATATTGGAATGCAGCCTGACAATCCTTCTACACAATCTATGCATAATGAAGGTTCGCATGATGTGCATCCTAGTGGTGGAGGTATACATTTGCTATTAAGATTTTTATATGTAATTACAATTGGTGTTTGGATTAATGTAACATTTTGTATAGCAACTGTAGAGGATCGAGGGGTCGGTGCTCATGAGCATGTTGAGGTTGAGTCTAGACAAAATGATGTGGCCAGATCAGGTAATTAAAGAGCGCCACAGTTATGTTCTTTAAAATAATTAAATACTTGTAACAATTATAATTAAATATTTTAAATTTAACTCTTTTATTTGTTATTGTAGAGGACCCCCCTTTGCAGCAGCATAGGAATTTGAGATCATCAAGAACAGAGAACAAAACAACTGATGAGGGGGGTATTGATGATAACACTGATGCTCCTCTTAGAGCTTACATAGAAAAAAAAATTAGAAAGAGAAAAAAGAAATGATTGTCATCTAAATACCTTAATTGATAATGACTGAATTTTATGTCTCAATGAATTTAATTATGTGCTAATGAATGTTCATGAATTATGTGTTTATTTTCATATTGATGAATGTTGCGTGTTAACGAATCTAATGTGTTAATGAATGTTATCATGTGATATTGATTGAATGTTACATTTTATTAATAATTGAAAGAATGAATGAATGTTAGATGTTAACGGGGAATGTAGAGTGATGTTAGGGGGAGGGGGGTGGGGCCAAATGAGCTTCCACCTTCACGTGGTTGGCCCTGTTTAGTAGAGAATATTAAACTATATTCTCGAAACAAAGTGAAGCTCAATAAGATACTAAATGAGTCAAAATGGTTATCAAGGTCCTCTATCCATAAGATACTTGTAGTCAAAATGGTTATTAATAAGATACTTGTAGTCAAAATGGTTATCTAGGTCCTCTATCCATTCCATAAGTTCTTCACCATTCAAACTTCCTCCCTAACAAGGAATGTTCTCTAGGTTAGTCATGAAGCCTAGCATGGACTCTCTGTCAGATAGAGCCACTATTTCAGAGCCTTTTCTGTGCATTTCCTTCAAGCACTGTACAGTGTACGGATGTGAAAGGGAGGGCAGACCAGTGTGGAAGTTAGAGTATTTATATCTTATGCTTTGAGAGTTTATTTGGTAGATTCAAGACACCTTATATCAAAGTTATTCCTTTTTCTTATCTGTTGTTCTGTCAAACCCTCATTTTTAGCGTTATTGCATTCAAATGGCCTTAACTTGCAAATAAACCATAGGATATCCTCTGTTCTTTGTAAAATGCAAGTTAAGGGGGTTTATTTTCATATTTTAAAAGCTTTGGAATAGGATACTAAGCCAGAGAATTTTGAGAGAAAGCCCTAGGTCAAGAATCTCAATGTTCTTGACTAGGAGTTGATGGATTATGCAAGATCAGAGGGTAGCGGCAAGTAAAGGACCTCAAACCTTATTGAATCTAGATCTTCAGAGCATGGTGGACATCTTCAAACTCTGATCTTGGTTTCATGCACCCATTTTCAATGCCTTGTTTTGGAACCCACACCCAAAGGCATGCATTAGGTCTGCGGACTCAATAAGGACATTGATATGCTGGAGTGGAGTCAGGGTCTGGGAGTTGGAGGATTGTTAGAACATCAAAAAGGGTACTCAAAAAACATATAAGTTCATAAGGTCATGTGTCAAATTGAAGAGTTATTGCTGCAGAACAGGTTTTGGAGACCTACTAGAGTCACTAGGTCTATTTGTGATTTTGATGTCTTGGGTTGTTTGGAACACAACCAATGCATGATTCTGCATGTTTTAGGGAATCTTAAGAGTTTTCAAATGTTTGATTGGGTTGGCAAAGCCTAGGATCAATAAAGTCTCTTTTGGTAGAAAATTAGGGAACTTGTCCCTAAAAGGAAATTTGGTCTTGGTTGGGATTGAGTCAATAAGGTGTTAGAAGTATCTTGAAACCTTTGAAGTCCCTCCAGTACAGAGATTTTAAACTGGTCTGATAGAATCAGAGGCTAAATTGCTTAGGTGTAACATTTTGGTGTCTTGAAGTGGGTTGGGGCTTAAGACCAAGTTTCTTGCTGACCACTCTGCATCACATTGTCTTGCATGAAATTAGTCATTCTGTATACACTGGTCTAGTGTTGTCAATAGACCCAAATAGTTCAAAGATACTCAAACCAATCAAATGCTTTATGGGGTGCATTTTTGTGTTAGGTAGAAAGGATTATTCATACAGGTGAAAGTCTCAAACCTTTCCCCACTCCCAAAAAAAAATCACTTGTACTGTTATGAGCAGTCATGAGGACTAGACAGATACATTATAATATATGTAATTGCCACTTGAATGTATTTCTATTCAACCACATTTATGGGCCCGTTTGGACCACGGCACACAGTAGCATCTACAGAGAAGAATATCCCAGGTGTAACAAGCTCTAAGAATATACCAATAGTTCTAAGAAGTTCCCTAGCACACAGTAGCATCTACAGAGAAGAATATACAACATGAGGGCAGTCACTGTAAAGACAACATGATAATGTACACTCATTGTATGTGTACATTATCATGTTGTCTTTACAGTGACTGTCCTCATTCAAGTGGCAATTACACAAGGGACAGTCACTGTGAGATGTCCTCATTTGTGACAAGGACAGTCACACATGAGGACATCTCACAGTCACTGTCCCTTGTGTAATTTCCACTTGAATGTATTGTTATTCAACCATATTTATGGGCCCGTTTGCACTACGACACACAGTAGCATCTACAGAGAAGAAGTTTGGTATGCAATGGTCTTGAAACCTCCTGAGAAATTCTTGGTATGCATTTGTGTGGTGCAAAAGCTTCGTTGAAAGAGAAAAAGAAGAAAAGAATAGAAATGATTTTTTTTCTTTTTATGTCATATACTGTAACCAGCTACTTATAACTTGCAAAAATTATTATAACCATTTGAAATTGAAAATTAGTTTAATGTGAAACTAAGAACTGCTTTATTAGAGCTTTCTGTGATTTAGATTCAGACATCAAGAACATTGTTTGCCTAATATTGTGATTAATGTTTATTTATTAATATCTCATACTAACAAACAATTGATAATTGTAGGGAAAACGTCATTGGGGGTCTTTGAGGATCCACCAAAAGCCAAGGAGAAAATGTATTCAAATGCTAAAGATGGTGTAACAGTCCTTACAGCTGTTGAACCTTGCTGTGTAGATCATCTCTGATTCTCCAAGTTCAACAGTACTGTGGTATTCCTTTGGATACTTCTAATGGTAAATTTCAGACATTAAGTTCTTTTCGTATGAAACTACTACATTTGTAATCTGTAGTTTTAAACTTTTAGTTTATAAATGTTCATCAGCTTTAGTTCGTATGCTGCCATTTCAAGTATGATTAATGAAGTTACCTTTATCACAGGATGAAAGTGAGCAGTCAGCATACTGGTACGGAGCTGGCAGCATTGATACGGTGACTAGGGCATCATTTAATGGTGGTATTGTGTTTTCCCGTGTTTAGGGCATTGGCCTTTTGAAGCATTACCTTCATCTTTCTTAAGTCTAAGTTTTAAGTTTGTTTATTTCCATCCTAACTTGCTTTTCCCTCTTCGGTTTTGCAGTACTGTGAAGGTAGTCGCAAGTTAGGGCTGTTTCATTGCATACCCGAAACAATGAAGATGTTACGGTCCACAAAATGTTTGTGCTTGAAAGATGAACAAATAAAATTAAACTTCTAAATAACCAAAGCCGCTAACAATAAATTCAACACAGATATGTCCTCATTTCTGGGTATTTTAGCTATGTAACAGCTGAATACCAGATTACATAATAATGACAAAAGAAAAATAAACCCAATGTACTCAGAAATTGTAGCTGTGATTTCGCGGAGGGAATCTCTCTCGGCACTGTTGAAAATACAAATGACAATGTTTCTCTACATTATCATGTTGTCTTTATAGTGACTGTCCCTTGTGTAATTGCCACTTGAAGGAGGACAGTCACTGTAAAGACAACATGATAATGTACACTTACAGAATGAGGACACTCACTCTAAAGACAACATGATAATGTACACTCACTGTAAGGATAGTCACAAATGAGGACATCTCACAGTGGCTGTCCCTTGTGTAATTGCCACTTGAATGTATTGCTATTCAGCCACATTAATGCTTTTCTTCTTCAACAAATGAGCATAGTCACTCTAAAGACAACATGATAATGTACACTTACTGTGAGTGTACATTATCATGTTGTCTTTAGAGTGACTATCCTCATTTTTTTGAACTAACACATACATGAGTTAGAAGGATTTCTTTCATCCATTCTAAACCATTTTGAATGAGTTTACTTTGATTTTGCTGTAACATAGAAGGCCTAATATTCATGGGATGACAATAACTAACTTGTATTATGAAGTACTGACATTGCATAGGCAAAGTTTTGTGGAAAACAGTGTGATCACAGGATAAACTGTGGGAAATTACCTTGAGTTGAATGCTAATGTATAGCAATGAGTGATCTATCCAAGCAAGGGTGGATTGTTATAATGTGGAACATTGTATAATGTTTGTGAGATGGTGAATCATCCACTAATTTGGATTTGAAGGGTGTAGAATCGGGTGATTGAGAATGCCCTAGTTAAGAAGGGTTTAGAGCCAAGAATTGTGGGTTTGGGTGTTGCAGAGCCCTAGAGGCTAATTCCCTTTGGAATTGTTTGTTTCAAAGTGTAAGAAGACACTGTCCAGGGATTAGGAAGTGTTAGGTGGAATTTATCATATACTTCCTCTGAAATTTGGGTCATTTTTATACATTAAAACCAGAGGTACAGTCATAGAACAGGGTAGGGAAATTCACCAAAAAGTAATTGAAGATGGGTTTTTGTCAAATATAGTGGTGGTGACTACCCTGATGGACATGTATATAAAATGTGGAAGCATACAAAAGGCACGCGATTTGTTTGCAGAAACAACTAAAGCAAGGCATGTGAAAGTCTCAGAATCTTGAATCCAAGTCAGTGAAAGCTTTGAAAACCAAATGCATCCTATTAAGTATTGTGGGGAAGTATTCTAAATAACCAAAGCCGCTAACAATAAATTCAACACAGATATGTCCTCATTTCTGGGTATTTTAGCTCTCTAACAGCTGAATACCAGATTACATAATAATGACAAAAGAAAAATAAACCCAACATACTCAGAAATTGTAGCTGTGATTTTGCGGAGGGAACCTCTCTCAGTGCTGTTGAAAATACAAATGACAACGTTTCTCTACATTATCATGTTGTCTTTACAGTGACTGTCCCTTGTGTAATTGCCACTTGAAGGAGGACAGTCACTGTAAAGACAACATGATAATGTACACTTACAGAATGAGGACAGTCACTCTAAAGACAACATGATAATGTACACTCATTGTAAGGACAGCCACAAATGAGGACATCTCACAGTGACTGTCCCTTGTGTGATTGCCACTTGAATGTATTGCTATTCAGCCACATTAATGCTTTTCTTCTTCAAAAAATGAGGATAGTCACTCTAAAGACAACATGATAATGTACACTCACTGTGATTGTACATTATCATGTTGTCTTTAGAGTGACTATCCTCATTTGTTGAAGAAGAAAAGCATTAATGTGGCTGAATAGCAATACATTCAAGTGGCAATCACACAAGGGATAGTCACTGTGAGATGTCCTCATTTGTGACTATCCTTACAGTGAGTGTACATTATCATGTTGTCTTTAGAGTGACTGTCCTCATTTGTTGAAGGAAAAAAGCATTAATGTGGCTGAATAGCAATACATTCAAGTGGCAATCACACAAGGGACAGTCACTGTGAGATGTCCTCATTTGTGACTGTCCTTACAGTGAGTGTACATTATCATGTTGTCTTTAGAGTGACTGTCCTCATTTGTTGAAGGAAAAAAGCATTAATGTGGCTGAATAGCAATACATTCAAGTGGCAATCACACAAGGGACAGTCACTGTGAGATGTCCTCATTTGTGACTTTCCTTACAGTGAGTGTACATTATCATGTTGTCTTTAGAGTGATTGTCCTCAATTATTGAAGAAGAAAAGCATTAATGTGGCTGAATAGCAATACATTCAAGTGGCAATCACACAAGGGACAGTCACTGTGAGATGTCCTCATTTGTGACTGTCCTTACAGTGAGTGTACATTATCATGTTGTCTTTAGAGTGACTGTCCTCATTTGTTGAAGGAAAAAAGCATTAATGTGGTTCATTAGCAATGTATTAAATAATTTTTTTTTTTAATTCTATCCAGGACCATCTTAGAATATCTACTATTTGCGCATTTAGATATTAACCTAATCAACTTGATTCAAAAGATAGATGGTCATTAACCAGAGAGAGATCGCCATGCATTAAGAAACCTAATTTTTCCAAATCCAATTGTTTCCCTTACCTGAATGCCCTACTATTCTAGGCAAGGTATACCGCTCACCTTGGATGAGAGACTAATTATGGGAATTTCTTTTTTCACCCAGATCGAAAAACCACTGACAAAAATGGAAATGACCAATCAAATAGTAGTCTTATTTTAGTCACTTTGTTTGCATAATAAATTGCTTGCATGGATTATTGTAACTAAAACATAGATTCATGCTCTAATAGCTTCCTTTAGCTCGTTAGACTTAATTCGAATAAAGAAAATTAACGGTACAATCAGTAAAATGTAGTTTTCACCATCGTCAATCTCTAGGCACCAAGGTTTTAATATTGAGATTATTTCTTTGTGGTATGCAAGTTGTAAAGGAAATAGAGCCTTCAATAATAAATAGAGCACTCTATTCTTTCTGATCATTTGATTTCTTTATAAGTTTATGATTTGATAATTGCTATTTTCTGATTTTTGTGTATTGTTAATTGGTTAATTGCTATTACCTTTTTCTTTCCTGTTATAAAGAGCTTCTATCAGACTTCACACATGAAACTCTAGATATTTCACACATTCAGATGTAAGCTCTCTTGTTCAGTTTAGTCATGAGACCCCTATTACTAGAGTGTTTGGTGCAGAAATAGCCACTTTTATTGTAGAGCATTATTTCTTAAGAATATGTTATCATGTTCCTAATGGAATTGTGCTTAGTATTCAATTCCAAATTAATTTGATTTTCATAAATGTTAAATATAATTGGGTCATTGGTGTATCTGATAGTTGATATGTAGTCACGATGAAGTTAGAAGTTCCAGTGGCTAGAGTTTGTGGCTTTGATACTTCATCCTTGTTGGTTTTTTAGCCTTTCTATATGCCAATAAAAATAAGGTGCATACCTGAAACAAACAAGCAATAATGCAAAGGCTGGTGTGTGAAAATGGAAGTATTCTAGTGATATTAATTTTAAAAATTTCTTTTATTTTTTAAGGTCTTGGATGCCATTGGAGCTACTATAAATTACTAACACTAAAGAAATATTGCATCTGATTATTTTGTTGGAAGTTTGGAACATATTGAACTTTCTCCACTATAACATATATAGCTTGGAGCTTTCATAAAACCATTTTGATAAATAGTCTTGCACATTGCCTGTAAGACACAAACTTTCAGTGCCATAAAAATACACATTGTCCTCAATTAGTAATGTCTCAAATTTTGTACAGAACTTGTTATTTGAGTCTTATATTTCACAAAAATTTCTCCAAAAAAGTCAAGATGATCGATCTAGCATAGATTTCAAAAACTGTAGGTAGTTTAACTAATGTGGATGCAATCATATTTTACCACTCTGAATGAACTAGTTTGCATGAAAATTTATATACAACCATCATTGCATTGTGGCTCTTTGTTAGAGACGTAGAATTTTGAAGTTTAAATTATTTTCACAATTTTATCATAACTTGGAGCATTTTTCATACTTAGCTGTGTCACTAGCTTAATGCATATTAATTATTTTGTCTTGTTTTTCTTGCATGGCAGGGAAGCAACAACAACATATAGGGCTGAAGCTTTAGAATTTCAAAAACAATTGAGGCATTTGCAGAATCGGTGTATTTTCTCAGTGGTCAAGCTTCATCTTTGATTCAAGGAAGATGAGCACGGGAGGTAGCAACATCTTCAACAAATGGACGAAATTGCTAGCAGGAATATGGAGGTATGAAGTAGAGAGATGCTTTGTAATAGAAGGAATCTGTCTTAAGCTAAGTTTGTGTTGGCTAAGAAAATCTCATTTCATAAAAACTTGAATGCCTCTTATGTATACAGTCCTATTTAGTGACACAATATTAGATTCGTAAAAGGTAAGTGTGTTATGAACATTTCTATATGTAACCTTGCAATATTTTCTACTAAGATTTTCACTCTTTAAGGATATTTTGTAAAGTTTATAAGGTCTAAAATTTATAGGCAGGTGTCTCACAACCAAATTATATTACCTTGGATTTTGGACCTATTTTTAGTTGCTTGAGTTGTTGTAGGGTTATAGCACATTATTTTATAGCAATATAAGTAGATGTGTGAATTCTTGTCATGAACCATCCAAATCATTGTAGTCATGCCCTTGCTACATGTAAATCTTAGTTTGGAGATTTGATCTCGTGTGTTGATGAATGCTTAATGCTATGTTGGAGGTTTGATCTCTTGTGTCGATGAATGCTTAATCTATAGTTTTGATACGTATGATTCTATAGTTGAGATGAATTGTTGAATGTGTTTGAGGACTTTGATTATGTTGTTGTGATAGATTTATGTAGGTTTCCTTGTAATATCACAGTGATAGTTGTAAACATGTATCAATGTTCCTCTGCTAATTTATTGCTGCTACTGCTGAGTCTATCTTTATCTGCTGCTGATGAAGGCATTGATTATCTTTCAGATGTATGTCTTTCTATTGTTGTGTATTTCTTTCCTCTGCTTTTGATGAAATGAACTGCTAAATATATTAATCTTTCTTTCTATTATTATTGTTTGCTTGCTGAAATGAACTCCTAAAGTTAGTGTCTATTATTGTCTTGCTTGCTATTAATCTGATTTCCATTGCTATGGTTCTGAATAGCAAATTGCTGCTTCTCGACAAATATTTATCACTGTATTAAGGTTATTCTTAGATCTCTTTCTTCTGGTCAAACCCTTTATTAGAAGTTTCTCTTTATTATAATAATTACTATTTCTTTTATGAGGTTTGTATGAAGAACTTGATGTTCTTAAAATGGACATTTCTCTGATTTGTCAATATAATTGCTAATGTGATAGTTTTCAGACAAAGAGACTGTTGCTTTGTCACTTAACCAACTAATTTTTTTTTATAAAAAAAATCATTGTTTTATTAAGTTATTACTTACAAAATGTTCTTGATTGTTCAAGAGCAACTCAGATTGCTGATCTCAATCCTTTGCAAGGGCTCAACTCATAAGATGATTGATGGTCTGTGTTTTAGATAGGAAAATTGTGAAAGCATTTACGGTCAAGACTGGGGGATGACATTCTTTCAGTTTGCAATGCATGTCTTGGGTGCCAAAAGGTCAAGTAAAACTGGAATTCAATGAATTCATGTATTATTATAAATTTCTGAGAAAAGATATAACTGTGCAAGAGTATGCTAATTTGGGTGTTCTTAGACTGGGTGCTATGTATTGATATGAATATTGATTGAAATTGGTTGGCTTGAGCAAAAGCTGTAATGTTTCTTTAAGGTTTATCATAGAATCTACTCTATTGCAATATATAGAACTTATATGATAGTCTTTGAATTGCTGAAGTAATCCATGATTTCTGATTTCTTCCAATCCATTTGAAGTTTATTCTAAGAAGTATTTAGCTAATTTAGCTAGACTTGTGAAAGTTCAATGCCATATATTTTTAAAAATATGGAGCTTATATGATAGCCTACGATTGATAAAGTATATGCCTGATTTATGAACTTTCACCATACATTTGGAATACATCATAACAAAAATGTAAAGCTAGACTTTATTAGTTCAAGTATAGTCTTGGTTTTTCTGTTGTGTCCTAGGTCATGTCATACTTTAGAAGCAACATTTTTATTTATGTACATGAGTACTTGGTGTAGAAGGTTGAACCTTGCCACTCAATTTAGATGAAGTCATTGTTCTGCTACCACTCAACCCCCACCCACATAAGGAAATCAAAATTCATTTATCTTTATTTTTGTTGACTTGTATTATCAACTAGAAAAGCTTGATAAACTTGATGTCGTACCATTTTATGGAAGCTAGCATTTGATAAATTTGTTGACGGTTATGCTGAGTTGTTTGTGTCCTTTATAATGCATGATATTGATCAAATGGGATTTGAATTTGAGTACACAAATGTGCATAGTAAAGTCTAGTGATAGTTTTTAGGCCTTCATCTCGTAAGGGTGGGTAGCTACGAACAAAAGTTAATCATTGTTTTATTTTCCTTTAATTATATGTATAAAACTCAAGGAATCACCATCCTTGGTTTAGCATAGACTACGCATTGGCCTTGAGCTTGTGTCTATCTAATAATGAGTTTGAGCTTATTGTTCTCAAGTTGACATCTTTAGTCTTCGTAATTAGGTCAGATATCAAGGATTAGTGAAAGAGAAGCTTAGGACACCATCTTATACATATATACATATACTGTGAGTGTACATTATCATGTTGTCTTTAGAGTGACTATCCTCATTTGTTGAAGAAGAAAAGCATTAATGTGGCTGAATAGCAATACATTCAAGTAGCAATCACACAAGGGACAGTCACTGTGAGATGTCCTCATTTGTGACTATCCTTACAGTGAGTGTACATTATCATGTTGTCTTTAGAGTGACTATCCTCATTTGTTGAAGAAGAAAAGCATTAATGTGGCTGAATAGCAATACATTCAAGTGGCAATCACACAAGGGACAGTCACTGTGAGATGTCCTCATTTGTGACTGTCCTTACAGTGAGTGTACATTATCATGTTGTCTTTAGAGTGACTGTCCTCATTTGTTGAAGGAAAAAAGCATTAATGTGGCTGAATAGCAATACATTCAAGTGGCAATCACACAAGGGACAGTCACTGTGAGATGTCCTCATTTGTGACTGTCCTTACAGTGAGTGTACATTATCATGTTGTCTTTAGAGTGACTGTCCTCATTTGTTGAAGGAAAAAAGAATTAATGTGGCTGAATAGCAATACATTCAAGTGGCAATCACACAAGGGACAGTCACTGTGAGATGTCCTCATTTGTGACTGTCCTTACAGTGAGTGTACATTATCATGTTGTCTTTAGAGTGACTGTCCTCATTTGTTGAAGGAAAAAAACATTAATGTGGTTCATTAGCAATGTATTAAATAATTTATTTTTTAAAATTCTACCCAGGACTGTCGCAATTGCGACGGCCCCCCAAGAGATGCGATGGCGGCACTGTATTGGCGATGCCCAGGCCCGTTGCAGTTGCTTCGGAGGACCGTCGCAATTACGACGGTCCTCCCAAGACATGCGACAGTGGTGCCGTATTGGTGACACCCAGGCCCGTCGCAATTGCTTCGGAGGACCGTCGCAATTCTAACGCCCTGCCGTCGCAATGCGACAGAGGCGCTGAATGGGTGAAGCAGTGACATTGTGACGGCAGGGTGTCGCAATTGCGATGGAAACCCATAGACGTCATGATTTGTGACTAAAAAATTGTGACGTCTATCACTGTCGCTATAGCGACACATAGCCGTCGCAATGGCGACACATAGCCATCACAAAATGGCCCCAAATTTATTAGTGTATTGTGCAATTGTGTATGGTTATCTTTCTATGGTTGATTAGTACATTGATTATATTGTTTAAAGTAGTTGAATGGTCAAATTATCTGATAATTGATTCACCGCCCCCCCTCTCAGTTATCTTGGGGATCTTTACTTTCTAACAATTGGTATCAGAGCAGCAGGTCCTTGAAAGAAAAGTTTAACAACTTAAGGAGATCCATGGCGAATTTTAGAAAAGAAAGCCCTAAGTTTGATGGAGTAAATTTTGATAGCTAGAAAGAAAAGATGAAGACTCATCTATTGTGTTTAGGACCAAGTTATTGGTTGATTACAAAGAATGAGAAGACTATCATTGAGGAAGACAATCTAGAGGTAGGAACTAAAGATGAACTAGATCTATTCATGTGTAACATACTTGCAAGAGAAGCACTTTTGTCAGCACTATTGGAGAATGAATATAGTCAGGTAAGATGTTTGAAAACATCTCATGCAATTTGGAAAGCTTTACATTCTACTTTTGAAGGTGATGAACATGCAAAGAAGGCCAGATTACATAATTGGATTTGTGCATTTGAAGATATCAGAATGATGGAAGATGAATCTATTAGAAGCTATATTGGTAGGATGTCTAAGATTGTAACAGGAATAAAGTCTTGTGGAGGTGATAAGATAGAGAATGAAGTGATATGAAAAATTCTAAGAACTTTGACACCAGTATTCAAGAAGACAACACAGATGATTGAACAAGTGATACCTTGTACATCAAACTTTTCAAGAGAGACTCTTCTTGGAAGATTAGAAACAGTAGAGATGAACTTGAGATTATCAGGAGAGCTGCCTAGAATGGAAACAACATTCAATGCTCTTAACATTAGACCTACAAGAAGTACTAGTGTGAATGGAGATTATGCCAGCAATAGTAGATCTAAATCTGAGGAAGATAAGAAGATTGAAGAAGGTATTGCATTACTTGTAAAAAGAGAACCAGATGGTAAGAAAATCTTTAAATGTTGGACTTGTCAATGTTGGTGTAATTAATTATTCCTAATTACACTTTACTTAATCTTACTTAGGATAATGCATTGCATAGTAAGTTGTGATTGAGACACCTAGGAGTTTGCACATCCATTAAGCACATGGTGTAGGAGAAATTCCACTTTTGGTGTGATAGTTGTCATCACATAACTCGTTGTGTGTGAGATCCACCTTTTGTGCTCTTATCACATTATCATCCTAATCCAATGCACATACTTTCTTGCATATTGGAGGATGATCCACATTTGGTGGACATGTGATTAGGTGATAGCTTATCAGCTCCTTATCATTCTCTCTTATTGCCTCTCCTATATAAGGAGGCCTATTATGTAATTCAATTAATCTATTGAGGAATTCATTGGATCTATTCAATCCATCCTTGCTTCATATTTTCTCTCTTGTGCTTTTCTTCAACCTCTTGATCTTGGTTCAATATTTGCTATTTGCAAATTCTTACATGGTATCAGAGCCATTGGAGCGTTCTTGATCAGCCGATTTGGAGAGATCTTGCAAGTTTGAAGGTCCAAATCTTAGATCTGGCCACCAGCGTGCGATAGAGGCATCTTGGAGCAGATCTGACCTCACCATTACGTTCGGGAGGCTGTTTCGGTTGAAATCGACTATAAATTCGCCCATATTTGGTGAAAGTCCAATTCGAGGCAAAAAATTTTTGCAAATTGGACCATTGGCCCGATTTGCCTCACCGGTACGATTGTAAAAAATTATATTTTTTATTCTGATTTTTTTTCAGAATTTTTTTTGCCTGCAAAAAAATATTTTCGGGCAGGTACGGCCCTATTTTTATTTAAAAAAATTTTTAAGGGCCTTGGCGGCCACTGCCGCGGCCACCACCAGCAGCGGCCTCCTCAGCCCCCGGCGCTCCTCTCCGGCGGTCCTCCGTTCCGGCGCCACCGCTCCACCGCGCCGTCCCGGCATCTCTGCACACCTCCAGCACCGCGCAGCACCTCCGGCGGCCCTCAGCTCCACCGCTCACCGCCGCGCATCCACGGCCGCCCCGGCCGCTCCCCGGCGTCCTCCACTCCAGCGTCCTCTGTGCGCTGCTCCCCGGCGTCCTCCGCTCACCACGCCGCTCCGATGCCGCTCCTCCTCTCGGCCCTGCTCACGGGCTTCCTCAGCGTCGCCACGCCTCCGCCCAGATCCGCCACCGCAGAGCCCCCACCTGCCACGTCAGACTTCGCCACGTGGCCCTGCCACCTCACATTGCACAGTCGACAGTCCGTACAGTACGGACAGACACACCAGCTGCCACGTCAGCACAAGGGCTCAGCTTTTTTGCTGATGTCACTTTTTATGAGCTAAAATTTGACGGCCGTTTAGCCGTCGCAGCAGAGCAGAATTGGTTTTTTTGACGGCCGTATGACCATCAAATTTAACCTCGCAGATTGCTGACGTCATCAGGGTTCGAAAATTCTTTGCCCTCACCATTTGCATTTTGGTTTTTGCAGTCCAACTTTGAGAGGCCATAACTTGGTCATCCGGGCTCCAAATCGGGTGCAATTTTTTTTGAAATTGGGTAGAATTTCCTGTACTTTCCAGTGGTGGTATTATTTTTTCAATTTGGCAGTCAGATTTGTTAGAAATTACAGTTATTGGTGACTGTTCCTGTCTGTTCCTGATTTCTGCAACTTCCAGGGCTTCGTTTGGGCACATACGGTAGCATTTTGAGGTGAAATTTTTTTTGAAAGTGCATAATTTTTTGTCTACTTTCCAGATCTATAATCAGATTTCAGTGATTTTGAGTAGACATATTACTTTCAGCAATAGGCTATTTTGGGGCTACATTTGCACTTGGTTAATCCTTGGATTTCAGTTCTCTGATTTGCATCAGTCATTTGAAGAAGTTATCAGTAGTTATCAGTCAGTATTTGGTGATAATATGGACAATTCAAAGGTTAAAATCCTCACTCCATATAACTACCATGAATGGAAAGATTCTTTAAGTAATCATTTGTTGAGTCTTGGATTGCTTAGAATGACTCTTGGGCAGGATCAAGAACCTCAAACAGGTGCTGTAGAAAAGAGAAAATGGTTTGATAGAAGAGATAAAGCACTTGGCGCTCTTAGATCATCCATCTCTCATGACTTGCACTATCATATTGCTTCTTGCACACATCCTCATGATGCTTGGATCACATTGGAAGGACTCTTTGGTAAACCTGATAGAATGAGAAAATTCAGATTAGAGAATGATCTCATAGGTCTTAATCCTAGGGATTTTGACAATATTCAAGATTTCTTCTCTAAGTTCAATACTATTAGATCTGAGCTTTCTTCATGTGGCATTGTTAAAGGGGATGAACAATTGATCTTTTCTATTCTTTCCAAGCTTGGTCCTGAATATTCTATCTTTGTTTCTACATTCTATGCTACTATGGATGCTCTTGGTAGTGCATACAAATTGCCCTCTCTTGATGAATTTGCAGCGCAACTCACAAGGGAACAAGCAAAGTTGGCACACATGGGTCAATTGAAGCCTTCCACACATCAAGCATTGGTTGCAAGTGAGTCTACATCAAAGGCTTCTAATGGCAAAGGAAAGAAACACAATAAGGATCCTAAGCCTCATGACAAAGGTAATGAATCTTCTTCACCCAAAAGTACTGAATCCAAGTCCTCTTCAAGAGAAGAATCATCTAGAAGAAAGAGAGATAAATGTGCATATTGTCAAAAGTTAGGACATGATGAGCATAAGTGTTTTCAAAAGAAGATTGATGAGCTAACTCACATTATTCAGAAACACAACATTAAGTTGCCCTCATCAGTGTCTGCTCCTTCTTCTACACATTTGGCAGCTTCTACATCTCCATCATCATCCAAAGATAAAGGTAAAGGACAAGCACTCATGGCTTCCACACATCCTGAGCAAGGTAAATGGCTTCTTGATTCAGGTGCATCACATCATATGGCATCTTCTATGGATATGTTTTCTTCTTTTGAGCCTTGTAATTATCCTAATATTTTGATGGGTAACAACACATTCATGAGAGTTTGTGGAAAAGGTTCTATTCCTATGGGAGAAGGGACATTTAATTATGTTCTTTGTGTACCATCCTTGACTACTAATCTTCTTTCAATTTACCAAATCACACATGGGGCACAAGGTAAAATTGTTGAGTTCACTCCTGATTATGTCTACATTAGGGACATGGAGACTAGAGATGTCATAGCTATGGGAGTTGTTGATCATACATCACGCTTGTATTCTTTTTCCACTTTTGTTGATAATGATGATGATATTCATGATGTATCCATCCCTTTGCCAAGGGATAATGATGATTATGAGGAGAATTTTGGGCACTTGAATCATTTACTCCTCCACCTCCTGCTTTTTCAGACATGGGCTCTACTATTCAGCAGGATATTCATTGTGTTTCAAATCTTGCAGAATGTGATGACTACTTCGATGCATCTTCAGCACTGGTTGTTTCTCATGATGCAGATTTGGAAGACATACTTGAGGGGGTTTCTCTTTCCTTTGATGACAGTTTCATCATAGATGGGGATACTTCTTCACCTACTTTGGAGATTGGTGTACTTGATTCTTCTCCTTCTTCACTTGATTTGTCACATGAAGTGATAGATTCTTTGAGCTTGGAGATTCCTACTCAGTCTTTAGAGATTCATGCATGGAGACCTTCCTCTTCTTCCTCCTTCCATTCCCACAAGGATTGGCTTCTTCAATTGATGTATCTATTTCTTCCTAAGGGGAGACATGTTTCTTGTAAGCATTGGTTGATCTTTTGTTTGCAAGTACTCTTCATCAACATGGGAGCTTCTACATTATGGGGGGGATATCATGTCTCCAACTATCCTTCTTATGGGGGGATACTTCTTTGTATATACATGATGTATGTAGTTATTGGGGGGTCTTGAGCACTCCATCCATTCATGCATCTTGTTTTCTTCTCTCTTTTTGGGGGAGGGTTTTTCCCATGAGGTTTTCCCTCTTTCTCCACTTTATGAGAGTTATGCATTTCATGTATCTTGTACATGGGTACCTAACATGGCCTAGTAGCCGGGACCCATCTTGCATTGTGAGTTTAAGTGCATTCCCCTAAGTTGCACTTAAGGGGGGGTGTTGGTGTAATTAATTATTCCTAATTACACTTTACTTAATCTTACTTAGGATAATGCATTGCATAGTAAGTTGTGATTGAGACACCTAGGAGTTTGCACATCCATTAAGCACATGGTGTAGGAGAAATTCCACTTTTGGTGTGATAGTTGTCATCACATACCTCGTTGTGTGTGAGATCCACCTTTTGTGCTCTTATCACATTATCATCCTAATCCAATGCACATACTTTCTTGCATATTGGAGGATGATCCACATTTGGTGGACATGTGATTAGGTGATAGCTTATCAGCTCCTTATCATTCTCTCTTATTGCCTCTCCTATATAAGGAGGCCTATTATGTAATTCAATTAATCTATTGAGGAATTCATTGGATCTATTCAATCCATCCTTGCTTCATATTTTCTCTCTTGTGCTTTTCTTCAACCTCTTGATCTTGGTTCAATATTTGCTATTTGCAAATTCTTACAGTCAAGAATATGGTCATTTTGCATCTAAATGTCCTAAAAGAGTTAAGAAGTATAGAAGCAACTTTAAACCTAGGAGATCTAAAGAATGTTATTATGCAAATGATGAAGATCTTGAAGCAGGAATTGAAAGACATTTAAGTGATAGTGATAATGATAACTTTGAGGAAATAGGATTTAAAGTTCTGAATCTGATAAAAGGGAAGAAAAAGCATTAGTTTCTCAAGTTGAAAAGAAATCTGATTGGATTATAGACAGTGGTTGTTCACATAATATCACTGGAGATAAAAGAAAGTTTGTTAAGTTAGATAATTATGATGGAGGAATTGTTAGGGTTCGTAGCAATGCACCTTGTTTGATTAAGGGTATAGGATATATTACTCTTGATGGAAAGACTAACACTGATGATGTTTACTTTGTTGATGGATTGAGACATAATCTACTAAGCGTTGGACAATTGGCTGATAAGGGTTATCAAGTTTGGTTTACTGAGAAAATTTGTGTGATAAAAGATAAAGATGGAAATCTGATTGGAAAAGGATCTAGAACCAGAGGTAATGTATTTCAGTTGAATCCTACTGAGATGACATGTTTTCTAACTAAGATTGATGACAGTTGGTTATGGCATAAAAGGTTTTGTCATATAAACTTTGATAATATTGTCAAGGTGAGCACTACACTTGCGGTAAGAGATTTACCTAGAATTATGAAACCTACTAACATGATTTGCAAAGAATGTATGATGGAAAAGCAAAAAAGGAGTTCATTTCCCAACAAGAAGTTCACATCAACAGAGAAGCTGGAGATTGTTCATACAGACTTGAGTGGTCTTACTAGGACTAGAGGATTCTATGGTGAAAGGTATTTTATGATTCTTGTTGATGATTTTACAAGGATGATGTGGATTGCATTTTTGAAAGAAAAATCTGAAGCATTTGATAAATTTAAGATCATGAAAAGCAAAATTGAGAATGAATCTGGAATGAAGATTAAGTGTCTAAGATCTGATAGAGGTGGTGAATTTACATCTAGAGAGTTTAACACCTTTTGTGAAATGAATGGTATTAAGAGACAACTTTCAGCCCCTAGAACACCAGAACAAAATGGTATTGCGGAAAGAAGGAACAGGTCAATAACTGAAGTAGCAAGAGCTATGTTGTTTGAAAATGATTTGGCTAAGACTTTTTGGAGAGAAGCAGTGAACACAATAGTATACACTATGAACAGAGTACAAATTAGAGCAAATACAAACAAGACACCTTCTGAATTATGGTTTGGACATGCACCCTCAGTTAAGTATTTTAGAATTTTTGGAAGTAAATGTTATATAAAGAGAGATGATGATATAGGAAAATTTGATCCTAGAAGTGATGAAGGAATATTTCTTGGATATTCTTTAAAAAGCAAAACATATAGATATTATAACAAAAGAACTAAAACTATTGTTGAAAGTGCAAATGTAAAAGTTGATGAGAAGTTTAAAATTCAAGAAAGAATGCTTGATTATGAATCTGATGGAGAAGCACAACCTCAGCCTAACATTGAAAATGCAAAATTATTTTTTGAAACTAATAGTGATTTGCTAAATGAAATTCATATTGAAGAAAACAGAGAAGAAAATAGAGAAGAAAGCAGAGAAGAATCTACAGTTGGAACAAGATCAATAACTATGACACCTAACAGGTATACTTCAAGACATCACCCTATTGAGCAAGTTATTGGAAGTTTAGATAGAGGAGTTTTGACTTGAAATAAGGTGCATTTATGTTTGATTTCTCAAATTGAACCTAAGACTACTAATGAAGCTTGTGAAGATGAACATTGGATTAATGCTATGAAAGAAGAACTGGAGCAGATTGAAAAAAACAAGACATGGGAATTGGTCCCTAGACCTGAAGACAAGAATGTGATTGGAACAAAGTGGGTATTCAAAAACAAGATGAATGAACAAGGAGAAGTGATAAGAAACAAAGCAAGATTGGTATGTAAAGGATATTCACAACAAGAAGGAATTGACTATGAAGAAACTTTTGCACCTGTGGCCAGACTTGAAGCAGTGAAAATGTTTCTAGCATATGCAACTTACAAGAAATTTAAAGTGTATCAGATGGATGTGAAATCAGCATTTTTGAATGGTGAATTGGAAGAAGAAGTCTACATTGAGGAGCCTGAAGGTTTTCCTTTGACACAAGAAGGAGATATGGTATGTAAGCTAAAGAAAGCTTTATATGGATTAAAACAAGCACCTAGAACCTGGTATGCAAGATTGGATAAGTATTTATTGAAATTGGGATTTATAAAAGGAATAGCAGATAGTAACTTATACACAAAAGAAATTGAGAATGGTTTGTTGGTTATAGTTATATTTGTTGATGATATTATCTTTGGAGGAGAAGATGAAGCTAGTGACAAATTTGCAGACAAAATGAAGACTGAATTTGAGATGAGCATGATTGGAGAAATGAAATATTTTTTGGGATTACACATAACACAAAGCAAGGAAGGTATATTTGTAAGTCAGACTAAGTATTTGAATGACTTATTGAAAAGATTCGGAATGGAAGATTCTAAACCTGTTGGAACACCTATGGTAACTAGACATAAGTTATCTAGCAAAGATGAGACACCAACAGTTGAGCAAAAAAAGTACAAATCTATGATTGGAGGATTGTAGTACTTGACACATACAAGACCTGATATAGCACATTCAGTTGGGATTGTAGCAAGATTTCAAGTAGAACCTAGAGAATCACATTATGCAACAGTAAAGAGGATACTGAGATATCTGAAAGGAACAATGGATTATGGATTATGGTATGAGAATTCTAATGATTTTACTTTATGTGCCTATACTGATACAGATTGGGGAGGCAGTGTTGATGATAAGAAAAGCACCAGTGGCAGAGCCTTTTTTCTTGGAAGAAAATTGGTCTCTTGGTTAGGTAAGAAGTAGAATTGTACTTCGCAAAGTACAGCAGAAGTAGAATATGTTTTAGCAGCAAATAATTGTAATCAAATTATTTGCATGAAGCAGATGTTGAAGGATATTGGAATAAAGTTTGATGAGCCTGTTGTTATACATTGTGATAACACCAGTACAGTGAGTATGTCAAAAAATCCTGTTTTACATTCTAAGACTAAACATATTGACATCGAGTATCATGTTGTAAGAGAGAAAGTTGTAGAAAAAGAAGTAAGATTGGAGTACATAAGCACAAAGGAATAGATAGTAGATATATTTACAAAACCTTTACCTAAGGATACATTTGTGTATCTACGAGGTATGCTTAGGGTTATGCCCCAACCTATTTTTGAGAATCGATGCAGATGATTGCATCTGTCCAGTGGTATATGAGCCCTATCTTTCTTTTGGATTGGATGTTGGAACTTCCTCTATGGGGGAGTTTATGAGCTGAATCATGAGGAATCTTGTTATTGTATTTTTCTGAAAAGTGTCTTTTGACATTAAGTTTTTGTTAACTTAGTGATGGAATTTCTATCATTGATGTCAATGGGGAGAGATATACATGAAAAACATTGTGAATTGTATGAGAGAGCTGAATAGGAAAATGAAGCAAGATTTAATTTGATATTTTGCCGTGATGTTGCAGTATTGGATTTTTGGAACATTGGATGTTTTTCATCTATGTTGCCATCAATTCCAATGGGGGAGATTGTTAGGAATGAATACAAAGTATTTTGGCAGTCATTCTGTAGCAGTTGTTGTTGCATTCATGACTTGGATTGTCATTGATGTCAACAAGTGATATTCTGGATATTAGTAGGAAGAAGGTACAGTTTTGTTTTGCACACATGTTGTATTGTAGATTGGATTTTGTACAATTGATGGTATGTTCTTTGGTATGTTATTAACCTATGGTTAGCAGTGCAAAAATAAATTCATTCATTTGTGAGAGTTATGAGCATTTTGGTAAAAGCAGTGTTTAGATAGTGTTTCTGTGAAGCGATTTTTAGAAATCGGAGGATATCTCTTAGCTGGGATGGAATCTAATTTTGAGCAGTTACAGGGATGTTGGAGACTCATTAATGATGATGTGGTTCATAGCACAAACTTTGAAGATATGTTTGGAGGAAGTTACAGTATCTGGAAGCCGACAGTTTTATGTGAAATTTTGTGTGTAGTGTGTAGAATTTATTATTTTGTAATTGAGGACCGACTCATTTGTAATTATTTGAGTTTGGTATTAAGAAGGAATTTTTTCCTTGTTTCAATAGGTACTATGAAGGTTGAGATGCGAATATATGCATGAAGTAAAGAAAAGAGCTAATTCAGTGATGAAGGAAGACTTGTGAGTACAGAGATCTGGAATTGTGATCTTGTGTAGTAGAGAGTGCAGTTTTGGCATAGTGTGAAGGAGGTAATATATTTCATATTATTCTATTGAATAATTCTAAGATCTTTTGGACAGTGGGTTCAGAGATCTTGCCTTGAAGCTGTTTGGGCAGTGGGTCCTTCTGTCTTCCATAAACTCTTAACCAGGTTAGAATCTTTTAACAGGGATTCAAAATCTCCTAATAGGGATTTATATGTACTGAATGTATTTCATAAGACTCCTAACAGGGTCCATCCTCTAACAAGGAACTTTCATATTAGTGCATCATTTTGTGGGCATCATTCCCACCGGGGTTTACTCTTTTCAAGAGGTTCCCTAGTCAACATATCTTGTGTTATTGTGCAATTGTGTATGGTTATCTTTCTATGGTTGATTAGTACATTGATTATATTGTTTAAAGCAGTTGAATGGTCAAATTATCTGATAACTGATTCACCCCCCCCCCCCCTCTCAATTATCTTGGGGATCTTTACTTTCTAACAACTGTATCATCTTAAAATGGAAGCACTTCCATGTTAAGAGCATTTAGCCCTTTGAGTAAGTGGTTTGGGGTCATGTTAAGTGCCTTGATAGGGTCTTTGCATGTATTAGGCTTTCTCCCCGCTTTCCACTTCTTCTTTGCACTTGATTTCTTCATTCTAGGTGAAATTAGGGTTAAGGTCTTAAGGACTTTCCTAATTTTCCCTCTTCAATGGTTCTATTTTCTACGTAGGATTCAGAAATGAGACCTCCTAGTCCTTCATCATATCATTCCAAGGATTTTTTGTCTATTCTAGACACTGGGTCCTAATCTGACATCAATTTCCAAGTTTCTGGCACCCTTGGAACTCCTGTTGTAGAACCTGACAAAATTTAGGGTTTGAGGTAAAAGTCAACTTTAACCCTGACTAGGTCAGGGTTGACCTCAACCCCGACCAGGTCAAGGTTGACTGTGACCTTGACCTCTTCCCGCTAGGTTTTCAAAGTTTCATTTCCTGCTAATTTGGCTTTTGGGAAAGTTATTTCTCCACTTCTGGGTTGGCTGTTTCGGGCTCTAAAATGGTAAATCCTCTAATGGTATTTAATCAAGATATATTTTCTAAAGGTGAGGACCTAATTGGGATTTAATTCTTCAAGGTGGCCCATATAGAGAAGTGTGCCCTAGATCACTATAAAAGGAGGCCTTCTTCTCTCATTTTGACATCCACAATCAAGCAATTCATCAAGCTTTCACATCTCATCTCAAGCAATTTCATGATCAAGCTCTCAAGTGTTCAAGTGCAAGCAAGTCTTCAAGCATTCAAGTGTTCAAGCATTCATTCATCAAGGAAGTTCCATTGTTAGCTATTGAAGGATTCAATCTCCTTGGAGCCCCCTTGAAGATCCATCCTTCTCCATTCATTCAATCCTTCTCATATGCAAAGATCAAATCAAGATTGGTGTTGAAGATCAAGATACCATTGATTGGAGACATCCTACATTCATTGAAGCATTCTTACTTATGGATTTGAGGATTTGAATCCTCTACAAGGACTTCAACATAAGCGAGGTGATTTGTTTCAATTACTTTGTTTATGCACAATATATTTCAATTCAATTTCAAGGTTAATTCCTAAACTGGGGTTTGACCAAGGCAAACCCCCCATACAACCAAAAACCCCCATTTTCTTGTAGGTATAGGTGCAAAATCTCAGATCTGAGAGTGAATTCGAATACCCTTTTCATTTATCTTTCAGGATCTGCGAACCGAATCAGAATTGGACTTCAAATAAATAATGTGGTCTTTGACCTTTTAAAAGGTCAAAGTCGACCTGTGTGAATTTGGAGAAAATATTTTTGGGTTTTTTCCGCCTTGGGATTTTCAATCTAGAACAGGTGACGAAATCTTCAGAAAGTTCATACATAAGCCAAAATTTAGCATTTTCCAGATCTGCCCTAATTCAAGGTTAGTATTTGCACTTCAATTATTTCAGATTTCAAGCTTAATCCAACTATAGGGAAGTATAGGGTTTTTCTCTCTTCCATATTCTTCATAGATTGATTCGATTGTGTATTAACCTCTTGGTTGATCAAATTGGATCTCTCCTTTGGGAATTTGGATTTTGGAGTGAATCTTATATTTTCCCCACACACATACACAAACAGTGGTGATTCCAAATCACAACTATTCATTTTGGTGAACCTGACTAGCTTACTCTCTTTCTTTTTGGTGTTAGATTTCCTTTTATCTTGTTAGTATTAGATTTGTCCTTTGTGATTGATCTTATATGCTAATTAGATTTCATATTCATGCATTATGTGTTTTTAGTTTAGTTCATTTGCATTATATTGGTTTATGAGCTTTACTAGTCCTACTTATAACATTCCGGTTAGAAGAAGTCGTAGATTCATGGGTGCCTTTGAGCCTGAATCTTTTCCTTTCCTTAGGATCCCTAACGATAACTTGATTCTTCATGATTCTAATCCTACTATCGAGCAAAACTCTTCTCACTCATCTCATGATGAGGATGATGCTTTAATGGTTCCTCCTGAACAAGTCCAAAAACTTTCCACTGAACTTGATAAAATGGGTAATTAGCTTCTTCAAGAAAACCATGGTCAAGATTCTATTCAAGCTATAGAGGCTCTTAAGAAAGTCTATGATAGTGATCAAGGTTTTAACCTCTTGCGTGGTATTACTCATCTTGTGCATTCCAATGTTAAACCTTTAGCTCAAGAGGCTCAAGATTTAGGTTTCACTACTCCTATCACTAGTGTTGAACCTTCTTCTAATCCTTCTTACACTTTACCTAGTGTATCTAATGTTGCTACTCCTCCTATTTCCTCTAATGATTCCACCATCATCAGTTTGGCTCAAAATGTATCATCCTTACAACAACAACTTGCTTCCTTAACTCAAAACAAGTTTAGTATTCCTACATGTGACATGGGAAGTCCTTTGTTCAGGGATATTATCTGAACTCCTATTCCTCAGCAAGTCGATATGCCTCATCTTGAGAATTATAATGGAAAGGGAGATCCTATTCATCATCTTAAAACATTCTGAATCCTTTGTAGTGATTATGCTCATGACCATAGGATTTTAGCCAAACTATTTGCTCAAACCTTTCATGATAAGGCCTTACAATGGTATTGTTCCTTGCCTCCGTATTCAATTGATTCCTTTCCACAACTTGCTAATGCCTTTATTCAACAATTTCAAAACAATATTGGCCCGCAAGTGTCTTTGACTAATTTAATGCATTGTAAACAAGGTGCTAAAGAAAAATTGACTGAATTTATTGGTAGATTTAAGCATTTGCATGCTCAGATTTCTTATCTTGTTCCTGATATTGATATTCAACATATGATTATTTCAAATTTGCAAAAGGATATTAGAGATAAGATTCTGCTTACTGAATTTACCTCTTTTCAATAACTTTGTGCAGTGCTTCATCATTATCAATTACAAGTGAGTCAGTTTGAGAGCAACACTCAAATGGCTCCTATTCTAGTTGATAAGAGTGATGCTACTCCTAATCCAAACAAGTTTCAAAAATTCAATAATTATGTCAAGATAAACAAACAAGCGAATGCAGTTGCTGATCAGGTTGTTGTTGCATCTCATAATGCCGCTTCTGTATCCACTACTTTTCGATTAAATCATATGTTTACTCCTCTTTCTGAAACTTTACATGCTATTATGAATAGGTTGTTAGCTGCTAATATGATTACTTTACCTCCTATTTGACCTCTTTTACCTACTATGATTGCATCTAAATCTTTTGATCACAATGCTTTTTGTCAATACCATCATCAAAATGGTCATGATACTGAGAGATGTTATTCTTTAAAACATAAGGTCCAAGATCTCATTGATGTTAAAGCTTTATCTGTTGATAATCTGGATAGTAGTGGGAATCAATCTATCTCTCCTCCTAATCAGAACCTTCAAATCTATATGAATCCTTTACCTACACATGATACTAATACTATTGCTCAACCATCTACTAGGGAAATTGTATATGATTCCAAGATGGATGATCTTAATCATGTCATTAATCAAGTGGAGCATGTTGCTAAGTCTATATCTCCACCTCAACCTTCACCTCAAGTTCAATCTCAACCTCAAGTTAAACCTAAACCTAAAGTGAAATCTCAACCTAAACCTCGACAACAAATTAAGGATAAAAGACCTTAGGAACTTTTGATTACCTTTGATGACTCTGAGATTGTTAAGGCTCCTGATGGTCCCCTTTACATTACTGCTAGGGTTGCTCAGATACCTACTCGTGGTTGTCTTGTTGATCCTACCTCCTTAGTCAATGTTATCACTGAAGAAAATATTTTTATGAAAAGCTTACAATGCGACTTCTATGATACATCAGATGTGTGGATTCAAACTTGTAATGTTTTTCTTTATCCCTCATTTGGTTCTATTACTTTACCAGTTTAACTTTTTGGAAAACTTGTGAACACTACCTTTGTTGTTGTTCCTACTTCTGATCAATTTCAAGTTAAGCTAGGTTTACCTTGGTTAACTACCATGCATGTTGTTGCTTCACCTATACATAAGTGTCTTAAGTTCATTCATGATAGCAAAGTGAAGATGATCAATCATAGTCTATATCAACCCTCTAGGCCTAGAGATTGTGCTACTCTGGATTTCTTTTGGCCTTCCTTACCTAATCCATGTCCTCCTCGCCCTGATAATCTTTTTCAATCATATCAAGCTTATAAACATCATAAGATTCTTCAATTAAGCATCCCTCCTATGGATCTTAATCGTGGTCTTTTACCTACACCTTCGATACCTCCTTCAACTATGGCTTCTTGTTCTGTTAATCAAGTTCCTCCTACTAAATCTATCAAAGATCCTATGATTGTTCCTCATTTGGTTGATAATCCTATTGATCTTCCTAAAGAACCTGTGAAGGATCCTACAATTGTTCCTCCTAGTTCTCAATCTATTTCAAATAAATCAAAACGTAACTGATCTACTAATGAACATCGTAAAAAGCATCATGCTCATGCTAAAGCTAAAAGATCTCTACTATCTGTGAATACACCTATGCATAATGTTGTTACTAATAATGATGTTCACATGCACAATTATGATGATTCTATTCATATTTTAGATCCTATTTTGATTAATTTGGATGATTAAGATACTCTTAATGATACTGATAATGTTACTGATGAATATGAGACTATTGACATTGACATTGATTTGCCAAATATGCTTTCATCTCAATTAACTCTTACACCTAGTATTGAACATAGTGATTCTCAAGAGGATCCTTGTTTGGAACTAGCTATCATCTCTACTATATTGGATATAGTCCCTCTTGTGAGTTACCCACCTACCCTAAATGATATACAATGAGATGGGGAAAGTAGGTGGCACGCTTGATCAGTTTGTCCTTTGTGGTAGCTTTGTTGTGTGTTTGCCTGCTATATTGTGCTTCTCCTGTAATGTGTTTGCTAAATGTTGTTAGATTCTTTTATATGATCCTTGTTACTGAGTTGGTACAAGGTGATGAAGGAATCAAAACTATTGTTCAAATTCCTCTATATGTATCTCTATTCTTCTATGTGTTGTTCAATGTTATGTTGTAACTGTGCTATTATTCATAAATGTTTCCTTGTGTAATCTGCTTGGATTCGAGATATGGTAGCACTAATTCTTTTTGGTCTCCATGTCATGGTCCGAAAAGATTCTTCTTCATATATCTTATGTAATCTTTCCTCCTTTGTGATTGTAGTTCTACTTCATTTGGGGAATGATTTCAATTCATTTGCAATAATAGCATATATATATTATCTTATGATCATACTGACCCTATGGTAGGTAGATCCCTTCCGTGTTCTCTGTATGTTTCTGTGATATTTCCCTTGATTTATCTTCGTCTAGGGGCATCTTGATGTGGAAACATAATCAGTGGAGTTGTTTATGTTTCCGTTAAAGCCATTGCTCCTATTAAAGTGTCAGCAATGACTTTAATGTGGGGGCATACACTCTGCTCACTTATTACACACACACACTTATGAAAGAAAAATTCAAAACATGCTAAATCTTCTAAAGGTAACACACATAAGTTGCTAAATCCTAAGGAAGACACACACTTTAAATTTTACTTTTCAATCTTTCTTTTTGGATTAAGAACTAATCCTTAAAGTATGGATTTATATTGGGATCTCTTGATCCCTCCAGTTTCAAATAGACATATATTGTGATCCCTTAAGGTTGGAAGTGTCCTTAAGAATGGATCTTTCTTTTGTTTTTTATTTTATTCTTATGGAATAGGATATTCCTAAGGGTAAATCCTTGATGGGTTGACTAGTGAGTAGCCACATTCACTAGGTGGTTCAATTCCATCTTTTCAGTTGCACCTGTTTCTTGTGTGATTCACAATGGGACATAAGTTCTCATCGAGCGAGGTAATCACACTTTTTCTTTTTCTCTTTAGAGATGTCTCTCTTATCTATGATCTAAGAGTCGATGAAGACTTGAGTCCTTGGGGGCTTGGGATTTCTCTTTGTCCCTTAGATTACGATAAGATTATCTTGTTATTTTTATCTCCTTTACCAAGAGTTTGCATCAAGTCCATACTCTTGCTAAAGTGGGGGCTTAATGTATCATCTTAAAATGGAAGCACTTCCATGTTAAGAGTATTTAGCCCTCCGAGTAAGTGGTTTGGGGTCATGTTAAGCACCTTGATTGGGTCTTTGCATGTATTTGGCTTTCTCCCCACTTTCCACTTCTTCTCTGCACTTGATTTCTTCATTCTAGGTGAAATTAGGGTTAAGGTCTTAAGGACTTTCCTGATTTTCCCTCTTCCATGGTTCTATTTTCTAGGTAGAATTTAGAAATGAGACCTCCTAGTCCTTCATCATATCATTCCAAGGATTTTCTATCTATTCTAGAAATTGGGTCCTGATCTGACATCAATTTCCAAGTTTTTGGCACCCCTCAAACTCCTGTTGCAGAACCTGACAAAAGTTAGGGTTTGAGGTCAAAGTTGACCTTGACCCTGACCAGATTAGGGTCGACCTTGACCTTGACCTCTTCTCGCAAGGTTTTCAAAGTTTCATTTCTCACTAATTTGGTTTTCAGGAAAGTTATTTCTCTGCTTTTGGGTCAGCTGTTTCAGGCTCCAAAATAGTAAATCCTCTAATGGTATTTAATCAAGGTATATTTTCTAAAGGTGAGGACCTAATTTGGATTTAATTCTTCAAGGTGGCCCATATAGAGAAGTGTTCCCTAGATCACTATAAAAGGAGGCCTTCTTCTCTCATTTTGACATCCACAATCAAGCAATTCATTAAGCTTTCACATCTCATCTCAAGCAATTTCATGATCAAGCTCTCAAGTGTTCAAGTGCAAGCAAGTCTTCAAGCATTTAAGTGTTCAAGCATTCATCCATCAAGGAAGTTCCATTGTTAGCTATTGAAGGATTCAATCTCCTTGGAGCCCCCTTGAAGATCCATCCTTCTCCATTCATTCAAGCCTTCTCATATGCAAAGATCAAATCAAGATTGGTGTTGAAGATCAAGATACCATTTATTGGAGACATCCTACATTCATTGAAGCATTCTTACTTATGGATTTGAGGATTTGAATCCTCTACAAGGACTTCAACATAAGCAAGGTGATTTGTTTCAATTACTTTGTTTATGCACAATATATTTCAATTCAATTTCAAGGTTAATTCCTAAACTGGGGTTTGACCAAGGCAAACCCCCCATACAACCAAAAACCCCCATTTTCTTGTAGCTACAGGTGCAAAATATTAGATCTGAGAGAGAATTCGGATACCCTTTTCGGTAATCTTTCAGGATCTACGAACAGAATCAGATCGGACTTCAAATAAATAATGTGGTCTTTGACCTTTTAAAAGGTCAAAGTTGACCAGTGTGAATTTGGAGAAAATATTTCTGGGTTTTTTCTACCTTAGCATTTTCAGTCTACAACAAGTCATGGAATCTTCATAAAGTTCATACATAAGCCAGAATTTAGCATTTTCCAGATCTACCCTAATTCAAGGTTAGTATTTGCACTTCAATTATTTCAGATTTCAAGCTTAATCCAACTATAGGGAAGTATAGGGTTTTTCTCTCTTCCATATTCTTCATAGATTGATTTGATTGTGTATTAACCTCTTGGTTGATCAAATTGGATCTCTCCTTTGGGAATTTGGATTTTGGAGTCAATCTTACATTTTCCCCACACACATACACAAATAGTGGTGATTCCAAATCACAACTATTCAGTTACATTGAACACTTCTAAAATATCAAACTCTTTAATACATTCTCCATGTGTCTAAACATGTATTCACACATCCAATTTCATACTTCAAGAAATACAACCTTAAGAACGATAAGGTTTGAAAGTTAGCTCCAAATACTTGATACGAAATGTGCACTATACTTGTATTTAAAAAATGTAAACAATAAATTGTAATATCAATAGCCAAAGTTGGTTGAATGTAAAGGGAAATCCAAGGCTACACAAAGCCTTTATTAGTGTTTATAGTAATGCCTTTAGTACCTCCATTTTTCGCTACCATACTCTTTCTCAATGTAATTTGGAAACCATGAAGCTGGATGTAATTGTGTCTGCTCTTAGGTAGTAGTTTAAGTTAGTCCCTTCTTTTTTTATTTCAAGAAAAGAATGGAGGTTTTCTTCACTAGTTCTCTCCTCCGGAAGCTCTTGAACTAGCGTATATATATAGACACACACACACACACACATGCATATCCATGTGTGTGTGTGTGTGTGTCTATATATATATATATATATATATATATATATATATATAGTAAAGAATAAAAAAAAAGATATTGGTTTGGTTGGTTATTGATTGTTGTGTTCACCAACATGTAAATAATATCCTTTACATTTAGAAGAATTGGGGAAGGTAAGATTCTCTTCGTAATCCCAAATTTTCAAAGAAAAGATCTAAATTGATTAACCACAAGAAAATGGTCAATGCATAAATGAATCAATCGATTAGTAATAAGAAGAACGAGGAAAACCTTACATTCTATTTTGGAAGAGAGTATTAAAATATTAATTGAAATGAATTGAAGACAAATACTAACCTCAAAGTACAGCAGATCTAGAAATTGCTATTTTCTAGTGTTTGTACTGAGTTTCTAGAAATTCTACAACTGGTTTTGGAAAAGAAACACAGAGATGGAGAAAACCCAGAAATATTTTTCTTTTCTGAACTAGGTCGACCTTGACCCAAATATGGTGGCGCAATCATGCCCCTTTATGTCAACCTTGACATGAACTGCTCCGATGGAAATTCTATTAGCGGATCCCAAAAGTTTTTTGAAAAGGGTATCCAAATTTGCTATGTAATTTGTTGTTTTGTACCTATTCTTACAAGAAAAATGGTTTTGTTTTTTAGAAGAAGGGTTTGCCTTTATCCAACCCCAGTTTTGGAATTAACCTTGAAATAGAATTGAAATTGTAGTAATAAACAAAGTAAATAGAACAATTCACCTTGCTTATTTTGAAACCCTTATGGAGGATTTGAATCCTTGAATCCACAAGTATGGATGCTCCAAATGGGCGTAGAATTGTAGGATGTAGGATGTCTCAAATAAATTATATTTAGATATTCAACACCAATCTTGAATGGATCTTGGAATAGGAAGAAGCTTGAATGGATATGGATGGAGAAATCTTCAACAAGAGGGCTCCATAGAGCTTGAATCCTTCAATGGCTACCAATGGATCTCCTTGATGAATTGAATCTTGAATGCTTGAATGCTTACTTTGATAACCTATGCAAGGATGATCCTCCCTTTTTCTTTCTTTCTTTCCCTTTTTCCTTCCTTTTTTCTTCTTTTGTTCTTCCTCCTAAAAATGAGAGGAGTGTTAATCTCTATTGAGCATTTAAGGTTGTCATTAGTATCAAAGGATAGTAAATAGGTCGGTCGGTTACTTATATTGAGACAGTCGGTAACTAGAAGTAAGACAAAGTAATTGGTAAAGCCTTTACATCGAGCATCACACAGTTAACCGAGCACTAGCATCACCAACACTGATGGTCAGTAAACACTGAGAATCGTAGTATACACTGAGCAGATTATACAGTGTTTATCGATGATCACAAAAAATGGCATAGTAATCAGAAATGGCACATTATTCTATGCAAATGGTTACAATAGATCGTAAAATGGTTTACCAAGATTGAGGAGCATTTATTGTTAAAGATATTCATTAAATGCAATGATTATCTTATTTTGTAATAGCTGATCTAGGTTATTTTTCACCGTAGATCTTAGGGTTATGATTATTCTTTGTAACCTAATTTTTGCTTAAGCGGAAAAATAGAACACTATATATTGTATATGTTCGAACCACTTTATGGGGTTGTTGAACTGAAATATATGAATCATGGAGCACTTGAAGAAATTGCTTATCTTCAAGATAATCAGTTTACTGAGAAAAATAGAGCACAGAGGATTTCAGTTTGAATAGAATCAGTCAAGGCTACCGAGCATAATAGAGTAGAGAATCATCACAGTTAAGGTGATATTTTGATGAGCACTTATAGATCTATTTCAAACAATTGAGTTGTCAACTAGCAGATAGTTACCTATTACTTTTTGAAAATTGTGATAGAGTTTGTTATAAATCTCTTAACCGAGTAGACTTAACAGTCTGTATAAATATCTTTACCGAGTACACACTTCATTTTGTGTTGTTAAATCCTATAACTAGGTAGATCTAGCTGATCTAATATGTTACTCCTAACAGGGTAAGATCACCAGAAGTGATCAAAACTTGTAGCCTTAACAGGAAAACCTTTTCTATCTATAGTAGTGAAGAATTTGTGGGTGTCATCCCCACCGCAGTTTTTACCTTCTAACAAGGGTTTTTGCATTACCAAAATACTTGTCTTATGTGATTGTCATATTGATTTCATGTTGTTTACTTTTTGAAGTTAACTAGATGATTGATTTATGCAATTATGTTCAAGTTATTTTGATTGGTTATTACAGTATTCAATTATAGATTAGAAAGGTGTTACAAGTTAAGTTTTGAGGGCACTGATTCACCCCTCCCCTCTCAGTAACTATCTCTCCTAATTCTAACAATTGGTATCAAAGCTTAGTTCTCTTATTGAACAATATAACCATTGAAGGGTAAAGATCTAAGTCATGGAGAGATACAAGATTGACAAGACTATTGAGAATCAGAAGATACAAATGCAGATGTTTGTGGAATAATATAAATAGGCCAAGGAAGAATTGAAGAAATTATTGGTTGAAAGAAAGAATCTTGCAATTCAGCTGAATGAAATTAGTTATCATGAAGAACCTATTGATGACATATTTGATCATATTGGATCAAGCTCTGTAAGCATCTTTGACAGATCCAAAAGCATAATCTCTAAGTTATCTGAAAAGAATCAGCATCTATCTGAGCAAGTGAAAGCACTTCAAATCGGTCATGAATCTCAAATGGTGAGAATGGTGGAAATCATGAACAATGGTAGACAAGCTAAACAAGATCAGAATCTAGCTATTGAAGACTAAAGACTGATGACAGAACAACTTCAAGAAAAAGAAAGTGAGATACAGAGACTCATTGATCATCACTTCCAAGTATCAAATCAGATGATGATAGTTAATCAAGAAATGAACCGAGTAAACGGAGAATTATCAAGAAGACTTGAAGATGTTGCAATACTTAGAGAAGATAATGAAAAATTGAGAAATGAAATAAAGACACAAAAGCAACACAATGAAATGATGAAGATAGCTGAGGATAGTTCTAAAAAGATTGATGATTTTCTGACCAATCAGAGGAGATTCGGAAGCAGAGCCAGTATAGGCTACACCGGTGAAGGAGAATCATCACAACAAGCTGAAGTAGTCAACAACAATCAAAGTCAAAAACCTAAAGTGTTGACATGCTATCACTGTGGAAAATGGGGACACACATCTAATGTGTGCAGACAAAAAGCACAAGGTAAACCTCTTGTTATTCCTAAATTCAATGGATATTACTATTACTGTGGTAAGTTTTGACATCTAGCTTATGAATGCAGAGCTAAGAAGAATGACATTGCTAATAATACCACTAAGGAGAAAGTATGATATACTTGTTATAAGCATGGACACACTGCAAGGGAGTGCAAGGCGAAAATGAAACAAGTCTGGACACCTAAAGAGAAACTTCAACGAAAGCCATATCAACTGAAGAGACAAGGTAACTCATATGTTTGGGATTATAATACATGGACTAGTTGCATTCCATGTGGTCGTTATGGACATATTGCAACAAACTATTTCAGAAAGAGTCAGATTGGACAATCAAGAAACTAGTTAAATGCATGAATAGCATGTTTACACTATCACAAGGTTGGTCATATAAGCAAGAACTACAGAGACCGAGCACTTGATGAAAACCATATATTTGAAAGTGGATATAACATTGTAGAAATTATGAAGTTAAGGAATACAATTTGGAAGAAGGCATCTAATGAGAATGCTGAGTCAAGTAACACTGTCAGTGAAACCTCGTCCACTGGATTGGGTGACATCGGTACGTCCACTTAAGATGACAAAGGTATGTATGGAACTAACATTTTAAATGATCATATTTTTTTTCATACAGTTCCTTATACATGATGTACAAATACCAAATCTACATGAATAAAGATGCACTATGGTTTATGTGTTATAAGTTTACTAATGTCATATAGTCAGTAAAAGAAGAAAAGTGAATTGGTTACCCGTCGGTAATCACTATACAAGGTTAACCGACAACAGAGAAAACTGATGAAGAAATTTTTGTTAATCAAGCAAAAGAAATTATAGACATTACCAAGCTGATAGCCATAACATACTAAAAGTTAGGTCACGCATTTAATGCATCAAAGTTTGAGCGGGAATATTGAAAAACCTATAAATACGCGGAAACAGAGTTCATTGTTACATTGCGATTTCGAAGAAAGAATATTTTATACAGAAGAGTTTGAGCTAAAGATTTTCAAAATAGATTCAAAGCTATTGTAGATCGAACCGATGAAAAATCTTTGACAATAATGAGTAAGTCCATTTGCCTACCGAACACTAGTTATCTATTATTTGTCGAAACCCTACAAATGATTTATGGCATCGACATCAATGGCAAGAAAATCATAGAACTTTGAGGAGGGAGTACAACTTATTGTTAGGGCACATTTCACCGAGGAGAAATTCAAACCTCATCCCAAGGTTGCAGCACAAACAGACGATATGGGCACATTTTCTAGTATTCCAGATAGGGTTTTGTTGACAGAAGATCTTAGGTCCTACATTCATTGCAAGATTGGTGAAGTATGTGATTTTGAGACTATTGCTACTTTTCAGCAAGTCTATGGACCGGATGGAAAGATTAAACCCGAGTATAAAAAGATTGAAGAATCAGGGTTACGGTGTTTTACATACTTCCTACAATCATTTCAAAATGACTAGATAAGAATTGTGCTGAGCAGATTTCATGATGGTAAATTTTGGCTAGATAAACCTATTGAGGTCACGAAGAAGATTATCAGTAGGGTTACTGGGTACCCTACAACTGAAAAAGCCAAAGCCTTTCAAAGTTTGTCTTGTCCTGATGTAGAAAAGAACACTGGAGCTCAATGGGATGGTAGGGCACTAAAGATTTAAACTATCAAAGATCCAGTGGTGAAATTTGTAGCTCATGTCATCAGGTACAAGATATTTCAATCCAATAGACCCAATAGTGTACCCTGCAGTGTCGTGGACATGGCTTACAAAATTGTGAAGAAAGATCACTAGGTTGATCTTGCAGAACTACTACTACACCAACTACATGATAATATGAAGACAATTAAGGCAAAGAAGTCCAATACATGTAAGTACAGATCGCTACTTTTATGTACATTTCTCTATCTACAAAAATATGTACCAGGTATTGGTAAAGTAAACTGGCAAACAGACAAATCGATAACTACTCAAATCGGTGAAATGATGCCAAGTCTAGGAGACAATCTGAATAGGGAGTTCAATGCATATTTCAAGGAATTTCAATCAAAGATGCAACAAAGGAGTAGAATTCTAAAGGAATTAGTAAGAAAATTTGAAGATGACATATGTTTTGTGGTAAGCACAGACCATTCAATGATAAAGGTGGTAGAATCGAGAACAAAATGGCTAGCACCAATGGGTTATGAAATGAATCATGATTTCACTTTGAAATCTATCAATGCATTGTTGGCATTATCGATTGACATCACTACCAGTAGGTTTGGAGTATATGAGGAAGCTAAGTCCAGAATCTCAATGAACATTGAGATCAGTAAAATGTTAAGAAGGGAAAAGAAAATGAAAAAGGATCTCACAGCAAAATATGGAACTTCATCTGACTCACCTAAGGCGTCACCAGTTGATGAGACAATTGAAGGTCAGTTACAGTTGGCTGACAAGCCCTATGACAGCGAGGAGACTGAGTCAGATAAAGAAAAGGATCACACAGCGGTTCCTCCCACCAATGATGAAGAAGAAACTCAGCTACCCACCAATGATGAACAAGACATATAGCCACAAGAACCTAAAAGGATGAAGACCTATTCATCAACTACTACATAATCCACCGAATAAGAAGAAGTTGTAAAAGTTTCAAAAAGAAGGGCAGCTACACTGACAAAGAAATACATCAAGAGAAAGAACAAGAATGTAGCTGAGACACCGAAGAAAAAGAGAAAATATATAAGAAATAAGGAAGATCTAGAGGATAATGAAACTAAAAATGATCCTAATCAATTCAAATTAGTCCATAATAGGGACAGTACTATAGAAGAAATAATTGAAGATATTATTGAGAATGGAAATCTTAATGATCCAAGCATAGGCAAATTTAACAACATGTCAATTGAGGACAAAACAAAGATAAAACATGCTATTGTTCAAATGATGATTAAATTCAAGAGAGAACCAATGGAATTTTCATGTCAATTGTCGAAGGAACTTGATGACAAAATAAGTGAGAGATGGGCTATTGCACTAGATACAGAGAAAATGAAAAGAGAACGATCACTAAGTCGTATAGCCACACACTTTAGCTATGTTGTGGTAAGTGAATACATGACAAGGTATCAGCCCAGATTTTTAGTCAAGAATAGAGCTATGTAGATCTTGGATGAGAATGTAGATGATATGGATGTCATATGCAATTCTTTATGGACATCAATTTTGAAAGCAGAAGAGAAAGCTAAATAGGAAGCATTCCTGAAACTGTCTAAAAAGAGACACAGTTCAAAAGGTAAAAGTATTTTCATTAATGATAGTAAAGGCAAGAAAATAGAAGACACCAGTATATCAGTTACCAAGGTAATTGATATCACCAAACAAAAGGAAGAAATCAAAATTTCACAGGATGCACCAGATCAAGTCAAGATCCATTTGCAAAAGACAACCAATGATGATGCACTCATTGAGGACATCACTAACAGTGATCCTAATGATAAGGATGATGAAGTTGTAATAATTATACAATACAAAGATGAAGCATTAAACATTGACAATGTGTGTACATCTCTACCAGATGAACTACCTATACTTGCAGAGGTAATTGAAATCATTTCACAAGTACAACTTGATGTCTCTCATCCTGAGCCAACCAAAGATACAACTAAGATTCAAGCACCTGAGTAACCTGTAGATACACATGAGCCTAACCAACTAGAGGTACAGTCTACAAAAACAAAGGAACCAATAGAAACAAAGTCAACTGAGGTGAACCCACCTGACACTACAACTAAGACCCATACACCATCTACCAAGGATCAGAAAAAGGATGATACAGTGTCAACTAGGAAGGATACTCTGAAAAGTGAAGAAAAATCTATTGTGATAAGTGAGAAGAAGTCACCCCTTGCACAGAAGAAGAAGAAGAAGAAAGCCAAAGGGTCGGTCACCATTGATGAAGTTATCATTATACCAGAATGTGACCCGAGAACCCTAAGCCCCAAAGACCTAAGTAAATATGGGGAGTTATGTTCAAGGAAAGCGGCACAAGAGAAGTTAAGGAAAGAACAAAAATGTAAAGAAGTATTAAATGATGTGAGGGATATTCTGCAACAAATAGTACCCGAAACAAATATTGATGAGAATACTCCCATTTTCGATCAACTTGCCACACTCGTCAACAAGATCAATGTCTCGGACATAGATGCAGACAAAAGAATAGAAGAAAGGGCAGAGTCAAAGATTCAAAACAAATTGGCAGAAAGGATTACTACCGAAGTAGCACTAAACAAGGTAAAATTATCTGAGGTCATCACCGAGGTAAAATCTATCACCCAGATAATTTTTCAATTTCTCATCAAGCTTTGTACTTCAGACACTTTCACTGTAGAAGTCAGTGAAAAGATAACAAATTTAGAAGTAGAGATAAAGTCAAGTACACAAGCAGCTACCGCCGAGCCAACTTCTTTCTTAAAGCATATTAATCAAGTTCAGGAACTCTAGCGGCTGATAGCAGACTTAAGGAAACAAGCCGAGCACATCACTGATCAGGTTATAGAGTTACAGAAAGAACTCATTCCTTACCTAAAGATTTTTGAAACACATATTGTCAAAGTTGAGCAACTTGTTGCAACACCAGAGATTTCGGTGTTGGATAATATCTTTGACATGCATGCACAAGTCGGTTTAGAGCATATTGCTCTTACCAACTTGAAAGAGGAGTGGGACAACCTCTTGGAGTCTATGAAGAAAACCCATCCACACATTTTTGACAAGATATAAGTATACTTTATATTTTTTTTGTATTTGGCATTATTATCAAAAAGGGGGAAATCATGTATATGCCAAATAAATATATTACATACTATCGGGAGCATGCACTGAGGGGGAGTACTTTTTTACTTAGAATTTTTTTGTTGTGGATATGTATATAGCGGAGACATAAGGAATATATAGAAACATTTTGTCTATATAAATTTGATGTTTTGATACTAATGCTAAACAGGGAGATTGTTAATCTCTATTGAGTATTTAAGGTTGTCATTAGTATCAAAGGATAGTAAACAGGTCGGTCGGTTACTTATATTGAGACAGTCGGTAACTAGAAGTAAGATAGAGTAGTCGGTAAAGCCTTTACACTGAGCATCACACAGTTAACCAAGCACCAGCATCACTGACACTGATAGTTAGTAAACATTGAGCATCACAGTATACACCGAGTAGATTATACAGTGTTTACCGATGATCATAGAAAATGGCATAGTAATCAGAAATGGCACATTATTCTATGTAGATGGTTACAACAGATCGTAAAATGGTTTACCAAGATCAAGGAGAATTTATTGTAAAAGATATTCATTAAATGCAATGATTATCTTATTTTGTAATAGCTGATCTAGGTTATTTTGCACCGTAGATCTTAGGGTTATGATTATTCTTTGTAACCTAATTTTTGCTTAAGCAGCAAAATAGAACACTATATATTGTATATGTTTGCACCACTTTATGGGGTTGTTGAACTGAAATATATGAATCATGGAGCACTTGAAGAAATTGCTTATCTTCAAGACAATTAGTTTACCGAGCAGAATAGAGCATAGAGGATTTCAGTTTGAATAGAATCAGTCAAGGCTACCGAGTAGAACAGAGCAAAGAATCATCACAGTTAAGGTGATATTTTGATGAGCACTTATAGATCTGTTTCAAACAATTGAGTTGTCAACTAGCAAATAGTTGCCTATTACTTTCTAACAATTGTGATAGAGTTTGTTATAAATCTCTTAACCGAGTAGACTTAACAGTCTTTGTATAAATGTCTTTACCGAGTACACACTTCATTTAGTGTTGTTAAATCCTATAACTAGGTAGATCTAGCTGATCTAATATGTTACTCCTAACAGGGTAAGATCACCAGAAGTGATCAGAACTTGTAGCCTTAACAGGCAAACCTTTTTTGTCTGTAGTAGTGAGGAATTTGTGGGTGTCATCCCCACCACAGTTTTTAGCTTCTAACAAGGGTTTTTGCATTACCAAAATACTTGTGTTATGTGATTGTCATATTGATTTCATGTTGTTTACTTTCTGAAGTTAACTAGATGATTGATTTATGCAATTATGTTCAAGTTATTTTGATCGATTATTATAGTATTCAGTTATAGATTAGAAAGGTGTTACAAGTTAAGTTTTGAGGGCATTGATTCACCCCTCCCCTCTCAGTAACTATCTCTCCTAATTCCAACAAGGAAAAGGCTTCCTTATATACTAGTCTAGCACACCAACTTCTAGAGAGGCTAACATATGAGAAATAAATTCTCATTAGGCTCATACCCTTAGGAGTGGGCCTAAATTAAGAGCATTTTATGAGTCACCATTTTGAAGCCTGAAGTAGCCGACCCAGAAGCAGGAAATAATTCTTTCCAAACCCTGACATCTGGAAATATTTGGAATTTAAAATTTAGACCCTGGGTCAAGGTCAAGGTTGACCTTGACCCTGAGGCCAAGAACCTCAAAATCTCAGAGAAAGATACCAGAAATAGGTAGGAAAGAAGTGAAAAATAGGAAAGGACGGGGGAAAAAGCCAGATCCAAGTCAAAGACCCATTCAAGGTGTTTGACATGACCCCAAACCACTTACTCAGAGGGATAAACTAGTCCTAAATGGAAGTGCTTCCATTTTCCGACAATACATTTAGCCCCCACTTTAGCAATAGTATGGACTCGATGCAAACTCTTGGTAAAGGAGATCACACATAAAAGGAAAATCTTATTGAAATCAAATGGACAAAGTAATCCTCAAGCCCATAGGGACTCAAGTCTTTGTCAATGCCAAGATTACAATAAAAGGACATCACTAGAAAAAAGAGAGAAGAGGATGTGATTACCTCGCTCAATGAGAACTTATGTCCCATTGTGAATCACACAAGGAAACAGTGCAACTGGAAAGATGGAGTTGAACTGCCTACTGAATGTGGCTACTCACTAGTCAACCCATCAAGGATTCACCCTAAGGAATATTCTATTCCAAAAGAGCAATGCCAAAACAAGAGAGATCTAGTCTTAAGGACACCTTCCAACCTTAAGGGATCAAAACTTTGTAAATTGAAACCAGAGGGATCAAGAGATCCTATAAAGTAAAAATCCATGCTTTAAGGATTAGTCTCTAATCCATAAAGGGAGAAAAGTTTTGAAAAATATTTTGAAAGTGTGTGTGTACAAAAAGTGAGCAGAGTGTATGCCCCCATGTTAAAGTCATTGCTAACACTTTAACAGGAGCAATGGATTGAACAGAAACATAAACAACTCCATTGATTACGTTTCCACTACGAGATGCTCCCAAGCAAAGACAAATCAAGGGAAATACCACATAAACATACAGAGAACATAGAAGGGGTCTATCTACCATGGGGTCAGTATGATCATAAGATTGCAAATGAACTGACATCATTCCCCAAAGAAATTAGAGCTACAATCACAGTGGAGGAAAGAAAATGCAAGAGTTATGAAGAAGAGTCTTTTCAGACCACAACATGGAGACCAAAAATAATCAGTGCTACCAAGTCGCAAATCCAAGCAGACTACACAAGGAAAACATTTACGAACAATAGTATAGGTACAACATAACATGAACACAACATATAGAAGATTAAAGATACATATATAGAGGAATAGTACAATAGATTTGATTCCTTTATCACGTTGTACCAACAAAGTAACAAGGGTCGTATAAAAGAATCTAACAAACATTTAGCAAACACATTACGGGAGAAACACAATACAATAGGAAAACACACAAAAGCTACCATGGAGGACAAGCCAATCAAGCATATTGCCTACTCTCCCCATCTTGGTCTATATCATTTAGGGAAGGTGGGAAACTCGCAAGAGGGACTATATCTAACATAGTAGGAATAATAGCCAGTTCCAAACAAGGATCCTCTTGAAAATTGTGATGTTTGATACTAGGTGTAATTATCAATTGTGTTGAAAGAATATTAGGTAAATTAGTATCAATGTCAATAGTATCATATTCATCATTTGCATCATTAGGATCATCAAGAGTATCTTCTTCATCAAGATTAATCAAAATAGAATCTAAGATATAGATAGAATCATCATAATCATTCATCTTAACATCATTATCAACATTAACTTCTTCCAACATGGCGGGCATAGGCTGGTCAAAAGAAGGTAAAGAACTTTGAAGAACAAAGGCACGGGCCTTAGCTTGAGCCCAATGCTTCTTACGACATTCATTGGAAGATATGTTACATTTTTTCTTGTTTGAAATATGTTGAGAACTAGGAGGAATGATCACTGGTTCCTTCATAGGTGCTATAGGAGGATTAGTAGGATTATTAGTAGAGTGAAAAGAAACACTATGAGCTTGATTAATAGAACTAGAAGCAATGAATAAAGGAGGTATGGAGGGTGTAGGAAAAAGACCATATTAAGATCCATCTGAGGCATGCTTAACTCAATAATCTTGTGATGTTTATAGGCTTGATATGAGCAAAAAAGGTTATCAGGTCAAGAAGAACATGAGTTAGGTAATCAAGGCCAAAAGAAGTCAAGCGTAGCACAATCCCTAGGCCTAGAAGGTTGATATAAACTATGATTAATTGTTTTCACTTCTTCATCAAGAATGATTTAATACACTTATGGATAGGAGAAGTAACATCATGCATGGCATTAAACCAAGGAAAACCAAGCTTAACTTGAAATTGATTAGAAGTAGGAACAACAACAAAGGTAGTGTCCACAACTTTACCACAAAGTTCAATAGGAAAATTAATAGAACCAAATGATGGATAGAGAAAACCATTACAAGTTTGGATCCACACAATAGATGTATCATAACAATCACTTTGTAAGTTCTTCATAAAAAGGTTTTCTTCAGTAAGACATTGACTAAGGATGTAGGATCAACAAGACAACCATGCGTAGGTATCTTAGAAATCTTAGCATAAATGTAGAGGGGACCATCAGTAGCTTTAATAGTCTCAGAATCATCAAAGGTGATCAAGAGTTCCCTAGGTCTTTTAATCTTATTATGTGTTCAAGGTTTAGGTTGAGGTTTAGGTTTAGGCTTAGGAACTTGAAGTTGAGGTTGATATTGAGGTTGGGGTGGAGATACAGGTTGAGACAAAACAATATGCTCCACATAGTTAACAATATGATTGAGATCATCCATCTTTGAATCATAAACAATATCCATAGAAGATGGTTGAACAATGGTATTAGTATCATGTGTAGGAAAATGATTCGTATAGATTTGGAGGTTTTTATTAGGAGGAGAGACAAAATTTTTCCCACTTCCATCAAAATTATCAACATATAAAGCATTAGAATTAATTAAGTCTTGAACCTTATGTTTTAGAGAATAACACTTCTCAGTATCATGGCTATTCTGACGATGGTATTGACAAAAGGCTTTGGGATAAAAGGATTTGGATGCCATCATAGTAGGTTAAAGAGGTTGAATAGGAGGAAAAGTAACCATATTAGCATTCAAAAATTTACTCATAATAGAATGTAAAGATTCAGAAAGAGGAGTAAACGTATGATTCAGATGAAAAGCAGTGGATGTAGAAGTGGCATTGTTGTATGCAACAACAACTTGATCAACAACTGCATTTTCTTTCTTATTTATGTTGACATAGTTGTTAGGTTTTTGAAACTTGCTGCGATTAGGAGCAACATCACTCTTATCAACTGGAACATGAGCCATTGGAGTGTTTCTCTCAAATTCACTCACTTGTAATTGATAATGATGAAGCGCTGCACAAAGTTGTTGAAAAGAGGTATATTCAGTAATCAAAATCTTATCTCTAATATCCTTTTGTAAATTTTAAATAAACATATGTTGAATATCAATATCAGGAACAAGATAAAAAATTTAAGCATACAAATGCTGAAATCTACCAATAAATTCAGTCAATTTTTCTTTAGTATTTTGTTTACAATGCATCAAATCAGTTAAGGACACTTGCGGACCAATGTTATTTTGGAACTGTTGGATAAAGACATTAGAAAGTTTTAGAAAAGAATCAATAGAATAAGGAGGCAAGGAACAATACCATTGCAAGGCCTTATCATGAAAAGTTCTAGCAATTTACAACTTGGCTAAAATCCTATGGTCATGAGCATAGTCACTACAAAGGATTTGAAATGTTTTAACATGAGTGACAATGTCTCCCTTACCATTGTAATTCTCAAGGTGAGGCATATCAACTTACTGAGGAACATGAACATGAATAATGTCTACGGATAAAGGACTACCCATGTCACATGTAGGAATATAAAACTTGGATTGAGTTAAGGACACAAGTTGTTGTTGTAAATAGGACACAGTTTGAGCTAGACTAATGATTGTGGAATCATTAGAAGAAATAGGAGGCATAGAAACATTAGAAACACTAGGGAAAGTGTAGGAAGCAATAGGAATAGAAGACACAACCGGTGGAACACTTGGAACCATAGTTGGAAGAGGGTTGGAATAGGTAAAAGGAACACTATGGTAAGAAGGTTGTGAGGTAGGTAGAGACACCAATGGAACACTCATAAGAAGAGATGGAATAGATGTAGTCACTAAAGGAGGAGTATAAGTAGGAATGCTAGGTAAAGGAATGGAAGAAGGTTCCACACTAGTAACTGGAGGATTGAATCCTAAATCTCAAGCTTCTTAAGATAAATGTTTGATATTTAAATGCACAAGATGAGCGATACCATGCAAGAGATTAATACCTTGATCACTATCCTGAAGAACTTTCTTAAGAGCCTCTATAGCTTGAATAGAATATTGATTATTGTTTTCTTGAATAAGCCAATTTCCTATTTTATCCAGTTCAATTGAAATTTTTTGGACTTGTTCAGGAGGAACTCTTAAAGCATCATCCTCATCATGAGATGAGTGAGAAGAGTTATGCTCCATAGTAGGATTAGAATCATGAGTGATCAAATTTTCATTGGAGATCCTAAGGAAAGGAGAGGAAGACTCAAGATCAAAGGAACCCATAAATCTATGACTTCTTCTAACTGGGATATTATAAGTAGAACTAGAGGTAGTAAAGCTCATACACCAATGCAATGCAAATGAACTAAATTAGGAAAACACAAGGCATGAACAAATAATTTTTTTTGTATTTTTGCTTTATATGATTTTTTTGTTTTATTTTTGGAATGTAAATGAAAGCACATAAAAGAAGGCTAATCTAATACACATGCAAGATCTAACATGAAATGTAAATCTAACACCACAAAAGAAAGAGTTGTCGTAAGTGGGTTCACCAAAATGTAAACAATAAAATAAAAATGATGGTTGTTTGGTTGGTTATTGATTGTTGTGTTCACCAACATGTAAATAATATCCTTTACATTTAGAAGAATTGGGGAAGGTAATATTCTCTTCTTAATCCCAAATTCCCAAAGGAAAGATCCAAATTGATTAACCACAAGAAAATGGTCAATGCATAAATGAATCAATCGATTAGTAATAAGAAGGAAGAGGAAAACCTTACATTCTATTTTGGAAGAGAGTATTAAAATCTTAATTGAAATGAATTGAAGACAAATACTAACCTCAAAGTATAGCAGATCTGGAAATTGTTGTTTTCTAGTGTCTATACTGAGTTTCTGGAAATTTTTCAATCAGATCTAGAACAGAAACACAAAGATGGAGAAAACCCAAAAATCTTTTTATTTTCTGAATGAGGTTGACCTTGACCCAAATATGGGGGTGAAATCATTCCCCTTTATGTTGACCTTGACCTGCACTGCTCTGATGGAATTTTTGTTCACAAATCTACTCTATAATTTATTATTCTGTACCTGTTCCTGCAAAAAAAATGGTTTTGTTGTTTGGATGAGGGGTTTTCCTTGCTCAAACCCCAGTTTTGGAATTAACCTTGAAATAGAATTGAAATTGCAATAATAAACAAAGTGAATAAAAAAATTCACCTTGCTTATGTTCAAACCCTTTTGGAGGATTCGAATCCTTGAATCCATAAGTATGGATGCTCCAAATGGATGTAGAATTGTAGGATATAGGATGTCTCAAATCAATTGCATTTAGATCTTCAACACCAGTCCTGACTAGATCTTGGAATAGGAAGAAGCTTGAATGGATATGGATGGAGAAATCTTCAACAAGAGGGCTCCATAGAGCTTGAATCCTTCAATGGCTACCAATGGATCTCCTTGATGAATTGAATCTTGAACACTTAAATACTTAAATTCTTGAATGCTTGAATGCTTGAATGCTTACTTTGATAACTTATGCATAGATGTGTAAAGAATATAGAGGAAAGGCTATATTCTGGAAATACATAGGAAGAAAACTTTGTTCCAACAATGAAAAAAAAACAAAATCCCCAAAACAAGGCAAACACAAAAGCTGGAGAAATATGCAATATCCTTCTTGCTTCTATTCAAACTAAAAAAAACTTCTACAATAAGAAATAAACTTGCAACTACTAGAGCTGCATACAAACTTCATAGAGCTTCTCAAAGCTCTTACAAGATTATTTGAAGCAATCACTGCTTAATAGAATAATCATTCACTTCTCTGATAAAATGAAGTATTAAAAAATATCTCTTACTATTGCATACAAAAGAGAAATTACATTCAAGTATGTCTCTATGGAAGAATAAAGATATTCTTCCCTTTATAGAAAATTTGTTGTTCAGAGGAAGAAAGAAGAAGTTTGAAGAAGAAATCAAATTTCCTCCAAATTAGATTTGAACTTATCTTTCAAAGCCCACACAAAATATCAGAAATAGACTTTATCAAAAATAAATTCAAATAAAGAGGCTTCTAGACAAACTGATTTAATTCTGAAAATCCAACACTCCACCATTGTCTTGAGCCGACAAACAATATCATGCTTGATCCAAACTAACTACACCTAAATTTCTTCTTAGGTGCTCAAAACTTGCAATGCCCAATAGCTTGGTGAAAATGTCTGCTAGTTGCTGCTCTGACTTGCAAAACTCCATTTTTATTTCACCATTCTTAACTAATTTTCTAATAAAATGATATCTAATTTCAATGTGCTTGCTTCTTCCATGAAACACTAGATTATTTGACAAAACTATTGAGGAAATATTGTCAAAAAATATTGTGGTTCCATCCTCTTGTTCTTGCTTCAACTCTACCAAGATTCTTCTTAGGAAAATAGCTTGACATGATGTTGCATTTGCTGCTATATCATTTTGTTGATCATTAACTTCACCATCTTCAACAATAATAGGCACTTTACTTGAAGTTCTTGAAGATGTGTCCACTAAGCCATCTCATGACTCATTCTCAATGAACTCCACGTCTCTTGAAGTGATGATCCTTTTACCAACTGGATCATACAATCTATATGCCTTGGATTCTGGACTATAACTAGTAAAGACACACTTCACACCCTTGTCATCCAAATTTTTCCTTTTCTCCTTTGGCACATGTGCATATGCTACACACCCAAACACTCTCAAGTGTTCAATTGTCCATCTATGCTTTGTCCATGCTTCCAATGGAATCTTGTCACAGACTACTTTTGTAGGACTTCTATTTATTAAATAGACTATTGTTGCTATAGCTTCTCCCCAATATTCAATTAGGAGCCTTTTTTCTTTCATCATGCTTCTTGCCATCTCAACAATGGTTCTATTTTTTTCTTTCAGCCACTCCATTTTGCTACGGAGTATAACTAGTTGTTAGCTCCTTCTTTATGCCATTATGCCTACAAAACTTTACAAAAATATTGGAGGTATATTCCCCCCCCCTGTTTGACCTTAGGACTTTAAGATTTTGTCCACTTTCATTTTTAGCCTGGGCTTTAAATTCTAAAAACTTATCAAAAGCTTCAGATTTATTTTTCATAAAATAAACCCATGTTCTACAACTGAAATCATCTATGAAGGTCATAAAATAAGTACTCCCCCCAATGGAAGTAATTTTCATAGGGCCAACTAAATTAGTATGCACCAGCTCTAATGGTGCTCTTTCCCTTCTAGATTTTCCAGAATTAAAGGGCAACCTATGTTGCTTACCCAAAATACAAGCCTCACACTTGCTACTGAACTCTTTAATACATGGAAAATCATCTACCATTATTCTTTTGGACAATAAATTTAAACCATCATAGCCAAGATGTCCGTACCTTAAATGTCATAGCTTGGAGGGGTCTTCAATCACGCTCTTGAAGGCTGATTGTTGTACTGTTGTACATTCTTTCTTGGGAGGTGCAACTGCTGATTGTGAAGAGAAACACATCTCTACCTTCATTGGAAACATTTGATTCTTTTTCATTTGAATTGCTGCAACAATTTTCTTACTCCCATCCTTCTCATAAATGACACATCAGTCATTCTCTATCAACACTTTATAACCATTTTGATTGAGTTGTCCAACACTCATCAAATTGTGTTTTATACCTGGGGCAAAGTAAACATTCTAAATTCATTGTTTCTCACCTTGCTTGGTGCGGATCACAATAGATCCTTTGCCCATGACTGGAACAATTCCATTGTACTCTATTCTAATTTCAGACTTTATATTCTTATCAATGAAAGAAAAAATACTTTCATTACCACTCATGTGGTTACTACAACCGCTATCTAAATACCAAACTTCAGGGCTGCCTTCTTCACCAACATTGCACATGATGAAGGCTATGGGATTATTTCCATCACCCACTTCCATATCAACCACATTTGCACTTGGCTTTGACTGATCACTTTTCTTTTTCTAGAATTCACTAGCATAATGCCCAAATTTATGACAATAATAACATTCAATATTACCTTTGTACAAGCTATTTTTCTTCTTGCCTCCTCTGGAATTATTTTGAGAGCTACTAGCTCCCTCATTTGTGGCTGCTTGTTCTGAGCTTTCTCCTACAGCATTTTGTTGTCTGGAGTTACAATGACCTCTACCTCTTGAACTTCATCTAGAACTGTTTCTTCCTCTTCCCTTACCTCTTGCATTGGCTTGATCTCTGAAAGCTTGTTCTTGATAAGAATTTGCAGACCTATTAATGCGATGCTCATGGGTTTGGAAAGAACCCATTAACTCATCAATAGTCATTACTGAGAGATCATTTTCCTCTTCAATGGAAATTACTAGATTATCAAATTTTGAGGGTAGGCTTCTCAAAACTTTCTCTACTATTCTTTGCTCCTCCATGGTTTCTCCATTGGTTCTCAACGGGTTTATCAAACCAGAGAGTCTTGAGCTAAAAGCTGAAAGCTGAAATGGACTCATTTTCCTTCATGAGGAGAGTCTCAAACTCTCTTTAAAGCATTTGGAGCTTCACTAAACAAACTTTTTCAATCCCTTTAAAACTTGTGTGATGAATATCCCAAGCTTCTTTGGAATAATTAGCTGTTGTTATTCTAGTAAATATTGTCTCTGTCAAGGCAGTTTCTATCAAGCTCAAAGCTTTTTCATCTTTCCACCTTGACTCCTTCAATTGAGTCTTTTGATTGTTTGTGAGGCTAGCAAATTGATTTGGGTCAGTTACATCTGTAAATCAATTGACCACAAGCTCCCACAAGTCATTTTCTATCATAATAGTCCTCATCTTCTTTTTCCAAACATTATAATTTTGTCCATTGAAGGATGGTGGCTACTGCTAACTCTTTCCTACATCTCTAGCCATGTCTCATGTGCAAGATAAACAAATACCCAAAAAAAACAAATGCCCAAACTCATTAGGATCGAGGGCCAATCAGCTCTAATACCATGTAAAGAATATAGAGGAAAGGGTATATTCTTGAAATACTAAGGAAGAAAACTCTATTCTAGCAATGAACAAAAAACAAAATCCCCAAAATAGGATAGACATAAAAGCTAGAGAAATATGCAAGATCCTTCTTGCTTCTATTCAAACTAAACAACACTTCTATAATAAGAAATAAACTTGCAACTATTGGAGCTACATACAAACTTCTTAGAGCTTCGCAAAGCTCTTACAAGATTATCTGAAGCAATCACTGCTTAATAGAATAATCATTCACTTCTCTGATAAAAATAGAGTATTACAAAATATCTCTTGCTGTTGCATACAAAAGAGAAATTACATTCTAGTATGTCTTTGTGGAAGAATAAAGATATTCTTCCCTTTATAGAAAATTTGTTGTCCAAAGGAAGAAAGAAGTTTGAAGAAGAAATCAAATTTGAACTTATCTTTCAAAGTCCACACAAAATATTAGAAATAAACTTTATCAAAAATAAAGTCAAATAAAGAGGCTTCTAGAAAATCAGATTTAATTCTGAAAATCCAACAAGATGATCCTCCCTTTTTCTTTCTTTCTTTCCTTTTTTCCTCCCTTTTTTCTTCTTTTGTTCTTCCTCCTAAAAATGAGAGGAGAAGGCTATTGGAAATTTGGTTGAGTTAGATATCTATTTGTTGTCATTATGGAAACATATAATCTGTATGAAGACCGCATATGATAGCAAGCAGTTATGACAGAGCACAGAGTAAAATTGTCTAAGTATAAGTATCATTTTTAGTCTAACCAGAGACAATTTTGGATAGCGATGTCGATAGAAGTAAGTTCAATGCTTGTGCACTTGAACATGGATGCTTTTATTTATGTTGAAGACTCACCTCAAAGCACAAGTCTGTACAGCATGTACAGAAGAAGTTATTGCAGAATTATCGAAGAAAGAGTTGAAGCGGACAGGATAAAGAAAGAAAACATAATGAGTATAATAGTTAAGGGATTATTTTTTTTATCAAAATAATAACTTAATCATATAGGGGATGACATCCTAGATGTTAACCCTTGGGCAACACAAGTTAGTGTGTATTTTGTAAAGTGATTTATGTTTTGTAAAGCCGACTGTAAAAGTTATTATTCTTAATAACTTGTATAAATGTAAGACATATGTAATGCAAAGAGAGAAGTGTGACATATACATGTGAAAGATATTGATGTGAAGTTGTAAATTGTAAAATTCAAGCAAGCAGACTTTGTATATGCAAGCAAAGAGATAGATCAAAATAGGAAAGCTATTCGGCAGTAGTGAAAGGTTATATACCTTATCCTTTTTGTAATTAGAAATCATTTTATATTACATGTTTGGGTAGTGAGCTCATCTTGTAATCATTCTATTTGTACTACCAACTCTTAGTAGGGTTGAGGCTTCTAATAAGACCTTAATTCCTTTAATCAAGACAGAGACACTATATTCATGTAGTAGGCTCCTAACAGGGTCAACATCCTTAACAAGATACTTTTGATTAGTGGATCACTTGTGGGTATCATCCCCACTGGGGTTTTCCCTTGGCCAGGGTTTCCTCAAGAAAAAAACATGGTGTTATGAGTTCATTTTCTTTATTGCTATGCATGCTATTTAGTTTACTTATTTTGCAAGTATCAAGTTAATTTGTTATATCCATAATTGGGCAAAAGTAAAAGTTTGTAGAATACTAATTCACCCCCCCCCCTCGCTTGCTCTCAGTATTCCCTATTTCTAACAATTGGTATCAGAGCTTAGTTACTCGAAAAAGAATCATTTAGAGAAAGCCTAGCAGCTTGAATAAGATCTCTATGGATATGGATCAGCTATAGAAGAATCTTGAAGAATCTCTTGAACAGATTGATATGCTTACTAAAGAAAGAGATACTTTGAAAGGGAAATATGATGATGCAAAGAACCTCATTGAGAAGCTAAAAGAAGACTTGGAAGAACTAAAATCAAAGAAGGAATCTACAATTCAAATTGAAGATTGTGATGAAAATCTAGAAAAAGAAAATGAGATCCTTAAACATGAATTAAAGATAGTAAATCTGAAGTTAAGGTTGAAAGATGGAAACAATAAGAATAAATCAAATCTGAAACCTAAGAATGAAGATCTGAAGTCTAAACTTTGTAAAGTGACATCTGAACTTGAGAAAACCAAATTACAGTATGTTGAACTTGAAAAGTACAATACAATTGTGAAAGGTGAACTGACTCAGTCTATACAACATCTTGAGAGACTGTATTCCACCAGTGAGAAGATTGATGAACAAATGTCTTATCAAAAGCCATTCTATGATAAAACTGGTCTTGGATTTAACTCATCTAAGATAAGTGAAGAAAGCAAGGAACCAAATCTGAAAGTTTCTGAGAACAAAGATGAAAAGAAATTTGAGGATATATCTAATCCACCTAAAGAAGAAGAACCACCTAAAGGTATGCAAAGATAATTTAAAGGTAGATGTTTTGTATGTAATACTTTTGGTCATATGAAGAAAGATTGTACAGGTAAGAAATTCAAACCTCTTAATGGTTATTGTTATAATTGTCATGGTTTTGGACATAGATCTATTGAATGTAAGAAACCTAGATCTAATGATAATAATAGTAGTATAATGTTTAGAGATACTAACCATACAGATAAGAGACCTGCTAAAGATATGAACAAAAGAAATGGTGTTATGTGTTATAGATGCAACAAGATTCAAGGACACATTGCCAGGAATTGCAGATCACAAATCAACCAGACAGGACCGAGATATGGAAGCAATGCAATAGTTTGTCAGATATGTAACAAGTTTGGCCATACAGCAAGGTTTTGTAGAATGAACAACATGAGAAATCCCAACAATAGGAACTACACAAGAAGAAATGAGAATGAAAGCAACAGTCAGAAAGGATGCTATAGTAATTTAGAAGAAGTGAAGTTTGTTAAAGGTACAGATCAAGGAGATACATTCAGCACACAAGGTAATCAGACAGGTGAAGTATCTGATAGTAAGTGTGCATCTCTTCCTAACCCATCTCAAAGCACTTAAATTCATAAATAATGCATTAGAATAGGAACTAGGATTATGTAGAAGTTAGATTAGAATGAATTGAGTATTGTGTAGTTAATGTAAGGTAGTATATGATGTATTAATGCTATGGTTAAGAGCACATGAGCTTATATGAATATATGCGAGTTCGCAAGAAGTGTGTAGTTTTGCGAGAAATAAGGAACAACTTTTTGGAAAGAAGTGGCAAAGGAATTGAATGCGATGTCAGAATCTTGAAAGATTGAAAGGTTAAAATATTATGATCGGTATTATTTGATCATTGAAGTGACTACAAGTGATACAGAGATCAATACAACGGTGATTGAAAGCATTTTGCAAGATTTGGTGAAATAATTTCATGTTGGATCTACGCAAAGCCCTAAATCATGGAATTGAGGTATTTTACTAAGAAAATCTATTAGACAGTTAAAGCATTTGTAGAAGTCATGGACATATCATTTATTCACAACATAAGAGATACAATTAGACCTAGAGTCAAAAGGGAACTAGTAGAACCCTTGGAAGAAGACCCTAGTCTTGCTTTATCATCTGTACCAGATGGAGTTTTACATTTAGAAGATGTTAAAGGTTATTTAAGATGAAACCTTGAAACCCTCAGTGAAAATGATTTGACTAAGGAATATGAGAAATTATACAATCAGGATATGTCATTGAAAGTAGGGTTTGAACATCTGAAAGAAAATGAAATCGTGAAGTATTCACTACAATATGAATTTGATGATGATGAATGCACCAAAATCATTTTGAGAAAAATTCACAATGGGAAATTTTGGTTAGATGATAGAGTAATAGACATAACAATAGACCTAATTCACAAAGTAACTGGTTTATCAAAATTTGGAGTTATACCTTTTAATGAGAAGAATGTAAAGAAGACAGTACTGGACAACACCATATCATCTTATAATGGTAGAGGAATTGTAATCAGCAAGATAATTCAAGATGATGTTAGATATGTGTGTAAGATCTTAACATCTAAAATCTGTGCTAATTCTAGAGAAGATGACATGGTAGCTGTTATGATTCATGCAGCTTATTTGATGTGTGTGGAAAAAGTACAAGTTGATATGTGTGAAATTTTAAGAATTTGGTTGTTTGAGAACCTTGAAAAGATAAAGAAAACCAAGAACTCACAATTCAGATTCTCATCTCTGATCACATACATGTTTTTTGATTTGTTGAGAAGATTTCCATATACTATTGGAGATTATTGGAATGATAACAGGGCCTCTATGGATAGAATCAATAAGGTGTATCTGAGACACCCTATAGACAAGGTTAATGAGAGTGGAACCTTGGTAATCAAAAAAATTTAGAACTTGATGAAGAAAGGATCAAGGATACCTTAGGCTATAGTAGAAAAGTACAAACATAAAATATGTTTCATGGTTAACACTGACTTTACTTTTGTTGAAGCAGTTGAACCTAGAGTAGAATTCATAGATCCACTTAGATATGAAGTATCTAAAAATGAGATAGAATAATATGTGAATAGATTTCTTAAAAGAAAATTGGATGCAAACAGTTCTAGATTTGGAACTTATAATGAGAAATTTAACTCTGCAAAGTCTCTACAAGAAGAAAGTTATCAAAGAAAAGAGTGGAAAGCACTATCAAGAAAATTATTAAGGATACAGGAATGTCAGCATAAGAATTTCTAGTGGCAAAGTAGACCGCAGCAACAATAAGAGAAATCAGATAGAAAGAAGTTTTGTCTATTCCACCCCTATCATTAGTTGTAGATCAGACTAGAAATATTCAGAATATAGAGAAAGTGGTAAAAGTTGAAAAGGAACAGGAAACAAGGAAATCAACAAGAACTTCCACCACTCCACCAGGTAAAAGGGTAAAGGAAATGGCAAGTGGACTAGGAAAGAGATAGAAAATAATATTTACCCCAGTACATAGAAAAATATCTAAAATAAAAGATGATGAAGATACTAGAGTCAATAAGAGAAAATGGAAACCAAAGATAGAGAAAGTAAACACTTCAATTATTAATGATGGAGATTTTTCTAAGATGAATAAATACTATGAATTATATAATTTTTCAGAGAGATTAAACTTAGAAAATGTAGTTGTCAAGCATATGATTTTAGTAGATAAGAAGTTTGACAGTATTCAAGGGAAGATAACTGAAGAATTGTTTGAGAAATTAGTGAACAGAAAGAAGAGAGCAGCTGAAGAAGACAATAAGATTAGAGAAAATTTTGTGAGAAAGCACTATGATATTAAAGATGAAGACCATTTCAAGGAAATAATGAAAGATCTTAGCATTCACTTAAGAACAAAAAGAAGAATAATCTTGATAATGGGAGGAAATTATGAAGAAATTAACAAGGAAACTGAACAGGCAGTTGTAAGGGTAATGACCACAGGTGTTAGTAAGCACTGAAGTGTAGAAAATTGAGCTTTGGAAGCTGAGCACTAGAAAATTCCCTCTCCACCATCATCAATCAACATTGCAAATGAATAAATGAATGTGGAAGGAACACACATTATACTGGACAGTGATGACAATCCTTTCAGCAACCTTGAAAAAATTCTTGACAATTCGACTATGGAAGAACAAGACATGTCAGTTGTAGTGGAAGAAAGGAATAAAAAAAGAGAAGAAGAGCAAGAACAATCAAAGGTTCAAGTAAACACAGAGATTGTAGGACATAAAGGAGCACAAGGACAAGCAGAAATCAATCCCACTCCTGAGATAGCAGTAGAGAAACCACAGTTAGAATCTATTTTTTCTAATCTTGGAAAAGAAGTTGATGATGATGATCAAATTGAGTTGATCTCATCCTTAAAAAAAATCATTGGTAAAAACAAGAAAGTGAAAAGAATTGAAGGATCGTTACTTGAAGTGATAGAGAAGTTGCAAAGTGTTGTAACTAGTCAGATATTAGAGGTAGATCCACAGGTCAAAGAAAAGGAAGTTGTGAAAGTATTTGACAATGAATTCACAAACTTATCAGACATAGCTACAATAAAGGCTCAGGAAGCCTATGAGGCCAAAATATTTCAAGATATATGTTAGAATATCAAAAATGAAATTAATAATATGGATGTATGTATTAAGGAACTTAGAAGAAATTTGGACAGAGGAAAAGCCTTGTACATTCAGTGTACAAAAATAGAGAATCATGTATCATATTTGACAAAGAAGATAAAAGCAAGGGAAATAGAAATTCAAACTGAAGCAAATCTTTTATCCAGCCCAAATGTGAAGATATCAGATCTTGAGAAGAAAATTAGTAAATTGTATGATGAAATAAGAATTCTTAGTGATGAAAGAGAAAAGAAATTGAGAAGATTCACTCTACTAACAGAGCACATTTCAATTAAGATAAGCATCATTGAAGGCCAATTGGAAGAATGTATGTCATCCAAGACATCTTATGAGAAATTTAACTACACAAACCTTCATGCATGTGAGATAGCATCTTATGGTTTATGTACACTACTCAGTGTTTCAGATACCATTAAGAAGGTATGGGAAAAGGAGATAGAAAGCTTAAAAGTAAATTTTGTAGATTGTGTTGCAAGCCTACCGGCTTTGGAATTTTGAATCAAAGGTAAATATTTTTGTTACACAAATTTTGACACCCTTTTTTTCATTGTTGTCAAAAGGGAAGTGATATCAAAAAATAGAGTATGATATATAGATATATGATATGAAATATATTCCTAGGGGGAGTATAGATGATATATAAGATATTTGGAGATATAACGATAATGAAGACTTTTTTGTTATGGCCACAATTTTAAAGTTTTATATGACTTAGCCAATTTTCTTATATGTTGCAACCAATGACAAAGGGGGAGATTGTTTTGCAATTTGGCTGAGTTAGATATCTAGTTGTTGTCATTATGGAAACATATAATCTATATGAAGACCGCATATGATAGCAAGCAGTTATAACAGAGCGCAGAGTAAAATTGTCTAAGTATAAGCAACATTTTTAGTCTAACCAGAGACAATTTTGGATAGTGATGTTGATAGAAGTAAGTTCAATTCTTGTTCACTTGAACATGGATACTTTTATGTATTTTGAAGACTCACCTCAGATTGCAAGTCTGTACAGCATGTATGGAATAAATTATTGCAAAATTACCAAAGACAGAGTTGAAGCTGACAGGACAAATAAAGAAGATAGAATGAGTATAATAGTTAAGGGATTATTTTGTTTATAAAAATAATAACTTAATCATATAGGGGATGATAACCTAGATGTTAACCCTTGGGAAGCACAAGTTAGTGTGTATTTTGTAAAGTGTTTTATGTTTTGTAAAGCCGACTGTAAAAGTTATTATTCTTAATAACTTGTATAAATGTAAGACATATGTAATGCGAAGAGAGAAGTGTGACATATACATGTGAAAGATATTGATGTGAAGTTGTAAATTATAAAATTCAAGCAAGCAGACTTTGCATATGCAAGTGAAGAGATAGATCAGAATAGGAAAGCTATTCGGCAGCAGTGAAAGGTTAGATACCTTATCCTTTTTGTAATCAGAAATCATTGTATATTACATGTTTGGGCAGTGAGCTCATCTTGCAATCATTCTATTTGTACTACCAACTCTTAGTAGGGTTGAGGCTTCTAACAAGGCCTTAAGTCCATTAATTAGGACAGAGACACTATATGCATGTAATAGGCTCCTAACAGGGTCAACATCCTTAACAGGATACTTTTGATTAGTGGATCACTTGTGGATATCATCCCCACTAGGCTTTTCCCTTGGCCAATGTTTACTCGAGAACAAAACATGGTGTTATGAGTTCATTTACTTTATTGCTATGCATTCTATTTAGTTTAATTTGTTTTGCAAGTATCAAGTTAATCTGTTATATCCATAATTGGGCAAAAGTAAATTTTTGTAGAATACTAATTCACCCCCCCCCCCCTCTCAGTATTCCCATTTCTAACAAAGGCTTCCTTGTATACTAGTCTATGACACCAATTTATAGAGAGGTCGACATATGAGAAATAAATTCCCATTATGCTCATACCCTTAGGAGTGGACCTAAATTAAATGCCTTTTAAGAGTCACCATTTCGAAGCCCGAAGTAGCTAACCCAGAAGTGAGAAAGAATTATTTCCAAACCCCAACATCTGAAAATCTTTGGAATTTGAAATTTAGAGCCTAGATCAGGGTCAAGGTTGACCTTGACCCATAAGGTCGACATTGGCCCTGAGGTCAAGAACCTCAAAATCGCAAAGCAAGATACTAGGAATATGTAGGAAAGAAGTGGAAAACAGGGCAGGACAAGGGAAAAAGCTAGATCCATGTCGAAGACCCATTCAAGGCATTTGACATGAATCCAAACCACTTACTTAGAGGGATAAACCAGTCCTAAATGGAAGTGCTTCCATTTTTTGATGATATATATATATATATATATATATATATATATATATATATATATATATATATATATATATATATATATATATAGATGTAAAATATGGATGGGGTCTAGAACAATGGGGGTTTGCACATAAAAGAGACTCTAAACCAATATTTGACACATACATGAAATTCTAATGATATGGAAAGTAAATCTAGAAGACTAATATTGAAATGAAGAAATAAAAAGTACTTACCTCTGAAAAATAATCTGTTGAAAACCTTGTCAAATGGTCTCAGAAACTACTGATATTCACATAAATGTATTGAAACTATGAGATCTACAAAACCCAAAAATCTTTTCTTTTGTGAGAAAGGTTGACCTTGACTTAGGTAGAAAGGTCAACCTTGACCCCTTTATGTCGACCTTGACTTGCATTTCTCCAATGGAAATTCTATTTGCAAATCCTGAAAGTTTGCAAAAAAGGGTGTCCAAATCTAAACTGTAATTTGTTGTCCCATACCCGCTCCTGCAAGAAAAATAGTTCTTTTTCATGGGGGGGGGGAGAGGTTTGCCTTGGTCAAACCCTAATTTAGGAATTAACCTTGAATTCAAATTATAGTAATAAACAAAGTAAATGGAACAATTCACCTTGCTTATGTTGAAACCCTTATGGAGGATTTGAATCGTTGAATCCACAAGTATGGATGCTCCAAATGAATGTAGAATTGAATGTAGGATGTCTCAAATCAATTGTCTTTAGATCTTTAGCACCAATCTTGAATGGATCTTGGAATAGGAAGAGGCTTGGATGGATATGGATGGAGAAATCTTCAACAAGAGGGCTCCATAGAGATTGAATGCTTCAATGGTTACCAATGGATCTCCTTGATGAATTGGATCTTGAACGCTTGAAGATGGATGAATTATTGAATACGTTCTTTCTCCTTCTTTCTTGCTTCTCGATTTCTTGATTTGATGGATGCTTGATTGCACTCTTGATGTGTGATTGGAAAACTTGGTACTTGATGGAGAAAATGAGAGAAGGCTTCCTTTTATACTAGTCTAGGGAACAAACTTCTAGAGAGGCCTACATAGGAGAATTAAATTCCCATTTAAACCTTTACCCCTAGAAATGGACATAGAAATTAAATATAATTTAAGAGTTTACCATTTCGAAGCCTGAAATAGCTGACCCGAAAGTGGGAAATAAATCTTTCCAAAATCCAACATCTAGAAACTTTGGGATCTTGAATTTTGGACCCTGGGTCAAGGTCAAGGTTAACCTTGACCCTAAGGTCAAGAATCTTAGGGTTTTAGGTTAGGATGCCAGAATAATGCAGAAAAGAAGTGGAAAATGGGGCAGAATAGGGAAAAAGCCAAATCCAAGTCAAAGACCTATTCAAGGAATTTGATATGACCCCAAACCACTTACTCAGAGGACTAAACTAGTCCTAAATGGAAGTGCTTCCATTTTCTGATGCTACATTTATCCCCCACTTTAGGAAAAGTATGGACTCAATGCAAACTCTTGGTAAAGGAGATCACAAAGAAAAAGAAAATCTTATTGAAACCAAAGGGACAAAGGAATACTCAAGCCCCCAGGGACTCAAGTCTTCATCAACTCCAAGATTACAATAAGAGAGACATCACTTAAAAAAAGAGAGAAAAAGGGAGAGATGAGTGGCTAGCTCACCCAGTAAGATGTGTGTATCTCACTGTGAACCACAAAAAGGATAGGATAGTCCACCAAGCAAGAACTTGATAGTCACCCCATAAAGTTGTGTTCCTTCTAGCGGCTTTGTGCATGTATGTAGTGTGTCTTCTGAAGGCTTTTATGAAGTACCCATGGATCCATATCCTCATATCACCATAGAATACCTTTGTAAAATGTGTATCTCTTAAAGATTTAGCAACTTATGTGTATTACCTTCTAAGGATTTAGCATATTTGAAATTAAAAATGTGTTTCTCTTCAGGATTTGGCAACTTATGTGTGTTACCTTTCAAGGATTTAGCATGTTGTAAAATAAAAGGTTAGAACAAAAATGCATAATATAGAATGAGGGAGGTTGTATATATGCTCCCCTCCTTAAGATGGTAGAATACCTACTATTTTGACATGTTAAGGAAAGAAAAGAACAAGGATAAAGCCTTCTTCAACATCAAGACAATATCCATAGACAACACCTAGTCCAAGCCAAGAAGGTCACAGCTCCTATGAGGCCATGGAAGGGACGAATGCAAAGAGATATCATGCAAGAAGGGAAAAAGTAACCCTTGTGAGGGATAGCACACTATTCAGCTTCCAAGGTGAGAGATTTATCAACCATGGAAACCCAATGTCAAACAATGAAATAGGTTATGATCAAGGACAAAGATCCTCAATGCAAACCAAAATTTTTATGTATGATGGCATATCACATAATAGATAGATACTGCTTAACCAAGGGACAAGTGGATCCTAGAAAGATAGAAAAGAAGGACTTGGAATCCTTTCCTCCCAAGCGTAGGAACAAGGATGGAAGGGGCCCTATTATGTCTCTCACAACACTATAGAAGAGAACGAGACCTCAAGGACTAGGCTAACATTTTTTACATAATGCAAAGCTCTATAATAGGAACATAAATGTTATTTAGAGAAAACAAGATTGAAATACAACTCATTGCCATATGATATATAAATAACCTTACTAGCAATGAGCTTCCCAATCTTATAATGTAAAGCTTTACATTAATTAGTAGAGTGATCATGAAATTTGTGATACAAACAAAAGGGAAGAGTCTTCAAGTGGGGACTATGTTTGTTTTTTTGTTTAGGTCTAGTAATCATCTTAGCATGAAGGAGTTTAGGCAAAAGAACTTCTTGATCAAATTCCTTCATAGTTTCATCTTGTTTTCAAGTGTTATTTGAGATGTTGTTAACATTGATTTTTTGCCGAGGATTAAATCCCAATCCATAGGAATGCTCGTGCCCCCCATTCTATAAGGGCATTTGAATTCCCTTTTTATGCTTACCACATCCTTGACCATTGAATCCTTGTTTAATTAGGAAATGATAACCAGGACCATACCGAGAAGCCATATCAGAAGGAGTCAATGGAACTTCAGTAGTCACTATGTCATCATTAGTAGGTTTGACAGATTCATAATGGGTAGAAGCAGTGACAAAATTATTATGAAGGGTATTAGAAGTAGAAGCAAAAGCTTGTTGTTCAAACTCTCTTTGTTGCTTCATAAAATCAAGATCAGAAACCTTATACTCTCCAATAAAGGTAGGATTAAAATCCAAGGTTCCCCAATCATCGCCAGGAAGAGCATTAGAGGAAGAAGGATTACTATTAGGAATAGGAGTAGTGTAGGTTTGAATATTCAAAAAAGGATTTGGTGCATCATCCGCATGAAGTGTATACATTATGTTGTTATGAATAAACTTGACTTTATGATGAAGGATGGAAGGAACAACATGCATCTCATGAAACCAAGGTCTACCCAAAAGAAGGTTATAATTAAGAGGTCTAAGCATAACATGAAAAGGAGTATTAAGAATGACCAAGCCTACTTTGATAGGTAAGGTAATAATGCCTAAAGTGTTCTTAGCAATGTTATCAAAGCCATGTATAGGAACATTGTCAAGTTGAATAGTTGAAATATCAGCTTTAATCTCTTTGAGCATGTCCATTCTACAAATATTAAGCCTAGATCCATTATCAATCAAGGTCCTACGAATGATACTCTTATTGATAGTAACAAAAACCATAAGAGAATCATATTGATTCTAAACTTCTTTAGAAGGTAAATCATTTTGAGTAAATACAATGTCAGGAGTAATTGGGGTAGCATGCATGCACTGTAACAAGGTATTGATGTTTTCTTGATTAGGAGGTGAGGTGGGAAGAGTTGCTAGAGATTTTTGCAAGGCTTCATGGTAGGTAGGTGAAGTTTGAAGAAGCTCCCATAAAGAAATCTTGGCAGGAGTATTGCATAATTGGTTTACCAAATCATAGTCCTTGCTAGGAAGATGGGGTGGAGGAGGAAGAATGGGTTGAAAAGGTGGTAAAGAAGTAGAAACCACCAAATTAGGTTGAGGTTTATTCCTTGTACGATAGGTATGAGATATCAAATCTTGATCATTGAAAGAATCTAAAGACTCCATATACTTACATTTGATAGTAATACGAGGACAACCTTTGATAGTCAACAAGGGTTTTGGATAAACCATGTTAGTTGTCTCAACACTACAAACATATTCATAAGAAGGAAGAAAAGAAGACATCCTAGGAGGAGATGAAGTAGGATCTTGATTCTCCATAAGATCATCACTAAGAGGGAGAGCATTAAGGGAGTTTATATCATTCTCCGCTAATGCCTCATCACTAGAAGGAATCCTAAATGGAGTTAAAACATCTATAATGTTGTCTTCTTCGCTAAAATGTTTGCATAAGGGGAGTGTGTTTTAGAAAAAAGAGTCACCATAATGTATGAATACGTCATCCATTAATAAACCACCCTCTTGTATCAAAGCTTCTTCATGAGGAGGGGATAAATCAATGTCTTTATCCAAGGGTTCATCCCAAGAAGTAGATTCATCCACAATGGTTTCATGAGGAAGAGAGTAATCAACATCCAAATCCAAAGGTTCATCCCAAATAGGAGGATTATCATCCCTATCAATAAAGCACTTGAAAAACACTTGAAACAACTTGTGCAACATGATAATGATTAAAGAAATGGATAGAAAATAGATCTAGCTATATCCAAATGCATTCAAATGAAATTTATAAGCATGAAAAGGAAATCGAACACCACAAACAAAATAGGGCATCTAATTCCACAAAAGGTAGGGGGTAAGCTTGTAAATTTTAATGTATTTTTAAAGAAATTTTGCAATTTTTTTGTATTTTTGAAATATAAATGCACAAACATAAAATAAATCTACTTTTTTAAGAATGTAAGATATAACACAAAATACAAATCTAACACCAAAAAGAAAGAGTTGTCGTAAACGGGTTCACCAAAATGTAAGATGTAAAATATGGATGGGGTCTAGAATAATGGGAGTTTGCACATAAAAGAGACCTTAAACCAATATTTAACACATACATGAAATTATAATGATACGGAAAGTAAATCTAGAAGAATAATATCGAAATAAAGAAATAAAAAGTACTTACCTTCGAAAAAGAATCTATTGAAAACCTTGTCAAGCGGTCTCAAAAACTATTGATTACTACACTCCTAAACTGAAACTGTGAGATCTACAAAACCCAGAAATATTTTTCTTTTCTAAGAAAGGTCGACCTTGACCTAGGTAGAAAGGTCAACCTTGACCCCTTTATGTCAACCTTGACCTGCACTCCTCCGACAAAAATTCTGTTCGCAGATCTTGCAAGTTTATCAAAAAGGGTGTCTAGATCTGCATTGTAATGCATCGTCTCATGCCTGTTCCTGCAAGAAAAATGGTTTTGTTTGTTGGGGGGGAGGGGTTTACCTTGGTCAAACCCTAATTTAGGAATTAACCTTGAAATTGAATTGAAATTGTAGTAATAAACAAAGTAAATGGAACAATTCACCTTGCTTATGTTGAAACTCTTGTGGAAGATTCGAATCCTTGAATCCAAATAAATGTAGAATTGAATGTAGGATGTCTCAAATCAATTGTCTTTAGATCTTCAACACCAATCTTGAATGGATCTTGGAATAGGAAGAGGCTTCGATGGATATGGATGGAGAAATCTTCAACAAGAGGGCTCCATAGAGATTGAATGCTTCAATGGCTACCAATGGATCTCCTTGATGAATTGGATCTTGAATGCTTTCTTTATCCTTCTTGCTTTCTTCTTGATTGCTTGATTTGATGGATGCTTTATTTCACTCTTGATGTGTGATTGGAAAACTTGATACTTGATGGAGAAAATGAGAGGAGAAGGCCTCCTTTTATACTAGTCTAGGGCACAAACTTCTAGAGATGCCTACATAGGGGAACTAAATTCCTATTTAAACCTTTACCCCTAGAAATGGACCTAAATAAAATATAATTTAAGAGTTTACCATTTCGAAGCCTGAAACAACTGACCTAGAAATGGGAAATAAATCTTTTTAAAACCCGACATCCAGAAACTTTGGGATCTTGAATTTTGGACCCTAGGTCAAGGTCATAGGTCAAGGTTCAGGTCAACCTTGATCCTGAGGTCAAGAATCTCAGGGTTTCAGGTCAAGATGCCAAGATAATGCAAAAAAGAAGTGGAAAATAGGGCAGAGCAGGGGAAAAACCTAGATCCAAGTCAAAGACCTATTCAAGGCGTTTAACATGACCCCAGACCACTTACTCGAATGGCTAAACCAGTCCTAAATGGAAGTGCTTCCATTTTCTGATGCTACACACACACACACACACACACAGATATATATATATATATATATATATATATATATATATATATATATATATATATATATATATATATATATATATATATATATATATATATATATATATATATATATATATATATATATATATATATATATATATATATATATATATATATATATATATATATATATATATATATATATGTATGTGCAAGATCAAGAGGGGCCAAACTATGCCCTTAAGTGGCAATGAAAAATTAGCAAATTAGGGTTAGTCAACTTGACGTGAAAATTTTAACTAGTTATGAACCTAATATCAAAAAGTTGTAAGAATAGAATCTGTAGAAAATTGAATGTAGTTTCTAAACTACTAGGCCTTTTTTGAGAAAAAGTTAGTATGATTGGTGAAAAGTATAGATTTCAATGAAGCAGTACAAAAATTTCAGGAAAAAAATAAGAAGTAGGTGTATGTCTGACCACCTTAATCATAATCAAATGATAATATTTTATTATAAGATTTTATAAATAAGTAGTAGACTCATGCCCAGATGTGACACATATTTTTTTGTAATTTTATTCCAAAAAAATAATTAATTATAAATTTTTTGCTACAATGTTTTCAAAATAAAAAAACTCCCGTGTCTGACCACCTTAACTCATTCAAAACTTTACAAAATTCAAAAAATAAAATAAAATTCCTTATAGTAGGCGAAGCATAGAATGTGACGCATTTTTCAAATTTCAAAAATGTTATACCATTTGAAATTTATAGTAATTTTTCAATCAGTATAGAAATTATATCAATAGAAAGCTGATAATCTCCTTAAGATACCCTTTTCGTTTTATCAAATTCGGGTGAAAAAAAAGTCATCAACTACATTGTCAAAGCCTGGAACTCAGAGAAACGCGGGAAAAACATGTATTTGAGACATTCCAATAGTTGACCATGTAGGTTTGGTGCACAAAGCAATACCAAGCCTAATCGGGTACCCGATATTTACCCGAATATGACGTAGAATTTTGAATTTTCACTTTGCCTCCACTTTCTCCCTCCCATTTCTCCATCCTTCATAAACTATATATTAGTTATATATTAGATATATATTAGATATATTAAATATTATATAATATCAATTATATAATAAATGTTATATAATATATATTTTACATTAAATATTATTTAATATATATTAATATTAAAAACTATATATTAGATTATATATTATATATATTAAATATTATATAATATACATGTTATATTAAATATTATTTAATTATATATTAATATCAAAAACTATATATTAGATTATATATTATATATTATATATTATATATTATATAATATAAATTTTACATTTTAAATATTATTTAATATGATTCTGAGCACGAGCATGAGTCCCTATAGGGGCATAGTTGTGCCTTTTACAGGCACTGAAAACCCTAGCTACGCAGAAATGGAAGCTTTGAAGAATAGTTCACTGGAGGCAGATTATAGAACCAGAGGGCAAGAGAATCACTATGTTTCCACCGCCTGTGGCTATGAAATGGTATCTTTCCCTCCTTTTTCAACTGGAACACTAAATTGCAAAGGTTCTCAAAATAGATTATGGTCACCGAACAATTGTACTCATGCCTATTGATAATCTAGCAGCTCAACAGAGTCATTGGGAGGTTAAACAAGAACAACCGTACGGATCTTTGAACCGGCCAAAGATTATGGAGAGCGGGGAAGCATTTGGTAAAATGAGCAGTTGTACTAGAAATTATGCAAGCATCGTAGAATTGACCGCATTAATAAATTTAAAGAAGAGATCAGCGGTGGTGCGACATTATGAGGAAAGCCTTGTCATTTTGATGGTGCTGCCTCGATATTATGAAGAATGTCTTGCCGCTTCAATGCCGACGTCGCCTCTATCTCAGACTTTCACCATTGCTTCTCATCAGTACTCTGAGATATGGCAGCCCAGATTGCAGGCTTTTGCATAGCATAGTCCTTCATAAATTCTCTATAAATCATCATGTATTACAGTATTCTATGCATTTTTGAATGACTTACTCGAAAAATTTAATTTTTACCATAATTTTGGATCCATGGATTGTCATTTTGAGCTTGGAGACAAGCTACGGATTGCGATGATAAATTTCATTTATCTCATTTTCTTTCTCTGCCATTTCTGAGTAATACGATTTTGTTTTTGTCCATCTTAAATGATTTCGCCTGAAGTTAATGAATTTTTTAAGATGATTTTGTTTGAAGTTTTAATGAAATTTCTTCCATGGATGCTAATGAAATCTCTTCCATGAATGATGATAAGATGTTTAAATTCAGAGTTAATAAATTCTACAGCTTGAATGTTCTTTGTTGTAGAAGGTTATTTTCATGGTTTGTGATTCATGCAATTCCTTAATAGTTTCATTCTTAACATAATTCATAACTAGATTTTCCATAGCCAATTTTCTTCTTGATCGTTGCAATATTTTCTCCTCCACTGAACATTTTGTAATAAGTTGATATACAATCACATTTTTCTCTTCGCTAATTTTGTGGTTTCACGATTAAGCCTGTAGATCCACAAAAGGCTTGAAATCTAGATCTGGTGGAAGAGTAGTATTAGCAAGAAGTCATTCACTAACATCTCATTTGGGTCATGGGGACTCTCTAGGGGTCCTAGTATGACTTATCAAGGGTTACAACCCCTAGGAAGTCCCCATGACCCCTTTTGACACATTGGAATGCTCAAGTGCATCTTAAGGGGTCCTAGGACCCCTTTGAGTCCCCATGACCCATTTTGGTACATTGGAGCACTCAAGTTTGTCTTAAGAGGTCCTAAAACCTCTTAACACACACTTGAGCATTCCAATGTGTCAAAACCCTTAGGAAACACTTGAGCATTCCAATGTGTCAAATGGGGTCATGGGGACTCCCTAGGGGTCCTAGTACTCCTTATCATGTGTTAGGACCCCTAGGGAGTCCCCATCACCCCTTTTTCCAATTTGGAACACTCAAGTGTGTCTTAAGAGGTCCTAAGACCCCTTAAGACACACTTGACCATTCCAATATTTCAAAAGGGGTCATGGGGACTCCCTAGGGGTCCTAGTATGCCTTATCACATGTTAGGACCCCTAGGGAGTCCCCATGATGCCTTTTGACACATTAGAATGCTCAAGTGTGTCTTGAGGGGTCCTAAGACCCCTCAAGACACACTTGAGCATTCCAATGTGTCAAACAGGGTCATGGGGACTCCCTAGGGGTCCTAGTACACCTTATCACATGTTAGGACCCCTAGGGAGTCCCCATGACACCTTTTGACACATTAGAATGCTCAAGTGCATCTTAAGGGGTCCTAAGACCCGTTAAGACACACTTGAACATTCCAATGTGTCAAAATAGGTCTTGGGAACTCCCTAGGGGTCCTAGTAAACCTTATCATGCGTCAAGACCCCTAGGGAGTCTCCATGACCCTTTTTGACACATTGGAATGCTCAAGTGTGTCTTAAGGAGTCCTAAGACCCCTTAAGACACACTTGAGTGTTCCAATGTGTCAAAAATGGTCATGGGGACTCCCTAGGGGTCCTAGTATGCCTTATCACATGTTAGAAGCCTGAGGGAGTCCCCATGACCCCTTTTGACACATTAGAATGCTCAAGAGTGTCTTAAGGGGTCCTAAGACCCCTTAAGACACACTTGAGAATTCCAATGTGTCAAAAAAAGTCATGGGGACTCCCTAGGGGTCCTAGTATGCCTTATCATGTGTTAGGACCCCTAGGGAGTCCCCATGACCCCTTTTGAAACATTGGAATGCTCAAGTGTGTCTTAAGGGGTCCTAAGACCCCTTAAGAAACAATTGAGCATTCCAATGTGTCAAAAGGGGTCGTGGGGACTCCCTAGGGGTCCTAGTACAACTTATCACATGTTAGGACCCCTAGGAAGTCACCATGACCCCTTTTGACACACTAGAATGCTCAAGTGTGTCTTAAGGGGTCCTAGGAAACCTTAAAACACACTTGAGAGTTCCAATGTGTCAAAAGGGGTCATGGGGACTCCCTAGGAGTCCTAGTATGTATGATCATGAGTTAGGACCCCTAGGGAGTCCCCGTGACCCCCTTTGACACATTGGAACACTCAAGTGTGTCTTAAGGGGTCCTAAGACCCCTTAAGACACACTTGAGTGTTCCAATGTGTCAAAAGGGGTCATGGGGACTCCCTAGGGGTCCTAGTATGCCCTATCATGCGTTGGGACCCCTAGAGAGTCCTCATGACCCATTTTGAAAGATTTGGATGCTCAAGTGTGTCTTAAGGGGTCATAGGACCCCTTAGAACACACTTGAGCATTCCAATGGGTCAAACAGGGTCACGAGGACTCTCTAGGGGTCCTAGTACACCTTATCACATGTCAGGACCCCTAGGGAGTCCCTGTGACCCCTTTTGACACATTAGAACGCTCCAGTGTGTCTTAAGGTGTCCTAAGACCTCTTATGACATACTTGAGGATTCCAATGTGTCAAAAGGGGTCATTGGGACTCCCTCAGGGTCCTAGTATACCTTATCACATGTTAGGATCCCTAGGGAGTCTCCATAACCACTTTTGAAATATTGGATTGCTCAAGTGTGTCTTAAGAGGTCGTAGGACCCCTTAAAACACACTTGAGCATTCCAATGTGTCAAAAGGGGTCATGGGGACTCCCTAGGGGTCCTAGTAAACCTTATCACATGTTAGGACCCCTAGGGAGTCCCCATGACCCATTTTGACACATTGGGATGCTCAAGTGTGTCTTAAGGTGTCCTAAGTGTCCTAGTAAACTTTATCACATGTTAGGACCCGTAGGCAGTCCCCACTACCCCTTTTGACACATTGCAATGTTCAAGTGTGTCTTAAGGGGTCCTAAGACCCCTTAAGACACGCTTGAGCATTCCAATGTGTCAAACGGGGTCATGGGGACTCCCTAGGGGTCCTAGTACACCTTCTCATGAGTTAGGACCCCTAGCGAGTCCCCATGACCCCTTTTAAAACATTGGAATGCTCAAATGTGTCTTAAGGGGTCCTAGGACCCCTTAAGACACACTTGAGCATTCCAATGTGTCAAAAGGGGTCATGGGGACTCCCTAGGGGTCCTAGTACACCTTATCACATGTTAGGACACCTAGGGAGTCCCCATCACCCTTTTTGACACATTATATCTCTAAATTGTGTCATAAGAGGTCCTAAGACCCCTTAAGACACACTTGAGCATTCCAATGTGTCAAAAGGGATCATGGGGATGCCCTAGGGGTCCTTGTATGCCATATCACATGTTAGGACCCTTAGGGAGTCCCCATGACCCCTTTTGACACATTGGAACACTCAAGTGTGTCTTAAGGGGTCGTAGGACCCCTTAAGACACACTTGAGTGTTTGAATGTGTCGAAAGGGGTCATGGGGACTCCATAGGGGTCCTAGTATGCCCTATCACTTGCTAGGACACCTAGAGAGTCCCCATGACCCTTTTTGACACATTGGAATGCTCAAGTGTGTCTTAAGAGGTCTTAAAATCCCTTAAGACACACTTGAGCATTCCAATGTGTCAAAAGGGGTCACAGGGACTCCCTAGGTGTCCTAGTATGCCTTATCACATTATAGGAACCCTAGAGAGTCCCCATGACCCCTTTTGACACATTGGAATGCCCAAGTGTGTATTAAGGGGTCGTACGACCCCTTAAGACACACTTGAGCATTCCAATGTGTCAAACGGGGTCATGGAGACTCCCTAGGGGTCATAGTACACCTTATCAAACTTTATCACCCCTAGGGAGTCCCCATCACCCCTTTTGACACATTGAAACACTCAGGTGTGTCTTAAGTGGTCTTAGTACCCCTTAAGACACACTTGAGAATTCCAATGTATCAAAAGGGATCATGGGGACTCCCTAGGGGTCCTCGTATGCCTTATCACACGTTAGGACCCCTAGGGAGTCCCCATGACCCCTTTTGATACATTGGAATGCTCACGTGTGTCTTAAGGGGTCCTAAGACCCTTTAAGACACACTTGAGCATTCCAATGTGTCAAACGGGGTCATGGTGACTCCCTAGGGATCCTAGTACTCCTGATCATGCGTTAGGACCCCTAGGGGGTCCCCATGACCCCGTTTGATACATTAGAATGCTCAAGTGGGTCTTAAGGGGTCCTAACACCCCTTAAGACACACATGAGCAATCCAATGTGTCAAACAAGGTCATGGGGACTCCCTAGGGGTCCTAGCATGACTTATCACATGTTAGGACACCTAGGGACTCTCCATGACCCCTTTTGACACATTGGATTGCTCAAGTGTGTTTTAAGGGGTCTTAGGACCCCTTAAGACACACTTGAGCATTCCAATGTGTCAAAAGGGGTCATGGGGACTCCCTAGGAGTCCTAATACACCTTATCACATGTTAGAACCCCTAGGGAGTCCCCATGACCCGTTTTCACACATTGGAATGCTCAAGTGTGTCTTAAGGGGTCCTAGGACCCCTTAAGACACACTTGAGCATTCCAATGTGTCAAAATGGGTCATGGGGACTCCCTAGGTGTCCTAGTATGCCTTATCACATGTTAGGACCCCTAGGGAGTCCCCATGACCCCTTTTTTCACATTGGAATGCTTGAGTGTGTCTAAAGGGGTCTTAAGAGCCCTTAAGACACACTTGAGCATTCCAATGTATCAAAAGGGGTCATGGGGACTCCCTAGGGGTCCTAGTATGTCTTATCATGCATTAGGACCCCTACGGAGTCCTCATGACCTCTTTTGACAATTTGGAATGCTCAAGTGTGTCTGAAGGGGTCGTAGGACCCCTTAAGACACACTAGCATTTGAATGATTCAAATGGGGTCATGGAGACTCCCTAGGGGTCCTAGTAAGCCTTGTCACGTGTTAGGACCCCTAAGGAGTCCCCATGACCCATTTTGACACATTGGAATGCTCAAGTGTCTCTTAAGGGGTCTTATGACCCTTTACGACACACTTGAGCATTCCAATGTGTCAAAAGTGGTCATCAGGACTCCCTAGGTGTCGTAGTAGGCCTTATCATGTATTAGGACCCCTAGGGAGTCCCCATGACCTTTTTTTTCACATTGGAACACTCAGGTGTGTCTTAAGGGGTTGTAGGACCCCTTAAGACACACTTGAGCATTCTAATGTGTCAAAAGGGGTAATGGGGATTCGCTAGGGGTCCTAGTATGCCTTATCACATGTTAGGACCCTAGGGAGTCTCCATGACCCCTTTTGACACATTGGAATGCTCAAGTGTGTCTTAAGGGCTCCTAAGATCCCTTAAGACACACTTGAGCATTCAAATTTGTCAAAAGGGGTCATCAGCACTCCCTAGGGGTCCTAGTATACCTTATCATGCATTAGGACCCCCAGACAGTCCCCATGACACCTTTTGACACATTTGAACACTCAAGTGTGTCTTAAGGGGTCTTAGATTCCTTAAGACACGCTTGGGTGTTCCAATGTGTCAAAAGTGGTCATGGGGACTCCCTAGGGGTCCTAGTATGCCTGATCACGCGTTAGGACCCCTAGGGAGTCCCCATAACCCCTTTTGACACATTAGAACACTCAAGTGTGTCTTAAGGAGTCCTAAGACCCCTTAAGACACACTTGAGCATTCTCATGTGTCAAAATGGGTCATCGGGACTCTCTAGGGGTCCTAGTATGCCTTATCATGTGTTAGTACCCCTAGGGAGTTCCCGTGACCCCTTTTGACACATTGGAATGCTCAAGTGTGTCTTAAGGGGTGTTAGGAACCCTTAAGACACACTTGAGCAGTCCAATTTTTCAAAAGGGGTCACGGGGACTCCATATGGGTCCTAGTATTCCTTATCACGCGTTAGGATCCCTAGGGAGTCCTCATGACCCCTTTTGGTGCATTGGAACACTCAAGTGTGTGTTAAGGGGTCTTAGGTCCCCTTAACACAGACTTGAGCATTTCCATGTGCCAAAAGAGGTCATGGGGATTCCCTAGCGGTCCTATTATGCCTTATCACATGTTAGGACCCCTAGGGAGTCCCGATGACCCCTTTTGACACATTGGAATGCTCAAGTGTGTCTTAAGGGGTCCTAAGACCCCTTAATACACACTTGAGCATTTCAATGTGTCAAAAGGTGTCATGGGGATTCCCTAGGTGTCCTAGTACACCTTATCATGTGTTTGGACGTCTAGGGAGTCCCCATGACCCCTTTTGACACATTGGAATGCTCAAGTGTGTCTTAAGGGGTCCTAGGACCCCTTAACACACACTTGAGTGTTCCAATGTGCTAAAAGTGGTCATGGGGACTCCCTAGGGGTCCTAGTATGCCTTATCATGCATTAGGACCCCTAGGGAGTCCCCATGACCCCTTTTGACACATTGGAATGCTCAAGTGTGTCTTAAGGGGTCCTAAGACCCCTTAAGACACACTTAAGCATTACAATGTGTCAAAAAGGGTCATCGAGACTCCCTAGGGGTCCTACTATGCCTTATCACGCGTTAGGACCCCAAGGGAGTCCCCATGACCCCTTTTGACACATTGGAATGCTCAAGTGTGTCTTAAAGGGTCCTAATACCCCTTAAGACACACTTGAGCATTCCAATGTGTCAAAAGGGGTCACAGGGACTCCCTAGGGGTCCTAGTACACCTTATCACGCGTTAGGACCCCTAGGGAGTCCCCATGACCCCTTTTGACACATTGGAATGCTCATGTGTGTCTTAAGGAGTCCTAGGACCCCTTAAGACACACATGAGCATTCCAATGTGTCAAAAGGGGTCATGGGGACTCCCTAAGGGTCCTAGTATGCCTTATCACATGTTAGGACCCCTAGGGAGTCACCATGACCCCTTTTGACACATCAGAATGCTCAAGTGTGTCTTAATGCATCTTAAGACCCCTTAAGACACATTTGAGTGTTCCAATGTGCCAAAAGGGGTCATCGGGACTCCCTAGGTGTCCTAGTACACCATATCATGCGTTAGGACCCCTGGGGAGTCCCTGTGACCCCTTTTGACACATTGGAATTCTCAAGTGTGTCTTAAGGGGTCCTAAGACCCCTTAAGACACACTTGAGCATTCCAATGTGTCAAAAGTGGTCACGAGGACTCCCTATGGGTCCTAGTATGCCTTATCATGCATTAGGACCCCTAGGGATGCCCCATGACCCCTTTTGACACATTGGAATGCTCAAGTGTGTCTTAAGGGGTCCTAAGACCCCTTAACAGACACTTGAGCATTCCAATGTGTCAAAAGGGGTCATCAAGACTCCCTAGGGGTCCTAGTACTCCTTATCATGTGTTAGGACTCCTAGGGAGTCCCCGTGACCCCTTTTGACACATTGGAATGCTCAAGTGTGTCTTAAGGGGTCCTCTAGGACCCCTTAAGACACACTTGAGCATTCCAATGTGTTAAAAGGGGTCACGGGGACTCCCTAGGGGTCCTAGTATTCCGTATCACACGTTTGGACCCCTAGGGAGTCCCTGTGACCCATTTTGACACATTGGAACGCTCAAGTGTGTCTTAAGGGGTCTAGACTAGGATCCCTAGCGAGTCCTGATGACCCCTAGGAAGTCTTTCTCTCTGCCTCTAGTGAACTATTCTTCAAAGCCTCAATTTTTGCATAGCTAGGGTTTATGATGCCTGTAAAAGGCACATTTAATACAAAGATTTAGCTGACCACCTTTAAAGACCTAAAGGAAATGAGAGAAAAATTTAGGCCAAAAAAACATATAGCATTTCTGTATGTAGTACCGTAAGCTTCAACAATCTAGTTGGCTTCCTCTGCTAAGGCATGAAGAACTTCATTAATGTATGCTCTAGGAGGAAGATTATAATTTCCATATTTCTGCAAGAGATTCTCCAAAATTTGTAATATTATATATAATATATTAGTGTATATATAATATATTATATATATTAATATATTTAATACATTAGTACATATAATACATTAGTCTATTATAATACATTAGTATATATATAATATACATTATATATATCATATGCCTCTTTTCTATATATATATTATATACATCAATATATGTAAAAGTTCAATTTTTTTCATTTGCTCCCACCCTTTTTTCATTAGCCTAGGAATATAGGTTACTCGATATGGAATCTGATACCCAATTTTTTCTAGGTAATATTTGACCAAAATATTCCCTGTCCCCACAACCAGACAATCACGGGATTTTATACTTTTTTCACGTGTTGAAAAACAAAAAACTTAATTTGGGGCCCATTGTTTGATTTTTCTCGACTTGTGGTCTCACCATGGGAAGGAACAGTCGTCGAAAGGTTAAACGCAAGAGGAAGCTGATAGATGATGAAATTCAAGCATATAGGGAAAAAGATAAGGAAAATCACCGAAGAAGGAGAGAAGGTATGTTAAACATTAATCAAGGTGACCCCGTAAATGTAGTTGTAAGTGAAGAGGATGTTCAATTTGAAAATGCACAAATGGAGATTGAAAATATAGACTTTGGGAATGAAAATGTTGCACAAGAACCACATGAATGTTATACATCTCCAAATTATATGCGAAATGAAGTCCCTTGCAATAAAGATAATCAATCTTCAAATTCTGGGCTTTCAAGAACACCTAAATGGTTAATTGAAATTGAGAACATTATGAATAATTAGGAAGGAAAGAGGTCACATAGAACCGTTAGGTTGTTGGCTTCAAGACTTTATGATCAATTTTTTCGAAACAAGACATTGGTTGAGAAATGTCAAATTTTTGTGCAGTTGTTAAAGATGCAAAAAATGAGACCCATGCTTGTGAAATTGAAGATTCGTGTGAACAAGAAAATGGAGAGAAATGTCAATGTTGTGAAGAATCTTTTCAATGCTCTCAATAGCATTGGGAAGACTAGCAGAGAAAAAGACAAGAGAGTTGCTCACAGGGTTATTACAACCTCCTTAGTAAGTCATCAGTTGAGAAAGGCTTGTTTGATGAGACAAACTTGTGTTGACTTCAATATAGATCGTAAAACTTTGGGTAGAGCACTGGCAAGAAGAGAAAGACTTGATGATCCACTTCAAATTGATACATGGGCTTATGGTGGGAGACTTCCACATTTCGATAAGCAGCTAATAGATGTTGTCAAGGATGAAATTCAACAATTTTGGGATGCTAACTCAAGAGTGTCACCAAATGTGAAGGATGTCTTGAAGTTGAGATTTGGCAATCGAGACCACACTCCACATCCTACACATTATGTGGAGGTAAGTCAAACAATGTTGTATAAAAAAATTTGTGAGACACATCCAACATTGAAAATATCACAAAGGTCTTTTGAATCCGTGAAGCCATTTTATTGTGTACCCCTTAAGATTTGAAATACATGTTGTTGCAAATATCATGTTGATTTTTCAATGCATCATGAATTATTATGGTCCATTCATTCTACTTTTCATACTAATGAAATGCTAGAGGATTGTCGTGCAAGTGGTCTTCCCAAATCATCAAGAGACTTGCTAGATCAATTTTTATGTCATAGAGATGATGGTTGTTTATTTTATAAAAAAGATTGCTTAAATGCCAAGTGCTTAGAATGTGGTGGCTTGTCCAAGTTTAGAACATGTTTTCATGAGGGTTTGGAATACTATTTTGGAAAGACACTCATCCAAAAAAAGGTATATGAAAAAATGAAATATACATTGAAGAGTGGAGGTGAAGGCTCTAGATGTGAGTTAGTTGCAAAAGAATACAATGTTGCTGATTTTATCTCAGATTTCAAGACAAATCTTTTTTACAAGTATGCAAGGCATAGTCACAGGTCTCAATGGTTGGATCAACAATTCAGGACATGTAAAGACACTTTCCCCATTGGAACTATTATATCCATTTTAGACTTTGCGGAGAACTATACATTGCAGCCCCAAAATCAGACTCAAGCTCAATATTACAATTCCATTCAGGTTGCTATTTTTGTACACATCACATATAGACATTCCCCTAATAGCACAAAAGATGAGAAAAATATAATCAGAGAGTACCATTTTTATATGAGCGATGATAGGTCTCACTCTCATGAGTTTGCTCAACATTGTTTCCAAAACTATTTTGACTTCTTGCAAGAAAATGGTATTGCTATGGATAGGCATCTCATTTGGTTGGATAATTACACCGGTCAATTTAAGAATGCCAGAATGTTTTATTGGTTGTGTAGAATGCATGTGGAGAGAGGTGTACCTCATATTTTGAGTTTTTTTGAGTTAGGGCATGGGAAAGGGGAGCATGATGGAGCGGGTGCATATGTGAAGAGAGCTCTAGTTAAGGAGCAATTGAATATTTTAGGTGTTGTACTTCTTGATGCTCGTTCTATTTTTGATTGGTGTACTTTAGCATTGTCACAGGGGGGACTCTTGATTCTACAGTGCGTAGATTATTTTGGTTGGTTGAGGATGGAACTATAGGAGATAGATTGGATTGTCAAACAGTGAAAGACTCTTCAAAAATGCATTCATTCCGAAGCTCCAATAGTAGTACATGGACCATTTGGACATGAGAGTTGGCTTGTTTTTTCCCCATGTGTTTTCAGTATGATTGGGATCATTGCGAGTCAAGTGAGTGGGTGGATACATGGGTTCCATAGTATCTGACTCCTTTATCTTTGACACTCTTTATAAGAAATGATGACATGGACACTTCAATTGACTATGACTATCTTTTGGATCTTCTGAAGCCAGGAGATGTTTTTGCATTGGTTGCACCATAGGGGAATGATGAGAGATTAGATTATTGGTTAGCACATTGTGTACAAGGTAAATAGAAGCTTGTACAACCAATGACAGATGGTGATGGGTTCACATATCCTACTGGTTCAGTTGTTGTTGCAGGAACATGGCTGTGAACATACATGATTAGAAAGAATGGAGTTCCCACATTTGAAGACAATGAGAAGCACAAAACTATTCTCATGTATTCACACCTTGTTATAGCAACAAATGTCAAGTTGTCAAAGCATCAAGGAAGACCAAAGACAAAAGAACTTTGGACTATTACTACTACTGATCATGAAGCACTATTGGAGACCCTGAAGCAAAGAGATGACCCTTCAGGAACACTTGACTAGGTAATAAGTTAACTTAGTGCATTGTTTTCTAAGTTCGTTAAGCTTAATTTCAATACATTAATTTGACCTTTCTTAGATTGTATTTTGAGTCAATAAACTTGGTTTTGTATGTGGATTATAACTTATGTAGGAGCACCTATGAAGACGCCTACGATCACCATGGATCCAATCAGAGATAGAAGGACAAAAGGATCCTTAATGGTTAATTGAGATCTTTTGAAGCCTATAATGGCAATTTGTAACAATCAATTTGATATAAAAGTTAAATGTCCTAGAAGTCTTGATAAGGACTTATGACCAAAATCATGTATGGGTGGCCAATAGTGCCAAGAAGGGGTCTTACATGTCATTTACTTATGTCATTTTCATGGTTTGAATTCTTACATGTTTGATTGTTGTTTCTAATGCTTTAAGGATATTATTTTTTATCATTTCAAACAATCTATAAAAGTTAAACCTCAAACATAATAAGCTCCACTGTTCAAATTTCAAAGCTTAATCATGATTAATTTCACAGTTCAAATTTCAAACATACCACTAACAGTCAGTTGAAAGCAGCTCAGCAACGTATCTTTCAAACCAGTAGTGATCTTCCATGGCTCGTATCTCAGACCTCATGATAGGTATTGAAAAACCATTAGGTGTTACGAGATTTTGTTTCTGAGGTCTACAATAACCTCTCTCGGATTTGGGCGATTCAACTTCATTTGCATTTGGCAAGGCGATCTCAGTTGATGCCAAAATTTGTAGTGAGGGTCAGTTGAAAGTGACTCAGTAGCATTTCTTTCAAACCGTCTGACCTGACATTGAACTGTCTACTCCATCGGCTCTATTTGGCCAAGTAAATGCTAATGACAACCCTGTTCTGCCCATAGAGTCACTGGAACACTCGCGACCATGCTCGACCCAAGTGACCCCAAGGTGCACTAAGCATGATTGGGCAGTGATCTTCTAGGGCTCGTATCATGGACCTCTTGAGAGGTATCAACAAACTATCAAGTGCTATGGGATCATGTTTTTGAGGTCTGCAATAACCTCTCTCAGTTTTGGGTGATTCGACTTCATTTGCATTTGGCAAGGTGATCTACGTCGATGCCAAAACTTGCAGTAAGGGTCAGTTGAAAGTGGCTTAGCAACATATCTTTCAAACCATCTAACTTGGCATTGAACCATCTACTCCATCAGCTCTAATTGGTTGGGTAAATGCTAATGACAACCCTGTTCTACCCATAGAGTCACCGGAATGCTTGCGACCATGCTCGACCCAAGTGACCCCAAGGTGCACTAAGCATGATTGGGCAGTGATCTTTCAGGGCTTGTATCTCAGACCTCGTGAGAGGTATCGACAAACCATTAGGTGCTATAGGATCATGTTTTTGAGGTCTGCAATAACCTCTTTCAATTTTGGGTGATTTGACTTTATTTGCATTTGGCAAGGCGATCTCAGTCGATGCCAAAACTTGCAGTGAGGGTTAGTTGAAAGTGGCTCAATAGCGTATCTTTCAAACCGTCTAACCTGGCATCAAACCATCTACTCCATCAGCTCCAGTTGGCTGTTTAAACGCTAGTGACAACCCCATTCTACCCACAGAGTCACTGAAATGCTCGCGACCACGCTCGACCCAAGTGACCCCAAGGTGCACTAAGCACGATTGGGCAACAATCTTCTAAGGCTCATATCTCAGACCTCGTGAGAGGTATAAAAAAACCATCAGGTGCTACGAGATTTTTTTTTTGAGGTCTACAATAACCTCTCTCAATTTTGGATGATTCAACTTTTTTTTCATTTGGCAAGGTGATCTCAGTCGATGCCAAAACTTGCAGTGAGGGTTAGTTGAAAGTGGCTAAGCAGCTTATCTTTCAAACTATCTAACCTAGCATCAAACCATCTACTCCATCAGCTCTGGTTGGCCAGGTAAACATAAGTGACAACCCCATTCTACCCATAGAGTCACCGGAATGCTCATGACCACGCTCGACCCAAGTGACCCCAAGGTGCACTAAGCATAATTGGGTAGGGATCTTCCAGAGCTCGTATCTCGGACCTCGTGAGAGGTATCAACAAACCATTAGGTGCTACAAGTTTTTTTTTCAAGGTCTACAATAACCTCTCTCAATTTTGGGCGATTCAACTTTGTTTGCATTTGGCAAGGCTATCTCAGTCGATGCCAAAACTTGCAATGAGGGTTAGTTGAAAGTGGCTCAGCAACATATCTTTCAAACTGTTTGACCTGGCATCAAACCATCTACTCCATTAGCTCTGGTTGGCCAATTAAATGCTAGTGACAACCCCATTCTACCCACATAGTCACTGAAATGCTCATGACCACGCTCAACCCAAGTGACCCCAAGGTGCACTAAGCATGATTGGGCAGTGATCTTGCAGGGCTCATATCTCAGACCTCATGAGAGGTATCAAAAAACCATTAGGTGCTATGGGATCATTTTTTTGAGGTCTACAATAACCTCTATTGGTTTTGGGAAATTCAACTTCCTTTGCATTTGGCAAGGTGATCTCAGTCAATGCCAAAACTTGTAGTGAGGGTCAGTTGAAAGTGGCTCAGCAGTGTATCTTTCAAACCGTCTGACCTGGCATCAAACCATCTACTCCATCAGCTCCGTTGGTTGATTCAATGCTAGTGACAACCCTGTTTTTCCCATAGAGTCATCGGAATGCTTGCGACCACACTCGACCCAAGTGACCCCAAGGTGCACTAAGCACGATTGGATAGCGATCTTTTGGGGCTCGTATCACAGACCTCATGAGAGGTATTGACAAAACTTAGGTGCTATGGAATTTTTTTTTTGAGGTCTACAATAACCTCTCTCACTTTTGGGAGATTCAACTTCATTTGCATTTGGCAAGGCGATCTCAGTCAATGCCAAAACTTGCAGTGAGGGTCAATTGAAAGTGGCTCAACAGTGTATCTTTCAAACCATCTGACCTAGCATCGAACTATCTATTCCATCAGCTCTGGTTGGTTGGGTAAATGCTAGTGACAACCCCATTCTTCCCACAGAGTCATCAGAACGCTCGCGACCACACTCGACCCAAGTGACCCCAAAGTGCACTAAACATGATTGGGCAGCGATCTTTCAGGGCTCATATCTCAGACCTCATGAGAGGTATTGACAAACCATCAGGTGCTACAAGATTTTTTTTTTGATTTCTACAATAACCTCTCTCAGTTTTGGGCAATTCAACTTCATTTGCATTTGGCAAGGTGATCTCAGTCGATGCCAAAACTTGTAGTGAGGGTCAACTGAAAGTGGCTCAGTAGTGTATCTTTCAAACTGTCTGACCTGGCATCAAACTGTCTACTCCATTGGCTCTGGTTGGCCGGGTAAACACTAGTGACAACCATGTTCTACCCACAGAGTCATCAGAATGCTCGCGACCACGCTCGACCCAAGTGACCCCAAGGTGCACTAAGCATGATTAGGCAGTGATCTTGCAGGGCTCATATCTCAGACCTCATGAGAGGTATCAACAAACCATTAGGTGCTACAAGATCATGTTTTTGAAGTCTACAATAACCTTTGTCAATTTTTGGCGATTTGACTTCATTTGTATTTGGCAAGGCGATCTCAGTCGATGCCAAAACTTGCAGTGAGGGTTAGTTGAAAGTGGCTCAACAACATATCTTTCAAACCGTCTGACCTGGCATTGAACCATCTACTCCATCAGCTTTGGTTGGCCAGGTAAATGCTAGTGACAACCCCTTTCTACCCACAGAGTCACCGGAACGCTTGCGACCACGCTCGACCCAAGTGACCCCAAGGTGCACTAAGCATGATTGGGCAGAAATCTTGTGGGGCTCATATCTCAGACCTCATGAGAGGTATCGACAAATCATTAGGTGCTATAGGATCATGTTTTCAAGGTCTACAATAACCTCTCTTAGTTTTGGGCGATTTGACTTCGTTTGCATTTGGCAAGGTGATTTTAGTCGATGCCAAAACTTGCAATGAGGGTCAGTTGAAAGTGGCTCAGTAGCATATCTTTCAAACCCTCTGACCTGGCATCGAACCATCTACTCCATCGGCTTTGGTTGGCTAGGTAAACACTAGTGACAACCTCATTCCGCTTGATGGAGCCGTAATTTTTTACAAAAATTAGGGCCTCCATTTGAGAAATAATGTTGGAGATTTGATAAGGTTGTCATTGATGTCATTGAAGGTTTTTTGGTTGCTCACAAGATATACGAACATGTACTATTAAGTGGAGATAAAAACTAAGACAAATAGCAAAGACTATTGAATAAATAGTGTCGACAACTATGCAACTTGGCAACGTTGGAACATTAAGCATCATATCAGCATTCGAATGGAGTGAAGTATACACACTAGCAATTAATGATCAAAGTCAACCCAAATAAATTTCATTTCCTCGTAGATGTTAACAGCTGTAGCATATTACAAAGATGACAAACATATTATTTGGAAGAATATTACAAGAGGTGGTAAAGTAAAACTCATCATGAATGTCTAGTTAGTAATAATCAACCCATGAAGCAACAACTTCATCAAATGAAGTGAACACAACATGATTTAAAGATTGATTAAACATATGCGTATGAAGACATTCGAAGGAGCCATGCAGTAATAAAAAATAAATATACACAATGCTAAGCATAGTTTGAAGGCAATATTAAAATCATTCAATGAACATTTGAGAGACGATATATTCAAAAGATGTGTTTTTGTAAGTCTGAGGGATATCATGTTGCACAAGCAATCATATATTATACACAATGGAAAAGTCAATAGTCACATGTCATATCTATCAATGGTAATATCAAAGATTGGAAATGAAGACCATAAGCTTATATGATAATGGAGATTTTTTATAGCATGAAATGAAGGCTCTTGCATACATGATGATATTGAAACATTATTGCCGACAGTTAAAATTATTATAAGTGCAAACAAAAAGCATTGAAAATGATAATATATGAAATTAGCAATGCAAGTATGAGACTGAATGTGCACACAATGAAAAATAGTGACATAATTGATGGTATAGAATTTGTATACAAAAATTCATAGAAGTGGTAAACAAAACTCTCATATTAGCAGTGATTGAAGTTTTAATTTAGTGATGAAGAGCAGATGCAATGGTTTTTTTTTTGCAGAGAAATGATCTTTAGTATTAGTACTGATGGCCTCATCATCATCTCAAGCATAGGGAAAGTTAAGCACCAAAAATCTAGGAAATCTATAGAAGTTAAACCTCAAACATAATAAGCTCCATGAACAGGGTATTCCAGAGTAAAGAAAAACAAATGTAACTTCAACAAGATATAATTTAAATCATAATGATAATCATAGTCAAGATATAAATTCACCATTCAATTCCATAAACATGAATAATAAATATGTACATACAAAAGATGACACAAATATAACATATAAATGAACATGTTCTATATACGTATCAAATGTATCAAAAGTATGTCCATATACAAATATGGCACATGCCATTTCAAAATGTCTACAAAATCAATGTTTTAAGGTGTACAATGTGGCATATATGCCATCTCAAAATGTGCCAAGTGTCATCTCTAAATGACCACAAAACTAAAACTGCATCCTATGCTGTAGGGGATCATCAAAATGTAGCCTCTTTGAAGAAGTATTGGGCTCTGATTGATCCTGCATAAAAAATGAGTTCAAACCAAAGTTATATTGCTTACTTTATATGATTTGTGTGTGTGTGTGTGTGTGTGTGTGTGTATATATATATATATATATAATTCATAATTCAAATGAATACAAATATTTGTACCTGGTCTCTCAATCACCTACCACGATCAGGTGTCCTAGCATAAGTCCTGGGTAGCGAAGGGACCATGCAAGCAATACCAACTCTAACCTATAAATATATATTTGCAATAATGAGATTAGTAGATTGGTGCAACATAGAGTAATAAATCTACAAAATAGGATGATAGCATAATAAAATTACAAATTGATTGAACTAAAATTAAAACTTACATCTGGTGATCCCTCCTCTGGAATAGTGGGCCAGGTCAACAAAGAAAAGAAAGATTCTCGTGGGCCCTCCCTCACAGTCAGAGTAACCTATGAGAGTAAAAATATTGTCAATTATATATCAATGTACTTCATCATAGCAACCCTGGTTACAAAATACAAATAATAATACGTAAAATTCTACGTACAATTAGGCTATCACTCTGAATCGAGACGCTTGTAACCCTACACTGCCGAACCGGTGTCAGGGACATCATCAATACCCACACCCTATACAATAAAGTGCAAGTAAAATATTTATTACTACACACAAGTGGCATACATATACATGCATAATTAATATTAAACAATTAACTACCTTTCCTTTGTCGAGACCTGATGAAGGAACCCCCTCATGCCCCCCACTGACATCGGCTGTAGCCTGCAAGAACACAATAAGATGACAATATATATTAGTAAATGTATGAATTTTATTGCTCTAATTGATAGAGATTTAAGGATGTACACCAAATGATATAAAAAAAAACTAATGGGTACATAATTTATAATATACCG
>BSBK01012367.1:110000-400000 GCA_027943335.1 Chamaecyparis obtusa
AAGAAATGATACTTGATTGGATTATTATTTTCTCTTTAGTGCATAATATAATTCTTAAAAATATTTATTGTAGTTACACTATTACAAATATTTGAAATTATTTGATCATACTCTACCTCAAGATGTCCTTCAATGTTAGCTTCATCCAAAGAACCTGTGTGAAACATGATACTATTGCTATGTACTATGATTTTGTTTTAGATAAAGATACCAACTCTTTCTTCTTACTTAACCAAGACATGGCTATTTCTAAGGAAAAAATGCCCCTCCACTTATATGTTTCCTATTATCATTGAAACTACCTACTCAATCTACATTTGTACATGTTGGTAGAATGAAATATTTACCTCTAGGATACCACAAACCATAATGCATAGTGCCTTTTAGATATCTAAAAATTATTTTGATAACTTACACTTGAGTTTCTTCAAGTGTTGCTTAATATCTTACTGCTATGTCTACTACTTGCATAATTTCTAGTCATAGTGTTGTTAAATATAATATAGGCATAGACACCTAAAAATGGTCAGGTTAATCCAAGTGAGAAATAAAAAGGCAAGATCAAAAATTAATTGAAATCAAAGCCAAGAGGATTGATTAAATCAAATTGATCATTTAATTGTGCAATTGATTTTAATCAAATTAATTGTATAGTTGAATTAAATCAAATCCAACCCATTCAAGAGGCACACATGGCTAAGAAAATTAAATAAATCAATTAATTAATTCTTAAAATTTCTCACCTACCACATGGGAAGGAATTAAATCAACCAATAGGAATTGAGAATTGAGCTCACATAGATCAGTGTCAAATTGATTCTCTATCACTCATCTTGAGAATGAATCAGATCCACTCATTTCATCTCTTTGTCCCAAGCTTTGAGAACAAAATATTTAAATAGTCTCACCATTTGAAACCATCAAGTTGACCCAAACTTGATCATGGTTAAACTTACTCCACCCCATAAGCTTGAGAAAATCTATAAATAGAGACCAAAAAATAAGAGAAAATGATCCACTCTCATTTAGTTAATTGCATCTTTATTATAGTCATTTTGAATTTGAAAGCATAATTTTAGCATAATTTTAAAAAGATAGGTATTTAATTCATTATATAGCATTTTAATTCTCATTCTAGAGTTTTCTCTAGTGGATGATAACTGAGAGAATTTCATTAGCTTCTTTAATTAGAGATCCATGAGATGTTCTTGCATTTAGATTTCAATTCAATTTTGTTTTAAAAGCTTAATTAGATTCATTTGAGTTGATATCTTAGAAAATTAATTTCATGAAGGTATTTTATATATACAAAATGGCACCCATCATCGGGCTCAAGGCCTCTACTAATCAAATTTCAAGTTTATTTACTAAATTTGCATGAGTTTTTGTTTGAATTCTTTATTTTGTAGGTGAAGTAGCACGTACAAGACAAAGTTCGATGCCTTTACACAGTGAAATAGAGCTTCTACACAAAATTTTGATGCCTTTACATAGCGTGTTAGCGCATAGCAGAACTTTTGTTCTTTTGTCTTCTATTCTTCTAGTGCTTATACCTTGACCCCAGATCACTTACAAACATTATTTCAGTGCTCACAAGATATATTCTATCTTTTAAATCACTCTTTCTAGAAATTAATTGTCTGCATTTAAAAGATTCAGTAGTGTGTAAAAAGATTCAAATAGCGTGTATAATAATGTTGTAGTGCGTACAGTAGACAGAATGACACATATAATAGTTTATGTAGCATGTAGTACTGGTTACTTTAAAATTTAAAATTTGTAAGTTTAATGACAAATTTTATATGTTTTGCGGATGACAAAATATAAGAAGGTCTGAAGACCAAAATCTAGAGCCAATAAAGAGGATAAACAAACAAGGGGATTGAAAAAGCAGAAACAAGTCCATTTGGACAACATTTTAGAAGATTCCAAGCAAGGAGGAGGCCTGTGTGAGAGGTATATGCAAGTAATTCAAGCTTATAAATCAAAATTTTATCTCTTAATTGGATTTTTTTCCTTAAAATTCATAAATATTAATCAATTTGAGGAAGGAAAGAAAATTTGATTTTCTTTGGTTTATTTGCATTTGCCTTAATTGTGTTGGACTAATGCTTTTGAGAAGAGGATGTTAAGGAGCTAGAACAATCACCACTAGGTGAGTATAAAATACTTACAATGAAATAAAAAATGCACCTAGCTTTTCTAGCTTCGAAAAGGTATGCCTAAAACCTTATGCATTTGCTTAAATAGCGGCAATTTGATTTAAATCTAGCATAATTAGAGACCTATTATTGTTTGTTGGATTTTTTAGTAGGCCTATGCTCTTCACTTATTTTAGTGTTCAAATCAAATTCTAAACCTATAAAATCTTTCAATTAAAAGAAAGGTCAAGGAATGCACAAACACTAAATAAAGCCTAATTGTTTGTAGAAGAGAGTATTAAGTGATTATGCTCTTCACTTTTTAGGTGAATCAAAAATATAGAAGTTGTCATGAGCCCTAATCAGTGTAGGGAATACAAATATATTCCTAAATACATACTAATTAATATAGTCTTAATTAATTAATTAATATAAAATTAATCACTAATATTGATGTTAATATATTAATATTAATAAGCATACAAATGATATGTCAATATAATATTATTAAGCAATATAATAACAATGACTAATCAATTAATAATTAATGATTATAATTGATTAATTAATATAGTTAATATTATCATCAATATATATTAATTAATCAAAGTCATTAATTAATATATAATTAATGTTCAAATCCCTAACATTAATATCATTAACCAATATTTAAAGTATTATGAATATATAAATAATATAATATAATTATAATATAAACACTATATTATAATAATATTTAATCTTATATCATAATATAAATATTTAATCCTAATATAAAGATATTATATATATTACCCTTGTATAAATGTTATATTTATTTGAAATATATTATCATTAATAAAATAACATAATCCAAAAGACATGACTTTTGGAAAGAGAAGGTATAAGAGAATAATCACGGGAAAGAAAGAAAAAAAAAAAAAAGGGACACGAACAAAATAATATAAAAAATTTGGGAGAAGAATAATATTAAAAGATTTCAAGAGAAATTCAAGGAGGAAATATAGGAGAACATCAAGGAGAAAATGTAGGAGAATATTACAAGGAAATGAATATTAAATAAGCTAAAAAGAAAAGGCATAAAGAAGGTAAGTATATCTTTATTTAAGTTAATTTATTTATTAGCACTTATGAATTGGATATTAATATTAATATGAAATAAATATTAGAATAATAAGTTATGAAAATTTAAATAATAAATTATAAAATATAGTAATATTGTTATGAAGCAAACTTGTATTTGATTTAACTTAACTCAAATATATTGATAAATAACTAACTAATATATAATATGAAATAAATACATTATATAAAGAATTATGAATTTTTTGTGATTATAAGTATAAAATTATATAATGATATATTATAATTATTGGGGATTGGCATCCTCCTAGTATACAACATTACAAATTACCATTCCCAAGGTAAATCCAAATACTAATTATGAATTTCAAGACAAATCAAGTAAGGTCTCAAAAAGGGATCATTACAGAAGTACTCAAATCTCCATAGATTAAAAGAGGGTTGGAAATTCAACCATGTTAATTATGTTTGGAAGTGGAAAGTAGTAGGGATATTCTCTTCACCTTTGGTAAATCAAATTCTCAAACCTGGTTTTTCATTTCATTTCATTGCTTTCATGAACATGTTAGAGATATAGTGGGCTGGCCTCCCAAGAACATGTCTTAACGAGGCCAGTGAGAGGGACAACCCAAAGGGGGATACAATTGCTTTTGTCGCAATAATTCAACCCACTATAAAATAAAATATATTCATCCTTAATGGGGTGAATGACAAAGGAAGATCAAGAATCAAACCTCCTCAAGTAGTATTTTGGGATTGGGCAAAACTCCAACATGTACCAGTGGTGGGAGGCCCCTATAATGAGGGATGAAACTTGATTTTCTTTTGAACAAAATCCATACTAGCTCCTTGATAAATTAGCAAGCCTACCTCATTAGAGCCATGTTTAAAATTCAAATTTTACTTTAGGTAGATTGCTTGAAGTGATTTCTTGTGGAAGACCCGTGAAAACATTCTCACATATTCAAACCTTGCCAATATTAAAGACAAGTGTTCTTGAGTTTTCTATGTTTGATAATACATGTTACAAGGAAGAAACATCCATTACAATTCAATTAATATTTTTTGAAATCTTCCTAATTCAAAAGATCGATCACCAAGAGGGAAGAATTTTAATTACTCAACTCTTGTTAATGTCAATTTTTACTAGATCTCATCGCTTGAAAATATCTCTTCAAGAAGATGACATGTGAATTAGTCAAGAGATTCCTTACTAAGACTTCACCTTCCAATCCCCATTTGAAGATGAACAAGAACAAGAAGAAAGAACTCCCAACCTATTTGAAGAAATTGTTAATCTTATAACAATAAATAATGATTTCTATGATTTTAACCAAGGGCGAAACCATGAAAACCAAAATGAGAATCATCAAATAAATCAAAGACATGAATAAAAAACTAAAGAGATGGATAATAGGGCAACCCAAGATCCCATATTCCTCAAAGTCATGGAAAAACTTCTAGAAAGGGATAAAGAAAGATATTTTCTCAATTTAGCTCAATTAGGAGTTAAACTTCCTCATGACTATGACACATCAACCTTGAAGAAGGATGAGGAAGAAGAGAATCCATTAGTAGTCATGAATAAACAACTCAAATTATTCCAAGATCAAATTGATAGCATGAAAAAGGTGCAGCCAGACCCAAAACATTTTCAATTGAAACCTTATGTCCTTTTCCTTTTGATAGAAATTTGATCATGGTGCCTCTTCCTTCTAATGTGGTTTTTCCAAGATATGACAAGTACATGGATAAATATGACCCACAAGATCACTTGAGAGAGTCTTGTGCTCTAAGCATTGATTTCATGCATGCCATGACATACCTAATGAGATTCTTCCCAATAAGCCTTAGAGGGGAAGCTACGGAATGGTTTTTGAAATTAACCCCGGGAATAAAAACTTTTGAATAATTAGTCTCCAAGTTTGTGACTCATTACTCTTACAATATTGAGCATGAAATCACCATGTTAAACCTATGTGATACTAAACAAAAAGATGTTGAACCTTTTCTAAGCTTCCTCCAAAGATGGAGAATGGTTTTTGCTAGATATCCAAGAAACGTACTTGAGAAGGAGACAATGGAGATTTTAATGAATAACTTGAACATGGAAATGAATTATCGATTACAACTTCAATGTCCCCCCAACCTTTGAGAAAATTATCAAAAATGGGATCAAGATTGAAGAAGTGTTAGTAAAGAAAGGAGAAATTGAGCTTTTCAAGGAAAACAAAGGTTTTCTAACACCAATAATAATTTTAATAATAATAATAGGGTTGCTAATAACAACAATGACAAATCAAGGTTTTGGTTAAAGAACACCAACAAAAACCTTGTAAATGATGGGGTTGTGGAAGCCAACAACCTTAAAGCCACCCCTTCTAATTTATCAAGTGGGTACAATCAAACTAATAATGTCAATCAAACATCTAAGACCCCTTTTAATAATAATAACAACTCTTTCAATAACCAAGGTGTCAATAAACCAAGAACTTTCTTTAACCCAACCCAAAGAAGAAAGTTCATATTCTTGGGAGAACCTTTGGAGAATGCATTAAGGACCCTTGTTGCCAATAAAATCATCATTTTTCTGGAATCAAGACCCTATGAACCACAAGTTAAACCATACCGGTGGAATAGTGCCCATCATTGTGAATACCATCGAAATAAAGGGCATAAGACCAATGAGTGTATGAAACTCAAACACTTGGTTCAAGATTTGATAGATGATGACACAATCAAAATTGAGGGTCCCCAAAACAATGAAGGTAATACGACATTCAAAACTCCTTTCTTAAATCATGAGAAAGGTGAAGCCTCAAATTTGAATCAAAACAACAAAAGAGGGAATGATAAACTTAATTTCACCCATACCTATTACAATACTATAAATTCTTTGACGGGGTATGAAAATACCATCAATGTCATAGTGGTGAAAGAGAAACAACAAGAGAAAACCTCTAATGTTTTGACTAGGGGGAAAGCATCCAAACTCACCTTGCAATCATCATAAAGAACTATGTAATCCCATTTCTCCAATCCTATTCAATGCCCCCAAAAAAAAAATTTGAAAAAAACAAACAAATAAGCAAACAAAAAAGTAAAAAAACACAGATGAGAAGGATTTTTAGACTTTCACAATAAAGATGGATGACCATTCCTTTTCCAAGCTATTTCAACCATTGATTGGATAAGGTAGGTTGTCCATTTCAAATAGAAAATGCCTTTCGGTATTCCAAAGTATTAACCTCTCGAAGTCTCAATTATGTGGCTCAAATCATCGTATATCTTACCAAGGGGGACACTTCATTTTCTTTTTGAACTCTTCTTATATATTATACGGTTTAGTTGGCTGCATAGCCTTTACCCAAATCATGTGGTTTATGTGGTCAAGGATGTCATGTTAAAGTCGCATGGATATTTATCATTGTCAGAGCTGCTCTAAGTGGTATTGTCTTCTCCTGGTCAAGAAATGTCACTCCTTAATGTTGGAGGCAAGACATGTGGGTGTGTACGCAGTCGAGGATGTGGAGTCTCATCATCATGGACTGGACTTAGGTACCTCATACCGATAAGTCTCTTAGGCATGGTGAATAAGTCTCAATAAGTCCAAATAATCAAGAGCACTTTGATAGTCATTAATGGAAGGACCTGATGAATTCCAACCATCTATAATAAACAAATAACAATTAAGTCAAACAATATGGAAAAATCAATATTTTTGTTAAAAATTGATGGCATTGAAATTTACCAGTTCTCTGGTCTTGACCACTTCCAACCCCAATCAAATCTTGATCTTCTAATGGATTACAAACATTTGCAATTTGAATAATAATTTATTAAGTTTAAGAACCATAAAAATCAATAAAACAAATTATTATGAAAGATAAATAAACATTACCAATGATATTATTCTCATGACTAGAACTCCCTACAATATCTTTATCACCATCAACCAATGGAGTAACACCATTTGTAATTCAATGACTTTTTATTAGTTTAGAGAAAAAAATAATCTTTGAAAATATAGATATAATACTCAAATGTTAGAAGAAACTTACTGACAACTTGATCTTGCTCATTTGTTTGGTTTCTCTTTAAAATATCTAAAATCTTCAACACATGCTTGCATGTGTTTCCTCTTTGTGCCCATTGAGAATCACACACATGCAAATCTGATCCAAATTTTTGAACAATGTACCACTTCATAGGAACAGATTGGCTTCTTATTTTGTATGTATTGGGGAGATCGTTGCTATACAAACAATCATAAAATAATATTATTAACTACAAATAATAATTTAAATCATGTAAATAAAAAGATACAAAAATGAAAGGTTTGGCAAACTTACCAATACGGGTGTCATCACGGCACCAAGTTTTTTGAAAATAATCAATAAAATTCTTCTCTCCTTTAAATTCCTCCATGAATCTTTTTATTAAGTGAATGGTGATGTTTTCGTTATCACCCATTGCATGCATTATGTCACCTAATTTGGCAAACATCTTTGTTCCAACATCCCTATTGCTTGCAAACCTATATTGTAAAATATAATATCAATTTACATATTCGAACAAGTGATGATTGACATATTTTGATTAAATATTCACTTACCTATACACATTTTTTAGCCATGCCCTATGCACATGCCAAATACATAAAAGTACTCAGCAATTAAAAGATAATCTGCAAGTTATACATTGTAAAAGTTAGCCAATATCATTCTAAAAAAATGAATGCAAAATTCAAAATAGTTTATTTCATAAATCATGACATTGAATAAAGTTAATTTTAGTTTAAATGTAGAAATTAAGGCCAATAAAAGCCTGATAGCTTCAATTTCTGCACTAGCATCATCTGTCATGAATGCATTGACATTCCAATCTGATTTCAATTGTTTCCCTCGTCTATAAACCTCTATTAGCCATTCATTTATATCCTCAACTCTGTTTCTAGAGGATATCGCCCATGCAATAGGTACACCAGCCTCTTGTTCATAAAAAATAAGCAATGTATATAGCTCATACTGCACATGAATTTACCATTGAAAAATTAATATGTTTAAATAAAATAAATCGATGAGTAAATTAAAATCTATAAGTATAGTTAAGATTGCTATACTTACACCATATTTATTTGTTGAAAATGTTGAGTCCATTGCAATAATAGAGTTATGTGAATGTTTCACCATCATTTCTCTCATCCAAGGTGTTTGGATGCCTATAATGAATGGAACATCTCCCATGGTGTTTGGTGTTTTATAGAAGAAGAACTTCTTTCTCCTCTACATGCCACAAACTAACACTTTTAGCATCATCTTAATTTTTTTGTGATCGAAAGGAGCGTACTCTTTTCCATGCATTCAATACATCTTTCCTTAGTAAACATGCATCCCTCTTATTCATCAACTATGTCAGGCCATGGTCTAAGTAATGCTACTCACATATTGTGTCAATTCATACACCCATCATTAATAATGATTCAATGTATGATTTACATTCATTTGATAGTCTTGGTGCAAGACTACTCCTTGGATCTCCAGTAGGGTCATTCTTTCCATGACAATATTCACCATTGACATCTTGATGGGTAAATTTGTTATATGTTATAATGGCAACATCTGGTCTACCATGCATAACTCTAACATAAAAGTGGGTTTGACAACCCCTTTTTTGTACAAACCATCGTATCCTTTTCACTTTTTTCATGTTTTCAGGTTGTTTTCTATTATCCTCAGGTCCAAAAGCACAATGATAGTTGTTTATACATGTAAAAAAAAATTAATCAATATGATAAATATAAAATATAAAATATGACATGCTTAATTATTATAATAAATCTAGGCATACCTTGAATACATAATGGTACTATGGTCAGTGGGGTTTTCCAATTTGGGCTCTCTATGCAGTTTACATAAAAATTGTGTCTCTATGCCATCCTGCAATACTTCTTCTCCTTTGATAAAGTGAGCTAGTCTCCCAAGAGGGATAGCAGCACATAAGTCAAGCTCTTGAACATATTCATCTCCAATAGGTGTCCATTCAAGATCATCCATTGAAAAATAATTTCCTTTTTTGGCAATGTCTTGGACATCTAATCGAATGAGTGATTCCCATTTCCAGCCTCTACTCATTATGTACAATATTAAGATGGTTAGTGGCCCTCTATCTTGTTAAAACATGCATGAAAGACTACATTAATACTATTATATCCTTAATAATATATTTTGTTCTATGAAGAGGTGATAAATTTAGGCGATGATCCTATAGGAAAGTAAAACACATCTTGGAGATGAGGGACAAGTACAAGTTAATGGATAATGGATGTCTATGAATATATTATGTGACTAGATAATACGATGGTGGTGTAAACCTAGGAGATTTGTAGAAGTAAAATATTGAAAAAGAAACATTGCAAATAATTTCAACACCTAATCTTTGGAGTGCAATATAAGGAAAGAACTTTATTTACATTAAATGTTACATGTTAAATAGGTTATTTATAAGAGATTATATACCTAATAATTTTATTAGGTTGAATAAGTATTTTTTTACTAATTTCTTTGCGTATAATTTTACACCTTATTGTCTACCATGACATAAAAACCAACATAATTACACTGTAAATATAATAAAAAAAATTTAAAATAAAGATATGCTAAAAAAGACAAAAATATGGACTAACCAGCATAATATTATATTATCGTAATCCTAATTCTGAATCAACAATTTATTCAATCAGTAATTAGATCTTACACATTCTATTTTTAATTTCAAAATTAGTAAGATATCATATAAACTCCATTGCTCTAGGTTTCATCTTATTATTCCTTCATTATAATATACTATTAAATTAATCAACTTAAATTAAATCGTAATACAACACCTAATTGAACACTAAAATAAATTTAACCCTAAACCTTATAAAATCCTAATAGAAATTGAATCCTAACCCTTATGAAACCATAATCCTTAACCTGGTTGAATACTAAACTATATTCAGCTCTGATTGCAGCCCTAAATGAGATTGGACCCTAACCATAACACTAAACTAAAAAGAAACCTAACCCTAAACCTCATTAAACCAAATTGGACATTGATCCTAATACTTAACCTAAACCAGATACATCCCTAACCCTAATAATAAACCAAGCCAAAGCTTAATAGTAAACCAAGCTAAACTCTAATACTGAATATTTTTTAATACAAATAAATTGAACCCTAACACATTAAATTTTGGTTAATATCTTAATCCACATCCTAAGTTTAACTATATATATAATCCTAATCCTAATTGTAAACAAAATTAAACCCTAACCATAATTTAATTTAAACCTCATCCTAATACTTAACCAAAACCTGCTTTTAAATGTAATCATTACAAAACAAAAACTAACCCTAAACCTAATTAACTAGTGAAGAAAATTTAACCCTAATATTTATTGAATTATGGTCAATGTTATCATATTTACCCTAGAGGATAAAAAGATGCAATCTCAATTGTCATACATCAAATTTAGCCCTATTCAAGGGCATTGAAGGGATAATCCTTCAATAGAAAAGGAGGAGATTTAGAAATACGATCCCCCAAAGGAGGATTGGATTAAAATAAATATTGAGAAGACCTCAAAAGACAACTTGAGTCAAAGAAGATTTGATTTTGAGTGTATGGTCTAGGTTGATGATTTGTATAGCTTCGTTTGGTAATGTACTTTGTTATAGCTATCAAATTTCTATAATCTATATAATTATTAATATATTGTAATAATATTTACTATTTAATATCATATAAATTAAATTAATTAAATCATAATTATATAATTAAAAACTAACATATCTATATTTTTTTAATTATGAAATATATACAAGTAGATATCAAATTTAATAAAAAGAATGAAAATAAATGGTGAGAAGTTACTTTTATTTTTCTCATACTTGAATTATTTTTTGGATGTTTATGTTTGTTTCTATATGCATGGTTGGGAGGTTTAGTAGAATATATTATTTTAGCAATGTTTTAAATTATATTATAATATATTAATTCTATTACTTATTTCATTTGATAATACTATTAAATTATTTTAATATTAAATATATTTGTTATTTCGTTAAAGTATTATAATTTAATTTAAAAATATTTTTCAATAAACATATCATTATGTGTGTATAATATTATTTTTTTAACATTTCTTACAAAACATAAACTAACCCTAAACCTAATTAGCTAGGAAACAAAATTCAACCCTAATATTTAATTAATGTTGACAAAGTAAAGTATTACATTGAAATATAAGGACAATGAGTATTGTGACTATCACCGTGTCAAGGGACACACCACCGTGAAGTACAAGAAACTCAAGCACTATGTCCAAGACCTCATCGATAAAAAGGAGATCATAGTTGACGCCCCTTTCTAGACATCACCCAATGCCAGCCTATAAATTTATCAAAATGTGTTTCCCAACACAATGTGGGCAAAAATTAGGCCAATACAAACCCTCCCCCAGCCGTGAACCAAGGTAAGGGTAAACAAGGTGACCACGGTGATGGGAAAGACTATACTAATACCTACATCAACTATGATAAATTTATTGGTTGCATATCCCAAGTTGAACCAACTGTGAATGTAATCCATGTCAAAGGTGTTGACAGTCAATGTCGGTGCTAGTATATCTATTGTCGGTGCTAGTACTACAACCGTCCCCAGTGCAAAGTACAACCTCCTGGAACACCTTGGGAACACACCCGCACAAATTTCCATCCTCGACCTCCTCTGTACATCTCCTCTTCACCAAGAAGTCCTTAATAATGCCCTCCAAGAAACTCGTGTCTCTACGGACATCAACACCATTCAATTCAAGAACCTTGTAGGGCACCTATCCACGCCTTCCACCATCTCCTTCCAGTCATCTGACATGCCATTCGTTGAACCAGATCATAATCTCCCACTCTGTATCACTGTCATGATCAATGACTTCATGGTAAAAAGGGTCATGATAGATAATGGTTCGACCCTAAATCTTTGTACATTAAAGTTCATCTAGTAGATTGGCCTCACAAAAGTAGACATCTCCCACGAGGTAATCACCATCAAGCCCTACGATAACCTAGAGTGTACCTTTGAAGGTACCATTTTATTGTCCATTGAGATTGGTCCCGTCACCGAGGATACCATATGCCACGTTGTTGATCTTGATCTCCCCTACAATATTCTCCTCGGTTGCCCATGGATCCAATCCATCCAAGAAGTTCCCTCCACCTATCATCAGTGCATCAAATTCCCATATCAAGGCATTGAAATCACCATCCACACCGATCCCCATCCTTTTGCATACTATCATGCGATTGAAACTTCATTCCCCCACTCCACCCATTGTCCTAGAATCGACATTGGCATGTATGTCACCAGTTCTTCCCGATCCCACTACGATCCAGAAATAATTTTAGCCTCCACACTCTCCTCTATCAAGATCAACAATAAGGGCTATGGAGAATATAGTCTTACCGATGCCTTTGCAGTAGGGGCTCTCCCCCTAGACCTGCACACTCAAGGATGACCGTGTCATCAAACCAACATCCCTCTACAAGACCCCAAGATCAAGACGCTAGGCTCATCTGCTTTCATTGTCAATGGAATTTTGAATGGCCAAGAGTTGGCACTCGATATCAATCAATGGTTGTATAAGGATCCCCTACCTCCTGATACTAAGTTCCTCAGGTATTTCAAAGACAAATATCCCATACCACACAAATGGGCCACTAAACAATGGGATTATCAAGGAGGTGGTCTAGGACCTAACGAAGCTAGAATGAAAGACCCCATGGAAGCCTCTAAAAATCCACAAAATTGGGGCCTTATTTTTAATACCCCTTGCCTGCACATACGAGGGCCTGATTTCGTGACTGGGGGCACCACTTTGCCAACGTGACCCTTTTGAATATCCAAATAGGTAACAAATTTACCCTTGATTAGAAAAGAAGAAAGGAGTTTTTATAGTTTACTATACCAACCATTTATTTTTGGCTCTACCTATGTTGATAGTAATATGGAACTACCTCATACTTTCCACCACTAGACCAACTCAAATAGAAAATTGTTAGATTCTGTATGGTTGCAAGCTAAAAAATGTTAAACATTTTGTATACATTAACATAGTCTCAAAAAAAAAAAGAAGCAGCAAAGTAAAAGAGTGGAACATTGAGAATTATGATTTATTCAAGACTATCACTACCCCTTATTGAAGCATCCTTAGATTCTTTGACTTTTAGTACATGATTTTTAACTAGGAATTACCTTCAATTTTGATCCCTTCCCTATGAACAATATTTTACATACAATCATTTTCCCTAATTAATTGTGTATTGATCAACAACTAAGTTCCAAAGAACATTTGTGACTTTAAGTGATGAGCCTTTGAATCTGTTGATAAGATTTTCCTTAAGATGAGACAACTCTAACCTTGAAAAGGATTTCCCACAAACATTTTTTTAATTGGAAGAAATAGAAAAATGACATTATAAAAGACATAATTTTGTGGCCTAGAAGCATTAGAAATGAGAACGCAAGCTAAGCTCGATGGCACAAGCTTCACTATTCTACCCAAAATTTAGCATTCATTTGGCCCACAACAAACACTATCCAATTTAAAACAAACTGATAAACACGTAAGCTTCACCCAATAACAATGTCACTCTATACGTGTCTCTATCGGTGATGGGAACATAAATTTACCCTATACAACTCCATATCTTAGCCTAGAGTCTACCTCCATCCCCCTCCTAATGCCTCCGCCTCTGCCATCTGCACAGAGTTGTCGACTAATCGATGATGACTCTATGTATGCCCCGACTGATGACTCTCCTGACCTGACCTATGAGATGTGTGAATCATGGGCATGCTACCCGCTATCCTCTGGCTACCACCAACACTTGAACTCCCACTGGTCCCTGACCTTGTGGCCACTAGATGACTAGGACACCTATAATGTTGGCTTTTCTCTAAGAGCACGGTTGCATGATACATCCCCCTATACCACCTGATCTTCTCGCTCATCCTGATGAGCTCTCTTTGGAGGTGAGATACCTCCCCTAATCACTCATGACAACCTCATGAAGTCATGTCCATCATGCGCTACTGGATGACCATGTCCCTCTCTCCTTGGAGACGGTCTAGCTCAAACCACAAACTCTCTCTCTCCTCTCAGTTGGTCTCGCTCCGCTAGCAGCACATCCCTCTCCCTCTAGAGCTGGTCCCTCTCATCAATAGTTAGCAAGCCCTCCTATATAGACTACTCCAATCATGCTATCAGAATGTCCCTCTCCCCTATCAAGTTGTCCCTCTGCCCTCTCAAGTTTTCCCTCTCCCCCTATGCATCTTAGAGCATCTAACTGGTCCAGTCATATGCTACGTGTAGTGATGCCAAGCATGCTGCTACATCACCTCCCCCTCCCCCAAATGATCCCACTCCCACTGGTGGTGGTGACCCTACTAATGGAGGTGGCCTTGCTGGCGGTGGTGGCCCTGCAGATGGTGGTAATCCTGTCAGTGGTGGTGGCCCTGTAGGTATCTGTCCCCCATCTCCCCCACCATTCCCTCCCCCATCCATATCCATCCCATCTCCTCCTCCATGTAGGCCATCACTATCTCCATCCCTACCTCTCCCTCTCCCTCCTCTCCTCCCCTGGCCCCTATATACGAGTGCTTCTCCCTCACCATCGAGTAACCCTAATCTCCCCATTGGTCTCGGAGGCCAAAACCACTCATCATATGTGGGTGTGGTCCTGGGATCTGCTTCTCCCCCCACCTAGTCCCACTGAAATGGTTGCATGGCTTGATACTTAGCCACCAACCCTATCCTATCCTGAGCTGGCCCAAACTCTAACACCCTCTCTCAAGTGGCACGCTAATACCACCGCTTTGGTCCCGACGCATCCTACCTGAATCCAAATTATCAGGAAGCCCTATCTGGCCTGTACTACCCTATAATATAATTCCATCACCCCATCAAAAAGGTTGGCAATGCGGTGTATGGAAGCTCCCTCACATCCTCTACCCAACGCATGTTAGGAATAGTCCCAAGAGATAATTGAGAGGAGGGAGGTGAATCAGTTATCTATAAGTTTCAATTCTTTATCCAATTAAGTATACTTAAACATAAAGGATAAACACAATGAATGAACACTTGAACACAACACAATATTTTGGTTACGGGGAAACCCAAATAGGTAAAAACCCTAGTGGGAATTGACACCCACTAATATTCTACACTAGTGTATTATGATCCTTGTTAGAAGATCCTTAACCCTGTTAGGAGTCTTTTAAAATAATCCATGTTAGGGGAGAGGATGCACTCTCCGAGAGCATACTGCTCAAAGGGGTGAAGGCTACAACCTTCTAAATAAAAGATACACACTATATCTAGATCTTGGTGAACTGCACTTAGACCTGTTGTCTAGATCAGTTCCAATGTATAGCACAAACACTTTACTTGGTCATATAGACCTTCTTTTGGTGGCTCAACACTTCGCACACTCTACTTTGCTCTTGTTTTATCAACTATGAACCACACTCAAGCAATCACAAATGACTGCCTACAAATATCTTTCCTCTAAATGATATAATCAAGTCAGCCTATTAGAACCACCTTGAAATCATATTAGAGAAACCATAACAAACTCCAATAATAATTCAGTCAGCTCTACTAAGCATGCAACACATTCTGGGACCTGTCCAATAAGATAATTGTAGACGTACACTACACACTGTCGGCTCTACCAAAACAACTAAATCTTTCTCCTCAAGCTAAATTACTTCATGCACTCTGAATTGAACATCACTAACTCTTCTCCAAGCTTAACTTCAAGGGAGCATACCGAAATGATAGGCGCAACTCCAGAACCAATATAATCTCTGTCGGCTTTTTTGAACAAACACAGGAAACTGCTACTAGTGAATAATGACTGCATAACTTCACTTCTACTGATCATCAAACTTTTCATCCATGAATGTAACATTACTAATATGTCTTCAACATATATCCAAGCACGCAAGGCTCCATGATAATTGTACAGACAACCATACACAAAACACTGCCTGTTACTCTGTCAGGAACACTGCTGACACAAGTTGCTATATAACTTTCTGTACTAACAGTTAACCTCTACACCCATGATATCATGCTGATATCATGTCCATGCTACATATACTAAAAGCTTACTACATAAGTCTTCTACGCATGCTACTTTCCATATGCTGTCATCAATGACAAACATATAGTCAGTACTGGCCTATTGGAAAATCTCCAACAATCTCCCCCTTTGGCATTGATCGCAACATATGGAATGAAAAACTCCACCAATCCAAATGAATAATTCTTTTATAACATTCTCCATTTCCTCTTCAAAACTCCCCTAAGGATGAATCCTCCATCTACTGTAATATTCTTCAACATTCTCTATTTCCTCAACTAAACTATTGTCATAACTGAATACTACTCCCCCTTAGTATATTACTCCTCTTTTTACTTCTATTTTTCATGAATATATATTACTCCCCCTTTGACATCAATGGCAAAGGGTGCAAATTAGTTTAAGCATGGGTACTACTCCAGAATTAGAGTAGTCAACCATCCATCAGTCCTTGAGGACTGATGCTTTTCCTTCTTCTAAGCAGAATCAGGGAAGAAAATTACTCCCAACTTCTCCCTAAGATACTCAAAAGTATCCTTTAGCAAGGGCTTTGTGAATATGTCTGTCAACTGATCTTTAGTACTCACATAGTCTAACTTGACTTCTTTCTCTGCCACTTTCTCTCTTAGGAAGTGATACTTGATCTCAATGTGCTTTGTCTTTGCATGCATCATAGGGTTCTTCAACATATTGATAGTGCTAGTGTTATCATAGTGAAGAACAATAGGATAATCAATTTGAATTCCAAAATCCTTTATCATCTATTTGATCCAAACAATTATAGAACAATTCAAGGTTGTTGCAACATACTCCACTTCTGCTGTTGACTGAGAAATACAATTCTATTTCTTGCTTCTCCAAGTGACAAGTCTATCACCAAGAAACACTGCTCCACCTAATGTACTCTTTCTGTCATCAACACATCCTGCCCAATCTGCATCAGTGTACACATGAAGCTCAATCTTTTTTGAATTAGGATACCGTAGACCATAGTCTATAGTGCCTTGCAAATATCTGAATATCCTTTTTACTGCCATGAGGTGACTTTTTTTATGCCCTACTACAAATCTTCCAACTATGCCAACTGCATTTGAAATATCAGGTCTTGTTTGAGTAAGATAAATGAGTTTACCAATCATAGACTTGTACAATTTTATACCTAATGCAAGAGAATCATCTTCTTTTGTAAGCTTGCATCCTGTGATCATAGGTGTCCCTACTAGCTTGCAATCATCCATCTTGAATTTCTTCAATATTTTTTTCACATACTTAGACTGATTAATGAAAATACCTTTCTCTTTCTACTACACATTTAGTCCCAAAAAGTATTTGATAGGACCAATCATACTCATCTCAAATTCATGTTGCATCTCCTTAGCAAATTCAGCACTAAGTTTGTCATTACCTCCAAAGATAATGTCATCAAGAAATATAGCTACAAGTAGTAAACCTTTAGATGTCTCTCTTATGAATAAATTACAGTCTGCTGCTCCTTTCTTGAATCCAATCTTTTTTAGATATCCATCTAGTCTCTCATACCATTCTCTAGGGGCTTGCTTAAGTCCATAGAGGGCCTTCTTAAATCTACATACCATATCAGGTCTGTCTGATAAAGTGAATCCTTCCGACTGCTCAATGTATACTTCTTTCAAATCTCCATTCAAGAATGCTGACTTGACATCCATTTGATAAACTTTGAAATTTTTGACTGTAGCATAAGCTAGAAACAATTTAATAGCTTCTAATCTACTCATAGGTACAAATGTGTCTGAATAATCAATGCCTTCTCTTTACGCATATCCCTTACATACTAACCTTGCTTTATTTCCTACTACTGTACCATCTTCATTCATCTTGTTTTTGAATATCCACTTTGTTCCAATCACATTCTTATCACTAGGTCTTGGGATTAGTTCCCAAGTGTCATTCTTAATAATCTGATCAAGTTCTTCTTTCATAGCATCATGCCAATCTAAATCATTACATGCATCTTCAACACTTAAAGGTTCAATCTGAGATAGTAAACATACCGCTTCACTGCTAGCTGAGTTCTTTGCTTGTGATCCTTTTAAGACTTTTTCGCTTTGATCTCCAATGATTTCTTCCTTGGAATGGTTTCTAGATGTAAACTTTGGAACTTTAGGTGATGCAAACTCATCAGCCTTAGGAGTATCTTCTTCACTTGTCTCAGGGTCATTGAATAACATATCAATATTGTCAAACATTTCTTCAATAACTATCTCACTAGTGGAGGATCTAGGTTCATCTTCAATCATGGGTGAGTAATCATGATATCTTTCTTGAACCATAAACTTTTCATCAATCTTAACATGAGCACTTTCAATGATATTTTTCAATCTTAAATTGAAACATCTATAAGCTTTACTTTTAGTAGAGTAACCAAGGAAAATACCTTCATCACTTCTTACATCAAACTTGCCTACTGCTTCATCCCTCTTGATGTAGCACTTGCTTCCAAAGATTTTGAAGTATTTTACTGTCGAAACATTACCAAACCATAGCTCATATGGTGTTTTGTCAGCACCAAGCCTCAATTGAATTCTATTGATGGTGTAGACTATTGTATTGACCACATCTCTCCAATAGGTGTGTACAACTTTTCATTCAATCATGATGGTGTGCGTTGTATCAAGGATGATCCTATTCCTTCTCTCTGCAATTCCATTTTGCTGAGGGGTTCTAGGTGCACTCAACTGTCTCTTTATGCCATGTTCTTCACAGTATTCATAGAATCTATCAAAGGTGAATTCTCCTCCTCTATCCTATCTCAAACATTTTATCTTTAGTCCAAATTCATTCTCAACCTTAGCTTTGAATATTTTGAACTTATCAAATGTTTCTGACTTATCTTTCAAGAACGCAACCCACATCATCCTAGTATAATCATCAACAAACAAAATGAAATACCTTTCACCATAGTATGATCTTGTTTGAGTTAGACCACATAGGTCTGTATGAATAAGATCCAACTTGTTCTCTGTTGAATTATGCTTGCTCCTAAATGAGTTTTTCACATGCTTTCCCATCACACATTCCTTGCATATAGTATCAACTGGCTTTGCTATGCAAGGTAGATCTCTTACTACCTTTACATTGCTTATCTTTAATATGTTATCAAAATTGATATGACATAGTCTTTTATGCCACAACCAACTGTCATCAACTTTAGCAACAAAACAACTTACTTTTGAATTGAGTTGGAAAACATTACCTCTAGTCTTTAAGCCTGATGCAATCATAACACCATCCTTTTTGTTAATGATGCATTTGTCATCTTTGAACTTAAACTGATAACCTTTTCCAAGCAACTGTCCAACACTAAGAAGGTTATGTTTCAAACCATCTACATAGAGAACATCATCAGTACTATTCTTTCCATCCAAGGTGATGGATCCTCTACCAACTATGGATTTAGGAGTGTTATCTCCAAATCTAACCATGCCACCATTGTATTTTTCCAAATGAACAAATCTATTTTTATCACCTGTCATGTGATGTGAACAACCACTATCTATAATCTAGTCTGTCCTTATATCAGCTTGGGAAATTAATGCTAGCTCTTGTTTCTCTTTTTCATCTTCATGATCTATCTTATTGTTCATTTTCTCTATGATAGCAATAAATCCAATTTCTTCTCTAGTTGAATCATCATCTAAAACTCCATCTCTAGCATAGTAACATTCCTTAGAGAATTTAGGCTTGTAGTCATTTTTTAACTTTCTAGCTCTTAAGGGACATTTAGATGCAAAGTGACCAATCTTATTACATGAAAAGCATTTAAATGGAAATTAACCTTCATATTTTCCTTTTCCTTTCTTTTCTCTTTTGGCAATCATAGCAATGAAAACATCTAGTGTTTTCTCTTCATCATCATCATCAAAATTACCAGAAGTGTTTGCAGATTTCTTACCATGAACTGTTGCTTTGAAGGTTGTCTCACTTTTAGGTTTTGTCTTCAATCTTGAAATCTCAAAAGCTGAGATTTTTCTGATCAAAGTATCTCTTGAAATTTGATGTAAGCTGCATGGTCTCATCAAGGATGTTGATCTTGTTTTCATATTCTAGAGTGGGAGTAGTCATCAATTTGTCTATAATGTCTTCCTCTGAGATCTCTCCACCATTGTTCTTGATTCCAGCAACTGCTTCATTGATCATTTGATTGTAAGCTCTAATATTTTCTTCAGGTAGCATCTCTAATGCATTGTATCTTTTCTTCCATGTCTTTCTGCACACATCCTTTGCTTGTTTGTCTTCTTTAAATATGTCTTCTAGGTACCTCCATATTTTGTGGGTTGTATCTACCTTCTTTATTTCTAAAAATTCACTATCAGAAAGGGTGCTGATAAGGGCTTCTTTGGCTATTGCATTCTAATGAAATAATTCCTTTTGCTTATCAGTAGCATCATTCTTTGCAAGGTCTTCTAAAGTAGGAATCTTGACTGCTTTGATAGTTACATCAAAAACTTTAAAAGCAATGCACTGCAAATGAGTCACCATCTTGTTCTTCCAATCAAGATAATTTTCTCCATCAAACCTAGGAATTTCTTTTCTGAAGAATGCCATCTGATCAACCTCAAGCTATTAAAATTTCTCTTTGAGGCACTTGGCTCTGATACCAATTGTTAGAATAGTCCCAAGAGATAACTGAGAGGGGGAGGGGGTGAATCAGTTATCTACAAGTTTCAATTCTTTATCCAATTAAGTATACTTAAACATAAAGCATAAACACAATGAATGAACACTTAAACACAACACAATATTTTGGTTACGGGGAAACCCAAATAGGTAAAAACCCCAATGGGAATTGACACCCACTAATATTCTACACTAGTGTATTATGATCCTTGTTAGAAGATCCTTAACCCTGTTAGGAGTTTCTTTACAATATGTTTAGTACAGTAGACCTGGTCAAGGGTCGGACCTTGTTAGGAGTCTTTTACAATAGTCCCTATTAGGGGAGATGACGCACTATCTGAGAGCACACTACTCAAAGGGGTGAAGGCTGAAACCTACTAAATAATAGATACACACTATATCTAGATCTTAGTGAATTGCACTTAGACCTGTTGTCTGCATCAGTTCCAATGTATAGCACAAACACTTTACTTGGTCACATAGATCTTCTTCTGATGGCTCAACACTTCACACACTCTACTCTACTCTTGTTTTATCAACTATGAACTACACTCAAGCAATCACAAATGACTGCCTACAAATATCTTTCCTGTAAATGATATAATCAAGTTAGCCTGTTAGAACCACCTTGAAATCATATTAGAGAAACCATAACAAACTCCAATTACAATTCAGTCAGCTCTACTAAGCACGCAACACATTCTGGGACCTGTCCAATAAGATAATTGTAGACACACACTACACACTGTCGGCTCTACCAAAACAACTGAATCTTTCTCCTCAAGTTGAATTACTTCATGCACTCTTAACTAAACATCACTAACTCTTCTCCAATCTTAACTCCAAGGGTGCATACCGAAATGATAGGCGCAACTCCAAAACCAATATAATATCTGTCGGCTCTTCTGAACAAACACACGAAATTGCTATTGGTGAATAGTGACTGCATTCTTCTACTGATCATCAGACTTTGCATCTATGAATGTAACATTACTGACATGTCTTCAACATATATCCAAGCATGTAAGGCTTCATGATAACTATATGGACAACCATACACAGAACACTGCTGACACAAGCTACTATATAACTATTTGTACTAATAGTTAACCTCTGCGCCCATGATATCATGTTGATATCATGTCCATGCTACATATACTAAAAGCTTATTGCATAAGCCTTCCACGCATGCTACTTTCCACATGTTGTCATCAATGACAAACATACAGTCAGTACTAGCCTACTGGAAAATCTCCAACAATGCGCATGACCTAGGTATGGTCACCACATAATCCCACCCTAGATCTTATCCAGTGTCTCTTACCAAAAATTTGTATCGCTGCTACCTTGGTATGTCACTAGGTCTCCCCAGCTATACATCATCATCTCCTCTGCTTGTCTATCCACTCAACTTAAGGGCCGCAACACGACTATGTGTTCCCATGCCCACACCTGTAGGAGTGAAGCAAACCCAAAGCTCCTCCCCATGGTCCCTGCTCCATGATATACTATTTGGTGTAGATCTCGATACATCTATGTGAGCATCAGTGTCCCCCAGGCTGTTGGGACCCCTGCATCCACTATCCACATGATCCTTGGGATCAACACTAACATCAACCCCATCCCTCCGGTGTCTAGGGCAAGATACCCTGACACTAGCTTGCACATGAAGAAAGAAACCTATTGCCTTGCCAGCGCTACTACTACATGATGCACCAGGTGTAACTACCCATGATGTAGTACCGATAGCACACTTGGCCCTAGCAATGGGGCCACCGCCTATAGCTGCATGTAGGATCCTGCCACCACTGGTGTACCTTGCACAGGTAACTAAAATATGTGGTACACATCCTCCAAGGTCACTGTCATCTCTCCAATCGACAAATGAAAGGTCTTGGTCTCTAAGTGCCACCACTTGCAGAGTGTTGTCACCAATGCCATAAATGTGTGCCTTTGCGGTATCCGCGCCAAGTAGCCCAAACCAAGTGTATCCACCCAAGCCCACTCTGCGAGAGTGAACTGATCTCCAATCGCCAAAACTGAAGCCCATCACTCTTGGCTCATCAACCGATCCACAGACCACTGCACCCAAGTCAAGCCAAAAATGTCAGCCTTTCTTCTATACCAGAAATCTACTTTTCTTCCCTCATTCCCACCATCCCTTTTTTTCCTTGCGTTCCTGAAAACCTAGTTCTCCCTACATTCCTGCAAAGACCCTCTTTTCCTGTGATCCCGCCATCACAGGATCGTATTCCTGTTTGGGTGTGAGAACATATTCTCACGCCACTTGTCTAACCCCCCTTCCCCCAGGGAATGCCTTTTTTTTGGCATCCCAGTGTGTTTCACTCCGAGAATGCAGTCCCGCAAGCATGCTTTGCAAGATCAAGTTTCTACAAAAGCTCCCTCCCAACCCTTGGACTTTCAGGATCCCGTGAAAAATCCTTAAACCCCTCCCATCCCCCCTCCCCTAGCATCTTTGGTGGGAATGTGTTCCCACATGCGTGGGCATGTTCCCGCTGATCTTGCACTCATGTGATCGCTTATTTTCCTCACTATATATTCTATAAATGCGTAAAAAATTCAATGAAAAGATACGGTTTTTGAGCCTACCTGTTAGTCGGGCCCTCCACAATGTCAAACACATCACATAATGTCAACATGGTGAGTCAGTCGCCCTCTATCTACCATCTCATCCTCGCTTATCAGAGCTTAGAAATCTCAAATTCTAGGCTCTCGGTGTGCAAATGACCTATTTTTGACCCCTCCGACCCTTATTAAGGCCCTTTCAAGCCCTCATTTTCTCTCTTGAATGCCTTTTTGCCCCCCATTTTCTCCCCTTATGCCGAATCTTGTCCCCCATTTCCTTTTTCACCTCTCATTTCCTTGTTCATTCCCCTTCTTCATCTGCAACACGCCTTCTTCACCTTTTCCTTTCGAGATGCTGCCCGAGCCCCTTTTTCTTTCCCTACCGACCTCTCGAGGGTGCATCACCCAGACTCAAGCTTGTGCAGCTCATCTTCACCCTTCACGTCATCCACTTGAAATTGCATTATTCCCCGTAGAATTCATGCACTACCCTTGGAATAGACAAATGGACTCTCTTTTCTGCCAAAACGATTCATTAATAGGATTTTGATTTGTGCATTCCTATTTGTAATTATTTTTTAACATTATTATTAAATATAAATACAAATACAAGTATTGTTATTAATGAATACAATTTGGTTATATTTTTTAATTCTTATTTTCATTCTTAATAATAAAATATATTAAGTAAAAAAGTTATTAAATTATTGTTAATTTTTTATTTTTATCTATAATTAGGTAGGCTGAAATTATTGTTATATTATTTCATTTTATTGTAATAGTATATCATTTTAAGATTATTTATTTTTTCAAATTTTGTTTAAAATGATATACTATTATAATAAAACAAAATAATATAATAGTAATTTCAGCCTATTTAATTATAGATAATAATAAAAAATTAATAATAATTTAATAACTTTTTTACTTAATATATTTTATTATTAAGAGTGAAAATGCGAATTAAAAAATATAATCAAATTGTATTCATTAATAAGAATACTTGTAGTTGTATTTAATAATAATAATGTTAAAAAATAAAATTACAAATAGGAATGCACAAATTAAAATCCAATTCATGAATTGTTTAAATTATTTGACACGGATGGAGGATTATAGTGACAACTTCTGTATTGTTCAGCAAGTTCAAATGTGATGCATGTATGGACATTCCCGATGGAGGTACATGCATACATTTTAGTTTATGATTTAGACATTGCCTGTGTATAAGTCCATGGTTAGGTAACGGTACCAATAAGTCTCTTAAGCAGGGTGAATGAGTCTATGATTAGGTAGCTCGTACCAATAAGTAAATACTCAGTGGTCAGTATCTGTCGCCATTCGTTAATTGTGTTGTAGGCTATTAATTTTCCTAGGGTAAGTATGAGCGTAGCAGACATCCCATGCCACATCCCACCACCATGTGACAATTAAAAATTGTCAGAAAAATGAACGCACCAGATTGCTCTATTGGTCTTGCTTCTCTCTGCAAGACTGCCAACCATTAGATGAAACAATAAGGTCTTCATTGTGATATTGCTATCAAGATTTAACTATGTAGTTTTTTTGAGTCAAACTCATTGACCCATGATTCATGAGTAGTGATTCACCCAAACCCATCTCTCATGAGAATGAAATGGAACACTTAGCACTCATTGGATCTAGGTGATGCTCACAGAGGTGAAGCACCGAGACTTCCCGAGAGGTCACCCATCCCAGTACTACTCCAGCTCGAGCGCACTTAACTACGAAGTTTCCTCCATGGTTAAACACACTCTACTTGCATCCTCATTTGCAAAACCTTCACCAAGTGTTGTGCCTTATGAACCATTCATTAGAAAGCCCCTTAAGCTCATCAATTGATAAGTACGAGATATTTTCCACAGCAAGTCAAATTATGATATTGCTATTAGGATTTAACTATGTAGTTTTTTTGAGTCAAACTCATTAACCCATGATTCATGAGTAGTGGTTCACCCAAACCCATCTCTCATGAGAATGAAATGGAACACTTAGCACTCATTGGATCTAGGTGATGCTCACAGAGGTGAAGCACCAGGACTTCCCGGGAGGTCACCCATCCTAGTACTACTCTAGCTCGAGCGCGCTTAACTATGAAGTTTCCTCCATGGTTAAACCCACTCTACTTGCATCCTCATTTGCAAACCCTTCACCAAGTGTTGTGCCTTATGAACCATTCATTAGAAATCCCCTTAAGCTCATCAATTGATAAGTAGGAGATATTTTCCACAACAAGTCAAATTGTGATATTGCTATCAGGATTTAACTGTGTAGTTTTTTTTAGTCAAACTCATTGACCCATGATTCATGAGTAGTGGTTCACCCAAACCCATCTCTCATAAGAATGAAATGGAACACTTAGCACTCATTGGATCTAGGTGATGCTCACAGAGGTGAAGCACCGGGACTTCCCGGGAGGTCACCCATCCCAGTACTACTCCAGCTCGAGCGCGTTTAACTACGGAGTTTCCTCCATGGTTAAACCCACTCTACTTGTATCCTCATTTGCAAAACCTTCACCAAGTGTTGTGCCTTATGAACCATTCATTAGAAAGCCCCTTAAGCTCATCAATTGATAAGTAGGAGATATTTTCCACAGCAAGTCAAATTGTGATATTGCTATCAAGATTTAACTGTGTAGTTTTTTTGAGTCAAACTCATTGACCCATGATTCATGAGTAGTGGCTCACCCAAACCCATCTCTCATGAGAATGAAATGGAACACTTAGCACTCATTGGATCTAGGTGATTCTCACAGAGGTGAAGCACCGGGACTTCTCGGGAGGTCACCCATCCCAGTACTACTCCAACTCGAGTGCGCTTAACTACGGAGTTTCCTCCATGGTTAAACCCACTCTACTTGCATCCTCATTTGCAAAACCTTCACCAAGTGTTGTGCCTTATGAACCATTCATTAGAAAGCCCCTTAAGCTCATCAATTGATAAGTACGAGATATTTTCCACAACAAGTCAAATTGTGATATTGCTATCAGGATTTAACTGTGTAGTTTTTTTTAGTCAAACTCATTGACCCATGATTCTTGAGTAGTGGTTCACCCAAACCCATCTCTCATGAGAATGAAATGGAACACTTAGCAATCATTGGATCTAGGTGATGCTCACAGAGGTGAAGCATCGGGACTTCTCGAGAGGTCACCCATCCCAATACTAGTCCAGCTCGAGCACGCTTAACTATGGAGTTTCCTCCATGGTTAAACCCACTCTACTTGCATCCTCATTTGCAAAACCTTCACCAAGTGGTGTGCCTTATGAACCATTCATTAGAAAGCCCCTTAAGCTCATCAATTGATAAGTAGGAGATATTTTCCATAATAAGTCAAATTGTGATATTGCTATCAGGATTTAACTGTGTAATTTTTTTGAGTCAAACTTCATTTTAAAATTAAATACTTCCGCATAATGAATTCCAATGTTTCAAAGTCTTAACCTCTTGAGGTCTCAATTCTATGGTTCAAATCATGTGGCTTGTCTGGTTAAGGATGTCCTGTTAAAGTATTCTATTCTAAGTGGTATTGTCTTCCCCCGGTAAAGAAATGTCAGCTCAAACCACGTGGGTGTGTACATGGTCGAGGATGTCTTTGTCAAGTTTCATGAATGAGTCCGGTTCAACACTCGCTTTCCCATCACCCTAATATTTTCTTCTTGTGGTAAAGAAATGCCAGGTTTGAGTTGTGTCGGTGTTTGGTCAAGTTGCATGGATATGTCTGGTCCACAAAACTATTCAAGACTTTGTTTTCGACCGGTGTAGTATTGACTTGTCTTGGTTCAAGATAACTAGAGCAATCAGTAATTTATCTCCTCATTTTTTGGCAATGAGTAAGAATTTTCGGAGCAGAATTGAATATTACTAGCAATTGCATTTAAACATGGTGTAATGGTTACATTGAGATATGTTTTGGGTAATATTTAGGAGAGTTAATAATAAATAAATTAAAATAAAATGGAATAGTAAAGGAATATTTTGTATGGTTCAACAATATAAAATCCAAAACATAGAGATATATAACTGTCAAAATTACATGTCATTCAAGGGACAGGGACATGATATTTTTAAAATAATGGGCATGTTGGCATTCATTAAAATCCCACCCGAAAAACCTCTATGATAACCCTAAAAATGATGGCATGGAAGACAAAAGGCATATCACTTTCATTGTAAACTTGTACAAGCATAAACTTATTTGTCTTCTTTTTTTCTTTCTCTTTCTTATGTTTTCCATACTTTTCTAGTTGTCTTTTTCTTGGCAAAGGTACCCACTTTCTTGTCCTATCTAGGAGGTTCCATCAATATGACCAATACTATTTCACTTATAGCATATGGCATTGTAATTAATTAAAGGAGAATATGATTTCGAGTTTCTATTCAAGAAATATACTAATTTTTTGTTCTTATTCATCATAAAATCATATCTTTCACTTTACGTATTATCCTCTACTTTATGACCAAATTAATATTATCATCTAGGAGTTTAGTACTCTTCTCAAACTTCAAGCTTTTATTCAACTAGCCAAATGCTTTAAATCCAATTCCATCCTCAAGGAAACAATTTCATATTCAAGTTTCTCACAACATTCTTCCTTTGCCTTCAATTGTGTTCTCACAACTTCTTCTACGCTCTTCACTTCTTCTAATTGAGCATTCAAGGTGATAACGATATTTTCATTTAAATCACATTCTTGTCTTCATACTTCTTTAGTTGCAATACTTGTTTCTAAATCTTTTCAAGCTTCTTGATTTCACCTAAGGAGCAAATGAGTTCTCTGAGTTAAGATTGAATTCTTCTTCACTTTCAACATCTTCTATTTTTTATTCCATCTTTTCTTCATCTTCTCCCATAGAAATGTCTTTACCTTCCATGGCATCATTCTTCATCTCTAATTCCATAAATAGAGTTTCTTCCCTATCATTGCTTGAGGTAATTTCATTGCTCAAGTATTAGATAAGTCATTGTCCTCTTTGCAACAAAGGATTTTTTTTATGCCCATCGAAGATCTTTTGTTTGTGCTTATTTTTCTTGTAGCTTTTTTGCATTGTTGATGTCTATTAACTTTCTTTTTACTATGATCTTTACCATCATTGTTATATTTTTCTAGCTATGGACACTAAGTAAAAAAATGACCTATTTCACCAAAGTTAGAACATTTAGATGGTAACTTACCTTTGTGTCTTCCAAACCTATTCTTTAGTTTTCTTACAAAGTGATCTTCCTCAACAATTGATTTATAAAAATTTTGTGATTGTTCATTGTTCAAATCTTTCTTAGATATTCTAAATCTTGCCTCTTTCTTTGATGACTTCACATGTTTAGTCCCCGTTTAATATGTAGTACAAAATCCATAGAATTCATCCATTATTAATTTGTCCAGGTTTTTCAATTCTTCAATAATAGAGACTCTTGCATCAAATCTATAAGGGGGGATCTTAGCACCTTTACATGTAATAGTTGGCTCATTAATATTTTCACCAAGCCACCACCATCAACCTCTTATTGATACTCTGTGTTGTCACAAGGGCCATTGTTCATGATTAAACATTAGACAAAAGGATTTAATTTAGAGGGTCATAAAAATCCCAAAATAAGAGAGGGGGCCAATAATAAATAAATAAAATTTAACAAAGAATAAAGGGGGAAAAAGGGAAGAACTTCTAGCATGAAAATAAATAATTGTGTTGTCCTCCTCTTATAGTCTCGTCTGTCATTGAAAGCTTCTCTATTTAGGCTTAAAGCAATGTTTAATCTCCCTTCAGTTGATGTTCCTTATTGTGATGTGGAAAACATGTTCATGAAGCCATCCTCATGCATTTGTGAGGTCTTGTCTAGTCAAATAATTGAAGCTCCTCCAATCCAAATTTTCTATTACCAAATGCTTAGATCTTCTTAGAGTTTGACTAGCTAAATAATGCTATGTTATCATTATTTCAAGGGTTAGCATGATCCTCAAGCCACATTTTATTTTTGAGGTTGAAATTTTAGTAACTCGCATCATTTCTAATTAAACCTCATAGTTTGTAGAACCCAAACCAATGGATCTTTTTATCAAATAAGAGTCATTCTTCTTGTTCTCCACACAAAAAACTTATTTAAATCACTTGTTCATGCCCTCACGTCCATCTACCACAATTAGCATTAAAACAATATTTAGAAGGCAACATTCTTTCATTGTAAGAGGTATAATTTTTATATAGTTTATCATTTTCTAATTAAAATTAGGCCTTTGCATAACTTATATATTGAAATATTTTTGGTTGATACAATGTCCTATTTTAACAAAAAGTATTAAATCGAGAAGAATATTTTTTATATAGTTTATATTTTTAATTGAAATTGGGTCTTTGTATAACTTATATATTGAAATATTGAAATTAGATGAGTTGTCAATCTCATATTGAGATAGAAATTGAACAAGTTTGTCTCTAATTAGAGGTTGTTAAAGGATGGGCAACATTGGAAATTAAAATGAATATGAAAGGTTGGAAACAATTATGTAAACATACAATACCATAAATGAACAACAGATAATACCATGAAAATGGCATAAATTATGTTACACAAGAAATGAGATTTAAAGAAATTTTGAACACCTCTCTCTCATTCAATACATTATAATTTTAATTATTTAAATTAATAAATATTATTTAATATTGCCTATATTTAAAAAAGTCATCCACACCAATGTGAAAGAAAAGGTCTTTATCAGATTGCAAGTCAATGCAACAAAGGGCATATTAATTCCCATTGATCTTTGTTGCCTTGTTGCCTAATATAAGAAAAAAAAAATAGATACAAAATATGACTGAAATTTTAACCAAAGATTAAAAAAGATGATTAATTGACAAAATTTGTGTCTAACTAACTATAATAAATAAAATTGTACATATCAAAGAATTAAATTTTTTCACCTCATGTCTATCCATGACCATAATTTCTTTGTCTATCAATATAAGATCATAAGTTCTACCTTGCTTCAAATAGTTCACTAATATCTTCCATTTTTAGCTTCTTCATAGTGTCATCATTGTGTGCATTAGACCACTATGTGAGCAAGTGAGTTTTCTATCTTAGGCCAAAGAATAGAAAAATATTGGGACCTACCATTGGAACAAGTCATATACACCACTATGCATAGGTGCAATCTTGACAAGGTACTAACAATGGTAGTATATGCTTACACAAAACTGACCTACATCACAAGGGAACAACTCAACATGTAGGTTGGCTAGTAATATTTGTCATATGCTAACATGAAGAAAATGAGGATGTGGCATCCAGTGTTGACTCAGATGACTACAATAACCACCACATTATCCAAGACTTAGAAATAGAATAGAAATGTTCCAATCAATTGGGGACCATTAGTAATTATTAAGAAAATGGAGCCATGTGTACCATTAATAATGGGTTTATAACTTGAATAACCAAGATTCAGGAAAAGTTAGTTAACTTAGAAATAGAAAAAAAAGGCTTAGATTGATCTAGAGTTTTCTACTTAGGGAAAAATGATAAACTCTAGTAGTCAAGGTTAGCATTAACCAACATGTAAAAATTATTCTACATTGTTATCCAAATATATGTCTACCCATATAGTTCGTTCAATCTTCTCTACTCACATTAATGGCAACACTTTCAATAATTTGCATTAGCGCTTGACATTTTAGTACAAACTTCTATCATCAATTAATACAATTACAAAAATCTCCCCCTTAGTTATTGACGGAAGCACTTGATTATATGACATTGTGTAAGAAAAAAAATCTTTTTGAAGAGTTCTCCCCCTTAAGAAATCTCTTCCTCTATACTTATTATATCTCTCATATCTCTCCCTCTTTAACGTTAATGGAAAAGAAAGTAACATTAATCTTTATGTTCACCTTGTCCTATTAATGTCATGATTCACCTAAAACTATGCTTCTCTTGAAGCACTTAGAGACAAGATGAAGGAGATATTACTTCTAACTTCTACCTAATATACTCAAATGTTTATTTTGGTATGGGATTGGTGAGGTTGTTTACTATATATTCTTGTGTAGAACATACCCCAACTTAAATTTTTATTCAACAACCTTCTCTTTCAAGAAATGATACTTGATTGGATTATTATTTTCTCTTTAGTGCATAATATAATTCTTAAAAATATTTATTGTAGTTACACTAGTACAAATATTTGAAATTATTTGATCATACTCTACCTCAAGATGTCCTTCAATGTTTGCTTCATCCAAAGAACCTATGTGAAACATGATACTATTGCTATGTACTATGATTTTATTTTAGATAAAGATACCAAGTCTTTCTTCTTACTTAACCAAGACATGGCTATTTCTAAGGAAAAAATACCCCTCCACTAATATGTTTCCTATTATCATTGAAACTACCTACTCAATCTACATTTGTATATGTTGGTAGAATGAAACATTTACCTCTAGGATACCACAAACCATAATGCATAGTGCCTTTTAGATATCTAAAAATTATTTTGACTACTTACACTTGAGTTTCTTCAAGTGTTGCTTAAAATCTTACCACTATGTCTACTACTTGCATAATTTCTAGTCATAATGTTGTTAAATATAATATAGGCGTAGACACCTAAAAATGGTCAGGTTAATCCAAGTGAGAAATAAGAAGGAAAGATAAAAAATTAATTGAAATCAAAGCCAAGAGGATTGATTAAATCAAATTGATCATTTAATTGTGCAATTGATTTTAATCAAATTAATTGTATAGTTGAATTAAATCAAATCCAACCCATTCAAGGGGTACACATGGCTAAGAAAATTAAATAAATCAATTAATTAATTCTTAAAATTTCTCACCTACCACATGGGAAGGAATTAAATCAACCAATAGGAATTGAGAATTGAGCTCACATAGATCAGTGTCAAATTGATTCTCTATCACTCATCTTGAGAATGAATCAGAGCCACTCATTTCATCTCTTTGTCCCAAGCTTTGAGAACAAAATATTTAAATAGTCTCACCATTTGAAACCATCAAGTTGACCCAAACTTGATCATGGTTAAACTTACTCCACCCCGTAAGCTTGAGAAAATCTATAAATGGAGACCAAAAATTAAGAGAAAATGATCCACTCTCATTTAGTTAATTGCATCTCTATTATAGTCATTTTGATTTTGAAAGCATAATTTTAACATAATTGAGAAAAGATAGGTATTTAATTCATTATATAGCATTTTAATTCTCATTCTAGAGTTGTCTCTAGTGGATGATAACTGAGAGAATTTCATTAGCTTCTTTAATTAGAGATCCATGAGATGTTCTTGCATTTAGATTTCAATTCAATTTTGTTTTAAAAGCTTAATTAGATTCATTTGAGTTGATATCTTAGAAAATTAATTTCATGAAGGTATTTTATATATACAAAATGGCGCCCATCATCGGGCTCAAGGCCTCTACTAATCAAATTTCAAGTTTATTTACTAAATTTGCATGAGTTTTTGTTGGAATTCTCTATTTTGTAGGTGAAGTAGCGCATACAAGGCAAAGTTTGATGCCTTTACACAGTGAAATAGAGCTTCTACACAAAATTTTGATGCCTTTACATAAGGTGTTAGAGCGTAGCAGAACTTTCATTCTTTTGTCTTCTATTCTTCTAGCGCTTATACCCTGACCCCAGAGCACTTACAAACATTATTTTAGCACTTACAAGATATATTCTATCTTTTGAATGACTCTTTCTAGAAATTAATTATCTACATTTAAAAGATTCGGTAGTGTGTAAAAAGATTCAAATAGCATGTATAATAATGTTGTAGCGCCTACAGTAGATAGAATGACACATATAATAGTTTATGTAGCACGTAGTACTGGTTATTTTAAAATTTAAAATTTGTAAGTTTAATGACAAATTTTATATGTTTTGCAGATGACAGAATATAAGAAGGTCCGAAGACCAAAATCTAGAGCCAACAAAGAGAATAAACAAACAAGGGGATTGAAAAAGGAGAAACAAGTCCATCTGGACAGCATTTTAGAAGATTCCAAGCAAGGAGGAGGCCTATGAGAGGTATATGCAAGTAATTGAAGCTTATAAATCAAAATTTTAACTCTTAATTGGATTTTTATTCCTTAAAATTCATAAATATTAATCAATTTGAGGAAGGAAAGAAAATTTGATTTTCTTTGGTTTCTTCGCATTTGCCTTGAATTGTGTTGGACTAATGTTTTTGAGAAGAGGATGTTAAGGAGCTAGAACAATCACCACTATGTGAGTATAAAATACTTACAATGAAATAAAAAATGCGCCTAGCTTTGCTAGCTTCAAAAAGGTATGCCTAAAACCTTATGCATTTGCTTAAATAGTGGCAATTTGATTTAAATCTAGCATAATTAGAGACCTGTTATTGTTTGTTGGATTTTTTAGTAGGCCTATGCTCTTCACTTATTTTAGTGTTCAAATCAAAATTCTAAACCTATAAAATCTTTCAATTAAAAGAAAGGTCAAGGAATGCATAAACACTAAATAAAGTCTAATTATTTTTAGAAGAGAGTATTAAGTGATTATGCTCTTCACTTTTTAGGTGAATCAAAAATCTAGAAGTACTCAAATCTCCATAGATTAAAAGAGGGTTGGAAATTGAACCATGTTAATTGTGTTTGGAAGTGGAAAGTAGTAGGGATATGCTCTTCACCTTCGGTAAATCAAATTTTCAAACCTACTTTTTCATTTCATTTCATTGCTTTCATGAACATGTTAGAGATCTAGTGGGATGGCCTCTCAAGAACATGCCTTAACGAGGCTAGTGAGAGGGACAACCCAAAGGGGGATACAATTGCTTTTGTCGCAATAATTTGACCCACTATAAAATAAAATATATTCATCCTTAATGGGGTGAATGACAAAGGAAGATCAAGAATCAAACCTCCTCAAGTAGTCTTTTGGGATTGGGCAAAACTCCAACATGTACCAATGGTGGGAGGCCCCTATAATGAGGGATGAAACTTGATTTTCTTTTGAACAAAATCCATACTAGCTCCTTGATAAATTAGCAATCCTACCTCATTAGAGCCATGTTTAAAATTCAAATTTTACTTTAGGTAGATTTCTTGAAGTGATTTCTTGTGGAAGACCCATGAAAACGTTCTCACGTATTCAAACCTTGCCAATATTAAAGACAAGTGTTCTTGTGTTTTCTATGTTTGATAATACATGTTACAAGGAAGAAACATCCATTACAATTCAATTAATATTTTTAAAAATATTCCTAATTCAAAAGATCGATCACCAAGAGGGAAGAATTTTAATTACTCAACTCTTGTAATGTCAGTTTTTACTAGATCTCATCACTTGAAAATATCTCTTCAAGAAGATGACATGTGCATTAGTCAAGAGATTCCTTACTAAGACTTCACCTTCCAATCCCCATTTGAAGATGAACAAGAACAAGAAGAAAGAACTCCCAACCTATTTGAAGAAATTGTTAATCTCATGACAGTAAATTGTTAGAAAGTAAAGTCCACCAAGATAACTGAGAGGGGGGGGGGTGAATCAGTTATCAGATAATTATAACTTTTCTCAACTTCAACAACATTTAACCATGTAAGCAATATAATTACCAACCATAGAAAAATACTCATACACAATGACACAATAACACAAGATATGTTGACTAGGGAACCTCTTGATCAAAGACTAAACCCCGGTGGGAATGATGCCCACAAAAGATGCACTAATATGAATATTCCTTGTGAAAGGATGGAATCTATTAGGAGTCTTATGAAGTACATTCAGTACATATAAATCCCTGTTAGGAGATTTTGAATCCCTGTTAAAAGATTCTAACCCTATTAGGAGTTATGGAAGACAAAATGACCCACTGCCCAAACAACTTCAGGGTAAGAACACTGAACTCACTGTCCAAATAATCTTTTCATTATTCAATAGAATAATATGTTACCTCTTCTCTGATTGTGCCAAACCGCACTCACTGCTACATCAAATCTCACTTTCAGATCTCTGTACTTCGCATGTCTTCCTTCACAAGTTCGCTCTCATACTTAGCTCTTTTCTTCACTTCATGCATACCACATCACACATCAACATCAACAAGGAAAAACATTCTTTTCTTTATACCACACTCAAATAATTACAAATGAGTCGGCACACAATTACAAAATAAAAGTTTCCACACGCTACATCAAAATTACACAAAACTTTCAGCTTCTATAAACAATAACTCTTCACTCGTGTGACCTCGAAGTTTGTGATATGAACCACGTTACTAACAATGTGTCTTAAACTTCCCTTTAACTATGCAAAACTAGATTCCATCCCAATTAGGAGATATCATCCGATTTCTAAAAACCGCTACTCAGGAACACTACCTGAATACTGCTTCCACCAAAATGCTCATAACTTTCATGAATAAAATAATTATTGTATGCGCTCTTAACCATAGACATATAACATATCAAAGAGTATAACCTCAACATCACATATCTCCAACTGCAATATCCCACGTGCGCTAATCAAAACACTGTCTGCTTCTCTGCAAGTCTCCAGAAGATCACTATGTTGACATCAATGACAATCATAGTCATGAATGCAACAACAACAACTACTACAGAATGGCTGCCAAGCATTCAGCATTCATTCCTAACATAAATAATGATTTCTATGATTTTAACCAAGGGTGAAACCATGAAAACCAAAATGAGAATCATCAAATAAATCAAATACATGAATAAAAAACTAAAGACATGGATAATAGGGCAACCCAAGATCCCATATTCCTCAAAGTCATGGAAAATCTTCTAGAAAGGGATAAAGAAAGATATTTTCTCAATTTAGCTCAATTAGGAGTTAAACTTCCTCATGACTATGACACATCAACCTTGAAGAAGGATGAGGAAGAAGAGAATCCATTAGCAGTCATGAATAAACAACTCAAATTATTCCAAGATCAAATTGATAGCATGAAAAAGGCGTGGCCAAACCCAAAACATTTTCAATTGAAACCTTATGTCCTTTTCCTTTTGATAGAAATTTGATCATGGTGCCTTTTCCTTCCAATGTGGTTTTTCCAAGATATGACAAGTACATGGATAAATATGACCCACAAGATCACTTGAGAGAGTCTTGTGCTCTGAGCATTGATTTCATGCATGCCGTGCCACATACCTAATGAGATTATTTCCAATAAGCCTTAGAGGGGAAGCTATGGAATGGTTTTTGAAATTAACCCCGGGAATAAAAACTTTTGAATAATTAGCCTCCAAGTTTGTGACTCATTACTCTTACAATATTGAGCATTAAATCACCATGTTAAACCTATGTGATACTAAACAAAAAGATGGTGAACCTTTTCTAAGCTTCCTCCAAAGATGGAGAATGGTTTTTGCTAGATATCCAAGAAACATACTTGAGAAGGAGAAAATGGATATTTTCATGAATAACTTGAACATGGAAATGAATTATCGATTACAACTTCAATGTCCCCCTAACCTTTGAGAAAATTATCGAAAATGGGATCAAGATTGAAGAAGTGTTAGTAAAGAAAGGAGAAATCAAGCTTTTCAAGGAAAACAAAGGTTTTCTAACACCAATAATAATTTTAATAATAATAATAATAGGGGTGCTAATAACAACAATGACAAATCAAGGTTTTGGTTAAAGAACACCAACAAAAACCTTGTAAATGATGGGGTTGTGGAAGCCAACAACCTTAAAGCCACCCCTTTTCATTTATCAAGTGGGTACAATCAAACTAATAATGTCAATCAAACATCTAAGACCCCTTTTAATAATAATAACAACTCTTTCAATAACCAAGGTGTCAATAAACCAAGAACTTTCTTTAACCCAACCCAAAGAAGAAAGTTCATATTCTTGGGAGAACCTTTGGAGAATGCATTAAGGACCCTTGTTGCTAATAAAATCATCATTTTTCTGGAATCAAGACCCTACGAACCACAAGTTAAACCATACTGGTGGAACAGTGCCCATCATTGTGAATACCAATGAGTGTATGAAACTCAAACACTTGGTTCAAGATTTGATAGATGATGACAAAATCAAAATTGAGGGTCCCCAAAACAATGAAGATCATACGACATTCAAAATTCCTTTCTTAAATCATGAGAAGGTGAAGCCTCAAATTTGAATCAAAACAACAAAAGAGGGAATGATAAACTTAATTTTGCCCATACCTATGACAATACTATAAATTCTTTGACGGGGTATGAAAATACCATCAATGTCATAACAATGAAAGAGAAACAATAAGAAAAAACCTCTAATGTTATAACTAGGGGGAAAGCATCCAAACTCACCTTGGAATCATCATAAAGAGCTATGTAATCCCATTTCTCCAATCCTATTCAATGCCCCCCCCAAAAAAAACCCCAAAAAAACAAACAAATAAACAAACAAAAAAATAAAAAAACACATAGATGAGAAGGATTTTTAGACTTTCACAATAAAGATGGATGACCATTCCTTTTCCAAGCTATTTCAACCATTGATTGGATAAGGTAGGCTATCCATTTCAAAAGAAAACGCCTTTCGGTATTCCAAAGTCTTAACCTCTCGAAGTCTCAATTATGTGGCTCAAATCATCGTATATCTTACGAAGGGGGACACTTAGTTTTCTTTTCGAACTCTTCTTATATATTATACGGTTTAGTTGGCTGCATAGCCTTTACCCAAATCATGTGGTTTATGTGGTCAAGGATGTCATGTTAAAGTCGCGTGGATATTTATCATTGTCAGAGCTGCTCTAAGTGTTATTGTCTTCTCCTGGTCAAGAAATGTCACTCCTTAATGTTGGAGTCAAGACATGTGGGTGTGTACGTAGTCGAGGATGTGGAGTCTCATCATCATGGACTAGACTTAGGTACCTCGTACTGATAAGTCTCTTAGGCACGGTGAATAAGTCTCAATAAGTCTATGCTTAGGTACCTCGTACCAATAACAGAACCGCTGGTAATGTGTATAAGTCCATGGTTAGGTAAGTAACTGGTACCAATAAGTCTCTTAAGCATGGTGAATAAGTCTATGATTAGGTAGCTCGTACCAATAAGTAAATACTCAATGGTCATTATCTGTTGCCATTCGTTAATTGCATTGTAGACTATTAATTTTCCTAAGGTAAGTATGAGCGTAGAAGACATCCCACCACCATGTGACAATTAAAAACTATTAGAAAAATGAACGCACCAGATTGCTTTGCTGGTCTTGCTTCTCTCTGCAAGACTACCTACCATTGGATGAAACAATAAGGTCTTCATTTTAAAATTAAATACTTCCGCATAATGAATTCCAATGTTTCAAAGTCTTTAACTTCTTGAGGTCTCAATTATGTGGTTCAAATCATGTGGCTTGTCTGGTTAAGGATGTCTTGTTAAAGTATTCTATTCTAAGTGGTATTGTCTTCTCCCGGTCAAGAAATGTCAGATCAAACCACGTGGGTGTGTACACGGTCGAGGATGTCTTTCTCAAGTTTCATGAATGAGTCCAGTTCAACACTCGCTTTCCCACCGCCCTAATATTTTCTTCTCATGGTAAAGAAATGTCAGGTTCAAGTTGCGTGGATATGTCTGGTCCACGAAACTATTCAAGACTTTGTTTCTGACTGGTGTGGTATTGGCTTGTCTTGGTTCAAGTTAACTTGAGCGATCCGTAATTTATCTCCTCAATTTTTTTGGCAATGAGTAAGAATTTCTGGAGCATAATTGAATATTACTAGCAATTGCATTTAAACATGGTGCAATGGTTACATTGAGATATGTTTTGGGTAATATTTAGGAGAGTTAATAATAAATAAATTAAATAAAACTGAATGGTAAAGGAATATTTTGTATGGTTCAGCAATATAAAATCCAAAACTAAGAGATATATAACTGTCAGAATTATATGTCATTCAAAGGACAGGGACAGGGACATGATATTTTTAAAATAATGGGCATGTCGGCATTCGTAAAAACTCTACCCGAAAAACCTCTATGATAACCCTAAAATAAAAAAATAAATCTTTCCCAAGAGCTCTCCCCCTTAAGAAATCTCTTCCTCTATACTTATTATATCTCTCGTATATCGCCCTCTTTATCGTTAATGAAAAATAAAGTAACATTAATCTTTATGTTCACCTTGTCCTAATAATGTCATTATTCACCTAAACCTATGCTTCTCTTGAAGAGCTTAGAGACAAGATGAAGGAGATATTTCTTCTAACTTCTACCTAATATACTCAAAAGATTATTTTGGTATGGGATTTGTGAAGTTGTTTACTATCTATTCTTGTGTAGAAACATACCCCAACTTAAATTTTTATTCAACAACCTTCTCTTTCAAGAAATGATACTTGATTGGATTATTATTTTCTCTTTAGTGCATAATATAATTCTTAAAAATATTTATTGTAGTTACACTATTACAAATATTTGAAATTATTTGATCATACTCTACCTCAAGATGTCCTTCAATGTTTGCCTCATCCAAAGAACCTATGTGAAACATGATACTATTGCTATGTACTATGATTTTGTTTTAGATAAATATACCAAGTCTTTATTCTTACTTAACCAAGACATGGCTATTTCTAAGGAAAAATGCCCCTCCACTTATACATTTCCATATTATCATTGAAACTACCTACTCAATCTACATTTGTATATGTTGATAGAATGAAATATTTACCTCTAGGATACCACAAACCATAATGCATAGTGCCTTTTAGATATCTAAAAATTATTTTGACTACTTACACTTGAGTTTCTTCAAGTGTTGCTTAAAATCTTACCACCATGTCTACTATTTGCATAATTTCTAGTCATAATGTTGTTAAATATAATATAGGCGTAGACACCTAAAAATGGTCAGGTTAATCCAAGTGAGAAATTAAAAGGCAAGATAAAAAAATTAATTGAAATCAAAGCTAAGAGGATTGATTAAATCAAATTGATCATTTAATTGTGCAATTGATTTAATAAAATTAATTGTATAGTTGAATTAAATCAAATCCAACCCATTCAAGGGGTACACATGGCTAAGAAAATTAAATAAATCAATTAATTAATTCTTAAAATTTCTCACCTACCACATGGGAAGGAATTAAATCAACCAATAGGAATTGAGAATTGAGCTCACATAGATCAGCGTCAAATTGATTCTCCATCACTCATCTTAAAAATGAATCAGAGCCACTCATTTCATCTCTTTGTCCCAAGCTTTAAGAACAAAATATTTAAATTGTCTCAGCATTTGAAACCATCAAGTTGACCCAAACTTGATCATGGTTAAACTTACTCCACCCCATAAGCTTGAGAAAATCTATAAATAGAGACCAAAAATCAAGAGAAAATGATCCACTCTCATTTAGTAATAATAGGGGTGCTAATAACAACAATGACAAATCAAGGTTTTGGTTAAATAACACCAACAAAAACCTTATAAATGATGGGGTTGTGGAAGCCAACAACCTTAAAGTGACCCCTTTTAATTTACCAAGTGGGTACAATCAAACTAATAATGCCAATCAAACATCTAAGACCCATTTTAATAATAATAACAACTCTTTCAATAACCAAGGTGTCAATAAACCAAGAACTTTCTTTAACCCAACCCAAAGAAGAAAGTTCATATTCTTGGGAGAACCTTTGGAGAATGCATTAAGGACCCTTGTTGCCAATAAAATCATCATTTTTTTGGAATCAAATCCCTATGAACCACAAGTTAAACCATACCAGTGGAACAGTGCCCATCATTGTGAATACCATTGAAATAAAGGGCATAAGACCAATGAGTGTATGAAACTCAAACACTTGGTTCAAGATTTGATAGATGATGACACGATCAAAATCAAGGGTCCCCAAAACAATGAAGATCATACGGCATTCAAAACTCCTTTCTTAAATCATGAGAAAGGTGAAACCTCAAATTTGAATCAAAACAACAAAAGAGGGAATGATAAATTTAATTTCGCCCATACCTATGACAATACTATAAATTCTTTGATGGGGTATGAAAATACCATCAATGTCATAGTGGTGAAAGAGAAAAAATAAGAAAAAACCTCTAATGTTGTGACTAGGGGGAAAGCATCCAAACTCACCTTGCAATCATCATAAAGAGCTATGTAATCCCATTTTGCCAATCCTATTCAATGCGCCCCCCCCCCCCCCCCCCCCCCCCCAGAAAAAAACAAACAAACAAAAAAATAAAAAAATACATAGATGAGAAGGATTTTCAGACTTTCGCAATAAAGATGGATGACCATTCCTTTTCCAAGCTATTTCAACCATTGAATGGATAAGGTAGGCTGTCCATTTCAAATAGAAAACACCTTTCGGTATTCCAAATTCTTAACCTCTTGAAGTCTCAATTATGTGGCTCAAATCATCGTATATCTGACCAAGGGGGACACTTAGTTTTCTTTTCAAACTCTTGTTATATATTATACGGTTTAGTTGGCTGCATAGCCTTTACCCAAATCATGTGATTTATGTGGTCAAGGATGTCATGTTAAAGTCGCATGGATATTTATCTGATTGTCAGAGCTGCTCTAAGTGGTATTGTCTTGGAGCCGGCTATGTAGCCAACAATTTCCACTAGCCCTCACCGTGCATAGCAGCCATCCATACCCTCATGCCGCAGCTCCTTACTGTTTGTCACTGTCACCTCCCACTCGCTCAGTCTTATTGTCAGTTCAGTCAAATCATCACAAATTTTGATCAGGTTTATAAGACTATTTAAAATAACTGCTGGGGGCACTTAGTTTTTTTTTTTCAAAATTTCCTTATATATTTTAAGTTTTAGTTCACGATTTATCCAATACCTTCATTTAAGTTTTAGATTATTATTTTTCATAATTTATTTTATGTCTTTCTAATTTTTTATTTATTAATTTTTATTAAGATTATTTTATAAAATTATTTAGTGTTATATTTTATAAATAGTAAAATTTTTAATTAAGAAAAGATAGTCTAAAAGTTTTTTTAATAAAATTATATTAACAAAAAATAAATACAATCTATTAATGGATAATTATTATTTTTATTAATAGTTATACACTTAATATTTTAATTTATATTTATTTTAATAAAAATTACAATATATAATTAATAGTTTATTCATTTTAGTAAATTTTTAGAAAATAGAATATAGTTTATATATTTATCTTTTAACAAACTTATTATTTTCATATATATTCAGAAGAAGAAAGTTTAAGTAACATGATGCTAAGTTAAATTATTAAAAAAATTATATAATATATATTTTAAAATCATAATATAATAATTAAATTAATATAAAAAGATTTAAAAAATTAGATAAAGATTTATTATTAAAAATATTAAAGTAAGAGGAGAAGATTTCTATAATATAAGATGATCTCTATATTCCATTGTGTGATTATTTTTCCATCAATCTTTAGGATCACATTACATTCTTGATCCAGTGATCCATGATTAAATCATTCATCCTATATCCTATGATGGATTACAAGAATGTTAATGTAAAAAAACAATCACACAATCCAATCTAGAAACAAAATAAATAACATTAAAATATATAATATTCTATCTATTAAAAATTCACTATGTACAGCTTCCTCAGTCCATAGTCCATACATCCATGGGAGCTTGAAATTCTGTGAGATGTCAGATGTCAGATGTAGATGTATGTGCTCTAATTTTTTTATTATGCTACTTTTTAACCGGTTTCAAAATGATTATTTTATATATTGGTTGAGAGGAAAATATATATTGGACATGTTATATATATGTTAAGTGTGTAATATATATTTTTTATAATATATTTTTGTGATGGATAATATAATAATAATAATGCTATTATTATATAAATACATAATAAATTATATATTATATTATTAAGTTATTTAATTTTATTATAATTACAATTTAAATATTATTTATAGTATATTAAATATTAAAAATATTAATTAGTTGTGTATGTTTAAATTTGTAAAGAAACAATGATATTATAATATATTTTATATGAATTTTTTTATAATAATAGTTTAATATTATGAATTTTTTTATAAATAAAAGGAAATAAAATTATTTAATCAAAGACTTAAGTCTTATTGATTTATGTTTTGATATATTTTCTTTCATTTGGCAACATTTTATACTATTTTCTTTTATATTGTCTATTAGTAAAATTGATAAGTATAATTATCATATTAATATACATATTATCAATTTTACTTAACAATTTTTAAGTAAAATTGTTAATTATAATTATCATATTGATACACATATTATCAATTTTACTTAAAAATTGTTAAGTAAAATTGATAAGTAAAACTGATAATATGTGTATCAATATGATAATTATACTTAACAATTTTACTTAAAAATTATACTTACCAATTTTACTTAAAAATTGTACTTAACAATTTTACTTAAAAATTTTTAAGTAAAATTGATAATATGTGTATCAATATGATAATTATACTTAACAATTTTACTTAAAAATTGTCAAGTAAAATTGATAATATGTGTATCAATATGATAATTATACTTAACAATTTTACTTAAAAATTATTTAATAATAGTTTACTTAAACTATTATTCAATTATTATTATTAAAATTAAACTATTATAAACAATTTTACTATAAAAATATATCATTATTAAACTATTATTATAAACAAATTCATACGAAATATATTATTATATCATTATCGAACTATTATTATAAAAAATTTCATATAAAATATATTATAAAAATTATATAAAATATTTTATAATATACTTATTATAGGTATAAAACTATGATTGTAAATTTATTTATTTCAAAACATTGTTTTTTTAATAGTTTTATCAAAATTTTTAATAATGTAATTGTTTGAGTTTTCAAAAATAAGTAATGTTATTCAAAAGTTCATATAATATATACAATTAAATATATTATAAAATATTTATTAAAATAAATTTAAAAAAATTATTAAAAAAATATATTATCTAATGTAAAAATATAGTATTAAAAATTTAAATATATAATTAAATATTAATATATTATATTAATTATTTTAATAACATTAACTTTAAAAATAGTAAAAATAATAAAAATAAAATAATACTTACTTAAATAATAATAAATAATAATAAAGTTAACAAAATAAACTTTAAAATTTATAAACACTAACTAAATAAAGAATTAAAAATATTCCTACCATTTTGCATGAGTACGGGTACAGTCGTTAGTGAAGTAAAATGTTTTAAAAATAAAATGTACTCGGGAAGAGACATAGTCATTGGGATGGGAGGTCCCATCGTAAATGGTGTTGAGCATGGATGGTATGGTGCCATGCATGGTGGGGAGGGGGGGTAGAATCTGTCGGCTGCATAGCCGGCTCCTTCTCGTGGTCAAGAAATGTCACTCCTTAATGTCAGAGTCAAGTCATGTGGGTGTGTACGCAGTCGAGGATATGGAGTCTCACCATCATGGATTGGACTTAGGTACCTCGTACTGATAAGTCTCTTAGGCACGGTGAATAAGTCTCAGTGAGTCTATGCTTAAGTACCTCGTACCAATAACAAAACCGTTGGTATGTGTATAAGTCCATGGTTAGGTAACTGGTACCAATAAGTCTCTTAAGCATGGTGAATAAGTCTATGATTAGGTAGCTTGTACCAATAAGTAAATACTCAGTGGTCTTGCCATTCGTTAATTGCATTATCAATTATTGATAACTTGAACATGGAAATGAATTATCGATTACAACTTCAATGTCCCCCCGACCTTTGAGAAAATTATCGAAAATGGGATCAAGATTGAAGAAGTGTTAGTAAAGAAAGGAGAAATCGAGCTTTTCAAGGAAAACAAAGGTTTTCTATCACCAATAATAATTTTAATAATAATAATAATAATAGGGGTGCTAATAACAACAATGACAAATCAAGGTTTTGGTTAAAGAACACCAACAAAAACCTTGTAAATGATGGGGTTGTGGAAGCCAACAACCTTAAAGCCACCCCTTTTAATTTAACAAGTGGGTACAATTAAACTAATAATGTCAATCAAACATCTAAGACCCCTTTTAATAATAATAACAACTCTTTCAATAACCAAGGTGTCAATAAACCAAGAACTTTCTTTAACCCAACCCAAAGAAGAAAGTTCATATTCTTGGGAGAACCTTTGGAGAATGCATTAAGGACCCTTGTTGCCAATAAAATCATCATTTTTCTGGAATCGAGACCCTACGAACCACAAGTTAGACCATACTGGTGGAACAGTGCCCATCATTGTGAATACCATCGAAATAAAGGGCATAAGACCAATGAGTGTATGAAACTCAAACACTTGGTTCAAGATTTGATAGATGATGACACAATCAAAATTGAGGGTCCCCAAAACAATGAAGATCATACGGCATTCAAAACTCCTTTCTTAAATCATGAGAAAGATGAAACTTCAAATTTGAATCAAAACAACAAAAGAGGGAATGATAAATTTAATTTCGCCCATACCTATGACAATACTATAAATTCTTTGACAGGGTATGAAAATACCATCAATATCATAGCGGTGAAAGAGAAACAACAAGAAAAAACCTCTAATGTTGTGACTAGGGAAAAAGCATCCAAACTCACCTTGCAATCATCATAAAGAGCTATGTAATCCCATTTCTCCAATCCTATTCAATGCCCCCCTCTCAAAAACAAAAAAAAAATGAAAAATGAAAAAAAAAAACAAATAAACAAACAAAAAAAAAAACACACACACAAATGAGAAAGATTTTCAGACTTTCACAATAAAGATGGATGACCATTCCTTTTCCAAGCTATTTCAACCATTGATTGGATAAGGTAGGCTGTCCATTTCAAATAGAAAACGCCTTTCGGTATTCCAAAGTCTTAACCTCTCGAAGTCTCAATTATGTGGCTCAAATCATCGTATATCTTACGAAGGGGGACACTTCTTATATATTATACGGTTTAGTTGGCTGCATAGCCTTTACCCAAATCATGTGGTTTATGTGGTCAAGGATGTCATGATAAAGTCGCGTGGATATTTATCATTGTCAGAGCTGCTCTAAGTGTTATTGTCTTCTCCTGGTCAAGAAATGTCACTCCTTAATGTCAGAGTCAAGTCATGTGGGTGTGTACGCAGTCGAGGATGTGGAGTCTGATCATCATGGACTGGACTTAGGTACCTCGTACTGATAAGTCTCTTAGGCATGGTGAATAAGTCTCAATAAGTCTATGCTTAGGTACCTCGTACCAATAACAGAACCGCTGGTAATGTGTATTAGTCCATGGTTAAGTAAGTAACTGGTACCAATAAGTCTCTTAAGCATGGTGAATAAGTCTATGATTAAGTAGCTCGTACCAATAAGTAAATACTCAGTGGTCATTATCTGTTGCCATTCGTTAATTGCATTGCAGACTATTAATTTTCCTGAGGTAAGTATGAGCGTAGCAGACATCCCACCACAATGTGACAATTAAAAACTGTCAGAAAAATGAACGCACCAGATTGCTCTGCTGGTCTTGCTTCTTTCTGAAAGATTGCCTACCGTTGGATGAAACAATAAGGTCTTCATTTTAAAATTAAATACTTCCGCATAATGAATTCCAATGTTTCAAAGTCTTAACTTCTTGAGGTCTCAATTCTGTGGTTCAAATCATGTGGCTTGTCTGGTTAAGGACGTCCTGTTAAAGTATTCTATTCTAAGTGGTATTGTCTTCTCCCGGTCAAGAAATGTCAGCTCAAACCACGTGGGTGTGTACACGGTCGAGGATGTCTTTGTCAAGTTTCGTGAATGAGTCCGGTTCAACACTCGCTTTCCCACCGCCCTAATATTTTTCTTGTCGTGGTAAAGAAATGTCAGGTTCGAGTTGAGTGGGTGTTTGGTCAAGTCGAGTGGATATGTCTGGTGTGGTATTGGCTTGTCTTGGTTCAAGTTAACTAGAGCGATCAGTAATTTATCTCCTCGATTTTTTTTGGCAACGAGTAAGAATTTCTGGAGCAGAATTGAATATTACTAGCAATTGCATTTAAACATGGTGTAATGGTTACATTGAGATATGTTTTGGGTAATATTTAGGAGAGTTAATAATAAATAAATAAAAATAAAACGGAATAGTAAAGGAATATTTTGTATGGTTCAGCAATATAAAATTCAAAACATAGAGATATATAATTGTTAGAATTACATGTCATTCAAGGGACAGGGACATGATATTTTTAAAATAATGGGCATGTTGGCATTCATAAAAATCCTACCCAAAAAACCTCTATGATAACCCTAAAAATGATGGCATGGAAGACAAAAGGCGTATCACTTTCATTGTAAACTTGTACAAGCATAAACTTATTTGTCTTCTTTTTTTCTTACTCTTTCTTATGTTTTCCATACTTTTCCAGTTGTCTTTTGCTTGGCAAAGGTACCCACTTTCTTGTCCTATCTAGGAGGTTCCATCAATATGACCAATACTATTTCACTTAGAATATATGGGATTGTAATTAATTAAAGGAGAAAATGATTTTGAGTTTCTATTCAAGAAATTTACTAATTTTTTGTTCTTATTCATCATGAAACCATATCTTTCACTTTACGTTTATCCTCTACCTTATCATTTTGTAATTAAAATTAGGCCTTTGCATAACTTATATATTGAAATATTTTTGGTTGATACGATGTGGACTATTTTAACAAAAAATATTAAATCGAGAAGAATATTTTTTATATAGTTTATATTTTTAATTGAAATTAGGTCTTTGTATAACTTATATATTGAAATATTGAAATTAGATGAGTTGTCAATCCCATATTGAGATAGAAATTGAACAAGTTTGTCTCTAAAGAGAGCTTCTTAAAAGATAGGCAACATTAGAAATTAAAATGAATATGAAATGTTGGAAACAATTATGTAAACATACAATACCATAAATGAACAACCACATAATACCATGAAAATGGCATAAATTATGTTACACAAGAAATGAGATTTAAAGAAATTTTGAACACCTCTCTCTCATTCAACACATTATAATTTTAATTATTTAAATTAATAAATATTGTTTAATATTGCCTATATTTAAAAAAGTCATCCACACCAACGTCAAAGAAAGGGTCTTTATCAGATTGCAAGTCAATGCAACAAAGAGCATATTAATTCACATTGATCTTTGTTGCCTTGTTGCCTAATATAAGAAAAAAAAAAAATAGATACAAAATATGACTGAAATTTTAGCCGAAGATTAAAGAAGATGATTAATTGACAAAATTTGTGTCCAACTAACTATAATAAATACAATTGTACATATCAAAGAATTAAATTTTTTAGCCTCATGCCTATCCATGACCATAATTTCTTTGTGTATCAATATAAGATCATAAGTTTGTGTATCAATATAAGATCATAAGTTCTAACTTGCTTCAAATAGTTCACTAATATCTTCCATTTTTAGCTTCTTCATAGTGAAGATTAAGATTCCCATGACATTCCTCTAAATTAAGGGCAAGTTGCATCCTCCTACAAACCCTAGCCGCCGCTGCCATAAAAGGCCCTGTGTAGAGGCAAATCAAAAGTAAACAGAACAAATTATACGTATTTAGGGTTCAATGGAGTCGGGAGGAAGCTTCATCATCACTGTAGATGTGCCAAAGATCCAACGGTAGTAAATTAACTTCCTTGGTGAGGGGAAAATTTATTCACTTATTAAAACTCCCACCTAGAATAGCCTACCGACTAATAATAGGCTATCAGATAATAATAGTTGAAATTAATTAAAGGCAATCCATGGGCAATTTGCGAGATATCTAGAAATTGTGACATGAGCGTGAAATTTGCATCCAAGACTTACTTTTTAGAGAGTTTTACATGTATTTTTTTCTTGTCATTGTACCTAATTGAGGAGAGCTTTAGTTAAAAGTTGATCCCTCTGCATGTGGTTGCCTAGTCTCACATTGAACGATGGAATTATGTGCAGGATGGGACGATTCTGTTCGTTTCATTCTCCGTTTATGGATCGCGTCTGTGCTAATTCACACTTCCATCATCGCTGTGCAAAGCATGAATGGCCCAGAGAGGCTGCAATTAGGATATTCTTCTCTCTCACCGCATGAAAGCGAGACTATCCTGGTGTCTGCTGATGGCACATTTTCTGCTGGATTTTATAATGTGGGCACCAACGCCTACTGTCTGGCTGTATGCTACTCTCGTACGCCCAAACCCAAGACGGTGGTGTGGATGGCCAACAGAGATCAACCCGTCGTCAATGGACGGGATTCCTCTCTCCGTTTTCTAAAAGACGGTGACCTCCTTCTGGAGGATGCAGCTGGATTCCCCATTTGGAGAACTAACACCAAAGGCCGCAACGTTAAGGAAGCTCTGCTTCTCAACACAGGAAATCTGGTTTTGCGCACCGATTCTGAACAAATAGTTTGGCAAAGCTTCGACTATCCCACTGATACGCTCCTTCCCGAGCAGACATTCACAAAGAACAGTAATCTTAAGTCAAGAATGGAATTGGGTAACTATAAATCTGGCTACTTCCGCTTCTACTTCAACGATGAGAATTATCTGGGGCTCATTTATGAAGGTCTGACTCTGTCCAGCAAGTATTGGCCGCCACATCCGGATACTGCATATGGTATATTTGACACCGGGAGGACTACTTACAACATCACTCGCGTGGCTTCTCTTGGTCGATCCGGTCGCTTCACATCAAGCGACATGTTCAGTTTCAACGCCTCTGATTATGGGGAAGACCCTCTCAGAAGATTGACTCTGGATATTGACGGAAACCTGAGATTATACAGTCTGGACTCACAGAATCATACCTGGAAGATTACGTGGATTGCTCTTCCCAAACAATGCGACGTCCACGGCCTCTGTGGATTCAACGGTGTGTGCACATATACACCGGAGCCCAAGTGCATCTGCCCGCCTGGTTTCGGAATGGAAAACCCAACAGACTGGTTCAAAGGCTGCCGGCTCATTCACAACTTCTCCTGCGCCCCAAATAGTGCTCGGTTTCTCCGGCTTCCTTATACAGATTATTATGGCTACGAGCGCTCTGGGCATACGTTTGGCGTATCTCTCCAAGCGTGCAGAAAGATCTGCATGGATGATTGCTTTTGTTTAGGGTTTGCTTACACAAATAGCGGCACAGGAGAATGCTCCCCAAAGTACCTTCTTACCAGTGGACTGCAATCTCCCGGGGTAATCCGTGACACGTACATCAAAATATCTGCCAGCGATTCTTCAGCGAGGAACGTCTCATCTATGTTGATGATGATGCGATCGGGCTCATCGCAATGTTCGCCTCAACCCCGACTGCAGCTACAAAATTCTTCGTCTGATGTTTCAAAGAAAGGAAGGAGTCAGATAGTCAGTGCCACGGCGTCTATTCTTACGGCTATTGGGGTCACAGAGATTATTTGCATAGCACTCGGATGGGGTTTTCTGTTCCGGATGTTCCAAAGTCCCAGCGTCCACAATGACCAAGGTTACTCTGCCATTCCTGGAGGACTCAGAAGGTTCAAGTTTTCGGAGCTTCGGCGGGCGACTAAAAATTTCAAGGAGAGCGTGGGGAAGGGGGGATTTGGGAGTGTGTACAAGGGCCTCCTCCAGCTCCCTGAAAATAGAGTGGTGGCGGTGAAGCGATTGGAAGGAGTGTCTCAAGGAGAGGATGAATTCCGGGCCGAGTTGAGCATGATTGGGCGAGTGAATCACATGAATTTGGTTCAAATGCTTGGGTATTGCGCCGAGGGTGATCAGAGGTTGTTAGTTTATGAGTATGTTGAGAATGGTTCTCTGGATAGTTACCTGTTTACTCCAGACAGCTCAAGAGTTTTGGACTGGGACAAGCGATTTCAAATTGCAGTGGACACGGCGAGAGGGTTGGCTTATCTGCACGAGGAATGCCTGGAATGGATTCTCCACTGCGACATCAAACCAGAGAATATTCTTCTGGACGAGCAATTCCATGCCAAAGTCTCAGATTTTGGGCTGTCAAAGCTGGTAGACAAGGGGCATGAAAATGAGGAGGAAATCGGCGCGCTCGCCTTCTCTAAAATACGAGGGACGCGAGGGTATCTGGCGCCCGAGTGGACAATGAACCTTCCCATCACGGCCAAGGCAGATGTTTACAGTTTCGGCATTGTTCTCTTGGAATTGGTTAGCGGGCGGAAGGCTGCAGAATTTAATGTGTCTGGGAGTAATCTTGTGCAATGGGCTTTTGACAGTGTTAGAGAAAATAGATGGATGGAGAACTTGGTCGACCCGAAATTAGGAGGGAGTGATGTGGAGTGGAAATCAAAGGTGGAAATGGAAAGGTTGCTGAAAACGGCGTTGTCCTGCGTTAAGCAGGACAGGAATAACAGGCCATCCATGAGTCGGGTCGTTGAGATATTGACGTTCCCTATAAACACAGACCACAGCGTTGTACAAGTGGAATTGGATACAGAGATACAGATAAGCTCTGTATAAGATCGATCTCTCCTCTATTTGACCACCTGCATTGTTAAATTGGGATTCCTATCAGTATAAACCATTCGTGTAAACTGTATCTTAGTAGTTCCTGTACACACAAAAATTCTATGTAAAATGTTACTAGCAGATAAAAAGGGGGATCTAGAGACAACAATTATTTCTTATTTCTGTTGAGAAATAATTGTGCAGAAAGCTACGGTACTGGCCTGTTGTCACCAGTCATGCCATGAAACCACTGGTTGAGTATACCACAAAAATTTTTCTTATCTATCTCAAGAACGGATGTAACTTGTTTGTTTCTCATTTCTTGTAATTTATATATAAATAAATCCAAATAGTTGGTGATTTAGATTTCGTTTCTTTTCTATCTGAAGAATGCATGCACCTTGTTCGTTTTGCATTTCTTAATTTTTTTATTAAAATATATTCAAAATTCTCCTTTGCTTTGTTTCTAAATTCTTTTTCTATTTCAGAATGGATTTGCCTTGTTTGTTTCTTTTTCTATTTCAGAAATGATTCTTAGTTTTAGCTTGATCATTTTCTTCTCATCCTCCTCAAATCTAGAGGTATCCGTCCTATTTTGCAGATGTCGTAGAAAAGGAGAATGAACCTCTGTATCCTCACTAGTCTTGTGGGGAGAGGGGGAAGAGGAAGGTACGGATTGGGGTTAATTTCAACCTCATCCGTTGAATTACATTTCCCCACAATATCATCATTAATAATCATTAAATCAAATAGAAAAAATTGTGATATTAATCAAGGTTCAATCCCCATCGAACATGTCAATCTTAAGAAAACCATGCATAAACCCCACTAATTAGTTGTAAAAGTAAAACACAATGACTTTAAACATCACACTTAACTTTTAAAATAAAGTTTAATTTATATATCATATTAAATATCAATATTTTCTTTTCAAGGACAATTAGCAGCTTCATAAAAAAGCTTTGCTTTACAAAAAGAAATTATTTGATGTTTTTTGCTATACAATAATATGATTGATTTGAAAATTCAAAACATTAAAATTGAATATCAAAACATAGTATTTTTTGTTATATCATTTAAAAGAAAAATTAAAAAGATATTTAAAAATCAAATCTATTTTCTTAAATCAATATACATAAATAAATGAAATGCTTAGGAAAAAATAAAATGAATAATTAAACATTGTTTCATGATTTGAATTTGGTCGGACTTAAACTTTAGGATGCATAAGTGCTAATTGAATATGCGCTTATAGATAAAAGAAATAATAAAAAATTGTCTTGTGATTTGATCTTAACTCATTGAAGGCAAGAACGTATAATTTCTATTTAAATATATATCTAAGATCAAAGAAACAATCGAAAATTGTACAATGACTTAAAAGCTTGTTAAATTAAAAATTTATAATTGCTAATAGAAAATGTACTAAAAAAAAAACATAAGTCATATGAGTCCATCTTTAAATATTCACTAAATTCAAAAACTTCACAAATGCCAGGGGAGAGGGTCTAGTTCTTGAGCACTCTAACTTTACACTTCTCAAAATTCTACATGAAAATTTCAAATGGTAGACCGATACTTGTGCAATTAAAGTGGAATCACATGATTTGTTTCTTTTTAGATCTAAGGGATACATTTCATTCAATTACGAGCAGTCATCATGAGCAATAACAACTTTAAAGTCACAAATATTAGTACAATGTTATAAAAAATATTAACATTAAATTAAAAAGTATAGATACTAAATCAATAAATGCTATCCAAACCATTAGAACATGCTCAACTACTAAGATTCTTTCCCCTATTAAAAATATATAGAAGAGATAAAAGAAATAATAAAAAATCAAAATGACATGACTTGACCTTGACTCCTCACTCAATAATGTCTAATTGCCAATTGGATATGTTCCTGAAGGCTAATGTTCAAGAAATTGGCTACCTTTTGTATGACACAACGTGTAATGACCAGAAGTCCCTTGCAATGAATGCTTAGAGATGATGAAACAACATGGACAACCAGTTCAAAACCATGGAAGAACATGCTCAACTACTAAGATCCTTTTCCTTGTTAAAAATATATAGAAGTGAGCAAAGAAATAATCAAAAAGCCAAATGACATGACTTGACCTTGACTCCTCACTAAATAATGTCCAATTGCTAGTTGGATATGTCCCTAAAGGCTAATGAAAGAAATTAGCTACCTTGTGTATGACACAACGTGTAATGACCAGAAGTCCCTTATCATGAATGCCTAGAGATGATGCAACAACAAGTTTGACCCGTTCAAATCCATTGAAGAATGTGCTCAACAACTAAGATCCTTCCCCTAGCTAAAAATATATAGAAATGAGAAAAGAAATAATCAAAAAGTCAAGTGACATGACTTGACCTTGAATCCTCACCAAATAATGTCCAATTGCTAGTTGGATATGTCTCTGACTTGGCTAATTAAAGAAATTGGCTACTTTTTTATACGTTCATATAATGGCCAAAAGTCCCCAATCATGAATGCCTAGAGATGATGCAACAACATGTTTGACCTGCTCAAATCCATTGAAGAACGTGCACAACAACTAAGATCCTTCCCCTTGTTAAAAATATATATAAACGAGCTAAGAAATAATAAAAAAGTCAAATGACATGACTTGACCTCGACTCCTCGTGCTAAATAATGTCCAATTGCTAGTTGGATATGTCCTTGGAGGCTAATGAAATAAATTGGCTACTTTTTTATATGACACAACATATAATGACCAAAAGTCCCCAATCATGAATGTCTAGAGATGATGCAACAACATGTTTGCCCTGTTCAAATCCATTGAAGAACGTGCTCAACAACTAAGAACCTTCCCCTAGTTAAAAATATATAGAAATGAGCAAAGAAATAATCAAAAAGTCAAATGACATGACATGACTTGACCTTGACTCATCACTAAATAATGTCCAATTGCTACTTGGATATGTCCCTGAAGGCTAATGAAAGAAATTGGCTACTTTTTTGTACAACACGACATATAATGACCAAAAGTCCCCGATCATGAATGCCTAGAGATGATGCAACAACATGTTTGACCCGTTCAAATCCATTGAAGAACGTACTCAACAACTAAGATCCTTCCCCTAGTTAAAAATATATAGAAATGGGCAAAGAAATAATCAAAAAGTCAAATGACGTGACTTGACCTTGACTCCTCACTAAATGATGTTCAATTGCTAGTTGGATGTTCCTGAAGGCTAATGAAAGAAATTGGCCACTTTTAGTATGACACATAGTATAATGACCAAAAGACCCAGTCATGAATGATGATGCAGCAACATGGATGACCGCTTCAAAATTATAAAAGAAGGTGCTCAACTTATATACTAAGATCCTTTCCCTTATTAAAAATATATGAAAATGAACAAAGAAATAATAAAAAGTCAAATGACACTAATTGGCCTTGGACTCCTCAATAAATAATGTCCAATTGCTAGTTGGATATGCCCTTTAAGGCCAATGAAAAAAATTGGCTAATTTTTGTACGGACACAACCTATAATAACAATAAATATGGACGACCTATTCAAAACCATGGAAGATATTTTTGTAATTTTTCTATATTTTTAGCAGCTAAGTACTATCGTCTCAATAATCCCGAGTTTCTGGGTTAAAGTGAGCTTCTCTACTAGGTAGTCGTGTGTGGTTATCGGCAAAATCGTAAACTAAAACGTAAAATGTATAAAGGAAGTTTCAAAAAGTTTGGAAAAAACACGAAGTGTCCCCCTTGGTAAGATTTCATTTTAGTTTATGATTTAGACGTTGTCGTCGTGTGTTTAGAATGGAATTTGTCTCCATTGTGTGCACTTTTCTGCCTTTCTCTAATCTCTGCACAACAGATTCATGGATTACAGAGGCTGACATCAGTTTCTTCAAATGGAACTTTTTGTGCTGGGTTTTACAACGTGACGGCAAATCATTATGCCTTTGCTATGTAGTACGCCGATGATTTGCACCGAACTTTGGCATGGATGAACTCAACTTCTCTTATGGGTGGCAATCTGTAAAGACTGAACTTTCAACACAAGGCCACATCAGCAAATTTCATATAAAGACAAGAAGTCGGTCAACCGGTCAAAGGTTGAATGCACAAGTCGACTAGATACAAATATATTAATGATAATATATGAATAAAAGTACTATTATGACCATTACTGTCGAAAAGATAAATTATACCTTTGTCCAAACAATAACACAGAAAGTCGACCATCTGTCGAATCACATCAATAAATGATAAGAATTAGATCCAAAATATGTACTTCCATATTAACGACATAAGTAAATAACAAAATTTACCAAATACCATAATGTCGATTACGAAATGGAAAATCCTTCGTGTAAGAAACTTCATAAACCTGTTACAAAAGTCAACAAGGGCGAGAATATTGTGGGAGTGCGTTTCCACCCTACCACGAAGCATTAACACTTCCCCAGAATCTTTCCTGACATGAAAGATACCCAGCCCAGCTAGAAGTACTCTAACAAAGTAAAACTAAGGAGTAATGAAATATGTGCTACTTGATACATCCATAATCAAGTTCCAATATAACATGCCATGGACTTCCAAAAGTAAACCTTGTAAATCTACTTCCATTTCATACATATGGAAAAGATTGCGTAAATATTCCCATTTAATGCATAGTACATTATGTTTCATGGGTGCATTCAACATGCATAAAAGAACATAACAACATCCTTTTCCTAACTATCAAAAATATGTCAAGCTCATACCATTTTTCCATTAGCTCTTTTATGTTCAAATGATATGTATAACTTGAAATCATCATAGTACATGGAGTAAAACCATATGCATCATTCCGATATATATGAAACTAGAAACATTATTTCCTTCTTGAGAAACATGTTGAAAGTCTCTTTTATTTTGTATCCAACCAATATAGAAGAACATATACTTAGTTCCAGTTTAAACACAAGGTTAACGAACATTCCATCCTCTTGGTTCTCAATAGGAAATATAGTTGCATAATAAATATAAGTTTCTCTTTATATGATCTTTTATTTCTTTAAGCACGGAGAAACACAATAAACATTCTTCCATACTTTAGCACATGTGAACACCATTTCCTTATTATTTTATTCGGTATTCCAAGTAATCATAATCTTCAATAGTATGTGCTTTGTATTGAATTAAATATGGCCTTATATTCATATAATCATTTAGTCATACTTGGTTTTTATCTACGCATAAACACTCAATGCAAAGATAATGAAAATAAGCCTACACATAGGCATAGTCATTCCTTGATATATATAAACCATAGTCAAACTTGTAAAGGATAGGTTTCAAAAAGCATAACTAACTTGGTCTAAAATCATAGCTATTCATTTCTGATTTCACCTTTCAATAATGGATCAAACACAAAGCAACATAAATTCCATGTTTAACCTCTCCTAACGAGATTCTTACTGAAATAGTCATAAATCTCAGAAAAAAATACGAGAAAGTAAAATCACATTTCATATTTTATATAATCATTTCTTTTCTACAAAAAATTCATCAAGTTTCCTGTCACAGCAAAAACACCAAGTTTGTTCCTAAGTTTTATCTTTATCCATAAGTTAAATTTGAAAGTTGTCAAAGACTTTTGTTCTATTTACTATCTTTTCTCTTTTCAGATAATATCCAATTTCTCAAATGATATTACTGATTACACATTCTCATAATAAAATAATAAGTATTTTCAGATTTCTAGAACATCATTCAATAATTCAATGAATTCATCTTCTTTGAATATGTTGAAAAATGGTTTATATTTAAATGTAAGTTTGTGACGAAAATAGTTATGTTTAAATCTGGTTTTTACTCTAAAATCATTCTAAAATTATGAAGTCAAAGAACTTTACTAAACTTCTCAATCATTTCTTGAGCTTAGTTCATCTATTTTCCTTTCAATAAAATTGTAATACTACTCATATTTTCTCAATCTAATATCTCTTTTCAAGAATTATACACAAATTCTTCTTTCTCTATACGTTTACATAAATCAAGAGATCTTTAATAAGAACAATAGATATGCAAAAGAAATACTATATATTTTTCACAAACATTTTAAACCGAAATAAAATTTCTACTCACTACTCAAAACATGAATTCAACAATAAAAGAACTGGGTTTTTATTAGCAGAAATATGGAGTTGAAATACTTCTTATTCTCCTCTTCTGGGTCAAATTTCTCCTTCCTTCCTTCGAGTGGGAGCCAATCTTTCTTCCTTCAAAAATAATCTCCTCCTTCTCCTTCTAATAAAACTCTCTCAAAATAAAACTCTCTTCTTAATATAAATCTTTAACTTCTTCCATAAAAATAAAGCTCTGTCTTTTCCATGAAGAAGACTCTCTCTATTTTTCCCTCTTCTAAAATGAACTCTCTGTCCTTTTTATAAAACTTCCTATGGTCTGATATTTTCATTATTTTATCATATATAAATATCTTCCTTCTTTTACGTCTCTTTTCCTCTTGTATAAATATCTTGCAAGCTTTATTGTGCTGTCATTTACACTGGTGGAAGATGTCAGGAAGGTAGCTAAAGTTTTTTAAACAAAAATATTAATTCTTCCCCCTTCATAAATATGGCTGCCACTTCCTTGATTGTGAAGCACGTTGTGGGGACTGAGAAGGCACATTTTGGGGACTGGCAAAGATTCAAGTAAAATCATTTATTACTCCCCCAAAATTCAGTGAAAGAAAAGCCTCTTTTCCAGCCGCAAATTATGGAGGGTTGTTTTTTTGGTTATGACATCCTTCCCCTTTTAAGAATGCATTGTCTCGATGCATAATTCAGAATTGGCAATCATATGCAAAGATAATTTAAGAACTTTACAATTGATATGATGCTAAATCATCTCCCATTATTCAAATATTAAGGTAATGCATGTTTACACTCTTTACTTTCTAACAGCGAATCAACAAGATTCAATTTCATTTTCTTATCAACATAATTCAATTTCATTTGACTACTAGAATTATACCTTCAACTGCATGTTATCTAACTTTTGATAACAACAACAGATAATACACATACAGAGAAGCATCAACTGTACTATTACTAGAAGTTACATCTAGTATGCGTTTAATCCTAAATGAATTCTTACTTTCATTTGAAAAACAATCATACACATACGCACATATTCCTCAAATAAATCATTCATAACGAGCCTCATAGGCAAATTCTAGTGAGTGTGTGATTTCCATTACTATCCTTCAGTTTTACAAGATTAGAGTTACCTCTCTCCGACAATATTCCCCCTCTATTATAATGTTTCGTTCCATCTATGATACATAGGAACAACATCAAAGCATTAGTACTTGTTTCCATCATAATCAAGATATATCATTTCTTTATCCTAATGCTTTTAGTCATAAATCTACATAATACCTTCAATTTACAAAAGAGCACACACGTACCTGTGCTTCTTACCATACCTTGGTATTATTTTGACGTAATCAATGGATTGAGGTCTTCGTATCAATTTCCTGTCATACTTACACATGAAGACACTTACAATATTTTCGTTTAGTCAAATTACAATTCATCATGGAAGATAATTTCCAATATTAAATATCCCAGAATAAACATAATCATTGGAATACTACTAATGTTCAATAAATAAGTTCTAAGACTGAACTTGATCATAAGTACATAAATCTTTCATACATACCATCTAACATGTGGTACTTGCTAGGTGCGAAGGTTATCCATCCATTTCACAAAGTACCTGAAAAGCTTAGAGGATCCATTTTTCCATTTATGTGACCTAGGCTCTTATGCCCATCTTGTCACAATAATTTTTTTTCAAAAGAAAATTTTAACTCATTTCATCATAGCATTTATATTTCATCTCTCAACAAATATAATTCCTAGAAGTCTTACATCTTCTTAAGCATAAGCATTCACATTTTCATCAATGTAATGCAAGTGTGCTTCATCTAAGCATAAGCATCCAAATAAATCATGCTAATTCATCACCATATAAAATCAACACATCAAAGTATGTTATACATCTATATCTATACATCCAAAAGCATAATCATAAAGGTCAATAATGAAACAAGAGAATTAATTATAATTGGACATCTATCCTTCTATAATTCCCTGTCTCCTATGCCATCGGACAGTCAGTCGTCCATCTGCAAATCTCGAGACGGGAGTGTGGCTCAGACACTTGTCTGTTCTATCCATAAAGTATCACACATCCTTGGGATTCTACCTACTTGCAGAATTCCCAACCCTGCAATGCCCAATGAATAAAAGACAGGGGGTATCTGGTGCAACCATGAAACTAACTACTTTCCACATATGGATAAGTTGAACTAATCATGAATGTGGCAGGGAGATGGAACATGGGCAGCATATTTACGAAAACATATACGAATGAGCTTTGGCCAAAGCATCTTTTTTTTCACCAGGAATTAACACTGGCAGGTAGAGAGACATCCCTTTCTACCCTTCCCTATTTTTCCCCACATTCGACACCCCTCACCGGAAGGTAAACTTTCCAAATCTCATAAAAAGTAAGCAAAGGATGTAATTCATGCATTTCATATAATTCCTCTCATGCAATAATAAGAGCATGTAATTCGTACAACAAGAAACTGATCAATAGAATTATGCCCTTCAAAATTCTCATTCATTATAGGCAATCACATAATTTGAACCATCTAGTTAAATTAAAATACACATTCAAAGAAGAAGGTGTTGACCATTCTGTCAAACACACCAATTATGCCTCATATCCAAATAACTCTATTTCATTTTCATAAAAATATGTCGACCTACTCGTCGATCATCAAATGCATCAACTAGTACATCTATTTCAATCAACTCATAATAATTTCATGCAAGGTCTTAAATATAATCACATATATGCTAGTAATTTCATATAATGTCAAAAAGATGTATTTTCCATGGATTCCATCATTCTGTGAACACCCATGCAATGCTTCTCATAGCATCATAACTCACATCTAAGAATATTAATCAATGTTAATTATTTTATCAAATACATTTCTAATATACACAACCCTTTACATGTCAATTCAGTTTGATCATTTCATAATAATGGAAACATGTTTCAAGTAACATATGAATGCAAGATTAAGAATGCTATGTTCTTCACTATCTACTCCCCTTTACAATCTATCAATGTTAAACATGACAGATGACATCACTTCACATCACAGGACTAGCAGCATAAAATGCATTCTAGCCACCATAAGATCATAAGAATCACAATCTTCAAAGTTCACAAATTTTAATTTCAAAATCTCAAGGATCAAGTAAGAATAATCGAAAGAAATGTGAACAAAATCTCAATTGATTGAAAAACTCAAAATTAGTGGCTAGATGGTCACAAGAGAAACTTAAAATTCAAGCTAGTCCTTCACCACTTCAAAGTTCAAAATAAAATATAAATTGAAACCAAATCACATCACCGAGTGACTAACACTAGCCACAAGAAGGGAGTAAAAGCTACACGTCACCATGCATCCAAGGTACGCTATAGCACATGACCATACTTCTAGATCATAAATCTCAAAGTTTACATCATCATGCAATAACACATTTCATTGCCTTAAACAATATTTTCCTTTTCATTAAAACCAACTGACATGAATGGTTAATTCCCTCTTTTCTTTTGAAATCTCATGCCATGCAAGGTAAGACAGATAAATATATTTTCACAAATTTTCTACGAATTTATTTTTCATATAAAACATGTTGAATTATTTTTCCTCAAGAATTTCATAAGTTTCTAGTATTAAAAATTCTTTCATAACACTTGCAATATATCTTGCAATAATACATATTGCCATTATTTATCATAATCCAAGTCCTAATTTCTGGCAAACTCTCTTACCTTCATTTTATTATCATCATTCTTTCACTACACAGTATCTCATAGAATTGTATCTTCTTTCTTTGCTACTCTAATGTAGAGGAAAGAAAAACATTAAATTTTAAGTGTATCCCACACACAAAGTACCTCATAATTTTGTTTACATGTTCTTAACATTTTTGCAATATGAAATAGAAAAACAATCACACCACTCAAAGGTGGACAATTTTCAATCTCTCATAATTGTTTCAAAATTTCATAGTTCCAAGAACAACTTGGGACATTCAGAAAATTTCACTCACGTAAGAAATATTGTTCCTAATGTGTCTATTTCCACAAAACAAGGATCATCCTATCCTTTTTCTATCAAGATAATCTAAAATTGAAAAATCATTCTAGTCAATCCAGATAACCAAATTTATGTTCAAAAACTAAGCATTAATTAACTCACAATTTATGTGACTAAGGGTTCGCAACTAAACATAGTGAACTCAAGGCCCTAGTATGGAACCTAGTGCTCTGATACCATATGTAAAGACTGAACTTTCAACACAAGGCCACATCAGCAAATTTCATATAAAGACAAGAAGTCGGTCAACCGGTCAAAGGTTGAATGCACAAGTCGACTAGATACAAATATATTGCTGATAATATATGAATAAAAGTACTATTATGACCATTACTGTCGAAAAGATAAATTATACCTTTGTCCAAACAATAACACAGAAAGTCGACCATCTGTCGAATCACATCAATAAATGATAAGAATTAGATCCAAAATATGTACTTCCATATTAACGACATAAGTAAATAACAAAATTTACCAAATACCATAATGTCGATTACGAAATGGAAAATCCTTCCTGTAAGAAACTTCATAAACCTGTTACAAAAGTCAGCAAGGGTGAGAATATTGTGGGAGTGCATTTCCACCCTACCACAAAGCATTAACACTTCCCCGGAATCTTTCCTGACATGAAAGATACCCATCCCATCTAGAGGTACTCTAACAAAGTAAAACTAAGGAGTAATGAAATATGTGCTACTTGATACATCCACAATCAAGTTCCAATATAACATGTCATGGACTTCCAAAAGTAAACCTTGTAAATCTACTTCCATTTCATACATATGGAAAAGATTGCGTAAATATTCCCATTTAATGCATAGTACATTATGTTTCATGGGTGCATTCAACATGCATAAAAGAACATAACAACATCATTTTCCTAACTATCAAAAATATGTCAAGCTCATACCATTTTGCCATTAGCTCTTTTATGTTCAAATGATATCTATAACTTGAAATCATCATAGTACATGGAGTAAAAATATATGCATCATTCTGATATATATGAAACTAGAAACATTAATTCCTTCTTGAGAAACATGTTGAAAGTCTCTTTTATTTTGTATCCAACCAATATAGAAGAACATATACTTAGTTCCAGTTTAAACACAAGGTTAACGAACATTTCATCCTCTTGGTTCTCAATAGGAAATATAGTTTTATGATAAATATAAGTTTCTCTTTATATGATCTTTTATTTCTTTAAGCACAGAGAAACACAATAAACATTCTTGCATACTTTAGCACATGCGAACAACATTTCCTTATTATTTTATCTGGTATTCCAAGTAATCATAATCTTCAATAGTATGTACTTTGTATTGAATTAAATATGGCCTTATATTCATATAATCATTTAGTCATACTTGGTTTTTATCTACGCATAAACACTCAATGCAAAGATAATGAAAATAAGCCTACACATAGGCATAGTCCTTCCTTGATATATATAAACCATAGTCAAACTTGTAAAGGATAGGTTTCAAAAAGCATAACTAACTTGGTCTAAAATCATAGCTATTCATTTTTTATTTCACCTTTCAATAATGGATCAAACACAAAGCAACATAAATTCCATGTTTAACCTCTCCTAACGAGATTCTTACTAAAATAGTCATAAATCTCAGAAAAATATATGATAAAGTAAAATCACATTTCATATTTTATATAATCATTTCTTTTCTACAAAAAATTCATCAAGTTTCCTGTCACAGCAAAAACACCAAGTTTGTTCCTAAGTTTTATCTTTATCCATAAGTTAAATTTGAAAGTTGTCAAAGACTTTTGTTCTATTTACTATCTTTTCTCTTTTCAGATAATATCCAATTTCTCAAATGATATTACTGATTACACATTCTCATAATAAAATAATAAGTATTTTCAGATTTCTAGAACATCATTCAATAATTCAGTGAATTCATCTTCTTTGAATATGTTGAAAAATGGTTTATATTTAAATGTAAGTTTGTGACGAAAATAGTTATGTTTAAATCTGGTTTTTACTCTAAAATCATTCTAAAATTATGAAGTCAAAGAACTTTACTAAACTTCTCAATCATTTCTTGAGCTTAGTTCATCTATTTTCCTTTCAATAAAATTGTAATACTACTCATATTTTCTCAATCTAATATCTCTTTTCAAGAATTATACACAAATTCTTCTTTCTCTATACGTTTACATAAATCAAGAGATCTTTAATAAGAACAATAGATATGCAAAAGAAATACTATATATTTTTCACAAACATTTTAAACCGAAATAAAATTTCTACTCACTACTCAAAACATGAATTCAACAATAAAAGAACCTGGTTTTTATTAGCAGAAATATGGAGTTGAAATACTTCTTATTCTCCTCTTCTGGGTCAAATTTCTCCTTCCTTCCTTCGAGTGGGAGCCAATCTTTCTTCCTTCAAAAATAATCTCCTCCTTCTCCTTCTAATAAAACTCTCTCAAAATAAAACTCTCTTCTTAATATAAATCTTTAACTTCTTCCATAAAAATAAAACTCTGTCTTTTCCATGAAGAAGACTCTCTCTGTTTTTCCCTCTTCTAAAATGAACTCTCTGTCCTTTTTATAAAACTTCTTGTGGTCTGATATTTTCATTATTTTATCATATATAAATATCTTCCTTCTTTTACGTCTCTTTTCCTCTTGTATAAATATCTTGCAAGCTTTATTGTGCTGTCATTTACGCTGGTGGAAGATGTCAGGAAGGTAGCTAAAGTTTTTAAAACAAAAATATTAATTCTTCCCCCTTCATAAATATGGCTTCCACTTCCTTGATTGTGAAGCACGTTTTGGGGACTGAGAAGGCACATTTTGGGGACTGCAAAGAGTCAAGTAAAATCATTTATTACTCCCCTAAAATTTGGTGAAAGAAAAGCATCTTTTCTAGCCGCAAATTATGGAGGGTTGTTTTTTTGGTTATGACACAATCCTTCCTTGTTTTTGTAAGAATGGCCTAATTGCGTGGAGGAGTAAGAAAGCATCTGATTCTAAATATGTCATGGAACTTACTTTACAGGAATCAGGCAATCTGGTGCTCAATCAGTGGCAAAGCTTTAAGGAATTCCCAACATTTAATCTTATTCCAATACGAGAGTTCACCATGGCATGTGTTTTGCTATCGAGATCTGCAAACGGTACTTATGGAACAGATGGAAACTATTATTCTGTTTATTTACAGCAACAATCCAGAAAACTTTCCTTGTCTTATTATTATAGGAATGCTGACGGATGACGAGCAAGCAAAAGGTATTGGCAATCTGGTAGATTTCTTGCAGTTACTCTGGATGAGTCTGGGTTTCTGAACACAAGCAAAATTGATATAGGTTCCTTGGCGACCAACACAAGGAAGATCGGTTGAGAAGACTGACTTTAGAGGGGAGTGGAAATTTCATTATATGGGAGAGGGACCAGTAGTCGTGAGGGCTAATTTAGTCAATATGTAGTGGTTGAATAGAATTTTGTAAGACTTTCATTTTTTTAGAAATGTAAAATGGACACTTAACTACCTACAACTAAGGTTTGAAGGTGACTCATCACACAACTCATTAAAATAGAATTCCTACTGAAACATGTCCAAAAAATGACTTTTCAAATACAAAATTTAATCTAAAAATCCCTAGTAGTTGAATTTAAAAATATCATTTGTTATTAGTAGAATATTATATTTCTAACTTTTATATCCAACACAAAATGACCAATAATTGAACACAAAAAAATATTTTGCTATTATAAAAATAACATATTATTATATATAAAATACAACTTATATCGAACACAAAGGGACCTATAGTTAACACTAAAACTTTTTGACAATCTGTAGTGCCCACCTATAGTTTACTTTTTAGTTTTATATTGCCAAACACTTTTAGGCCACTTTTAGACTTCTGGCAGTTACTCTTAATGAGTCTAGGTTTCTGAATACAAGCAAAATGGATATAGGTTCCTTGATCATAGCAACCGACACAAGGAGGATCGGCTAAGAAGATCGACTTTAGAGGGGGGTGGAAATTTTGTCACAAGGGAGAGGGACCAGAAGTCATGAGGGCTAATTCTGTCAACATGTAGTTGTTGCATGGAATATTGTAAGACTTTCCTTTTTTTAAGAAATGTAGAATGGGCACTTAGCTACCTACAACTAAGCTTTGAACGTGTGACTCATCACACAACCGAGGTTAAAATAGAATGCCTAGTGAAACATGTCCCAAAAATGACTTTTTAAATATTCAAACAAAACTTAATCTAAAAATCCCTAGTAGTTGAATTTAAAAACATCATTTGTTATTAGTAGAATATTGTATTTCTATATAAAAAATAACATATATGCAACTTAAATGGACCAAACACCTATTAGTATTCATAAATATTTGTTATATCTAAGTTTTATATCCAACACAAAATGACCAATAATTCAACACAAAAAAATATTTTGTTGTTATAATTAAATAACATATTATTATATAAAATATAACTTATATCCAACACAAAGGGACCAATAGTTGAACACTAAATTTTTTTGACAATCTCACATATTTCATGGAAAAATACAAGTCATTTATTGTGTTCACCTTTTATATTTGTGATAAGACAAATTGTTAATATGAAATACTCTAATGCATATACATTGCTACTCTAATAATGTCCAGTTAAACTATTGGACATACAAGGGTTTGTTACAAATTGCGCAGATGAATTCAATAGTCAAAGCTCCATTAGTGGATATGTATTTACTTTATTTTGTAGAGATGTCTAAGGTTGATTATTCTAGTGTTGTTGGTACTTTGATCTATGCAATAGTTTTTATTAGACCATATACAGCCCAAGCAGTGAGAGTTATGAGAAAATCTATATCTAATATTGATAGAGAGCATTAGAAATTTACAGTAAGAAGGTGTTTAGATATTTTCAAGGTAATTTTTATTACACTTTGGTTTATCATTGTACTAATGATGTCCATTCAAACCATTGGACATACAAGGGTTTGTTACAAATTGCACAAATGACTTTGATAATCAAAGGTCCATTATTAGATATGTATTTACTTTATTTGGAGAAGTGGTGAGTTAGATGAGTAAGAGAAAAGATTTACTTCAAGAATTGTCCATCATTAAAGAAAAGTATATAGTTGCTACACATGCCTCTAAGGAGGTAGTATGGTTATAGAGACTTTGTTGTGTTATTGGTTTTGATTGTGGGGCTATGAAGATAGGATGTGATAGAAAAAGTACTATTTATTTGGCCAAAATCCCCATTTATCATGCTCATACTAAGCATGTTGATATTTAGAGTCAATTTGTGTCAGAAATAATGGTAAAATCTAGATTAAGAAGGTTGACTCTTTTGATATTTTTTCATATTCTCTTGCAAAGCCAATGACCACAGATAAGTTTTGTTGGTGTAAGAAGTTCATGGGATTCAAGATCATTGTACTTGATTTTATTATTTTTATAACTTGGATATAATTGAAATGTATAATGTTAAGTGGGGAAATGTTAGGATAGGTGGCATTGACCTTGCATTACTATGTCATTCATGTACTTATAAGTTCCTTGGAAAGTGCACCAAGGGACATGAGAGGATAAATATTTAATATTTTTATTGAATGACAGTAATTGCATCTTCTATGTGTTGGTGTGTTATGAGACAAAATTAGATAAGACACTAAATAGTTTAAAGTCTAGTGAGTTGGGCACCTAAGATTGGAAGGTGAAAGGTTGTATGTTTTGTGATCCAAAGAATCATCAACGAGTTGCAAAGCATCCGAGAAGTGAAAGAGTTGAGAGTCTATGGGTTAAGTGCCCATGTTAGGGCCATGTGAATTTTATCATTTTATTATCATGTCTTTTGGTTGTATATTATCCTAGTCATAGGTTTTTGCAATTGATTTCTTGCCTCTAATGTCAAGATACCACAATGGTATTCACTCATAATTTTCTATAAATTAGAGCCACGAGATGGTAGTGTTATGTTGAGTTCTTGTAGGTAACAAGATGTTATAGAGTTGATAAGAGGAGAGTATTGAAGGGTATTGTTGTACTTTTCTTTGTGAAGATTAATAATATACTTTACATCAAGTTTCTATTTGTAATTTTTTTCATTTGGAGTCTTTTGTTCCCAAAAGTGTTTCTCCACATAAATTTGGTGTCTCTGTGTTTTGTTGATTTTTCTATTAATGTTAAATGCGCAATCACATAATTAAATTTATTTTGATATTCTTATTTTTAGATATGCACACACATATATATAAGCTAATATTACAAACTTTCTTTGCCTTGTTTTGAGATCCCGCAATGAAGAAATAAAAAGAATACTAATTTAATATATATGGAAGGTTGATTTTCTATTTTGAACATATAAGTTTTCCCTCTTCTCTCTCATAAGTACATTTTCAAAACTCCGCAAATAACTTTCACTCATATTTCTATTAGCACCTTCAAATTTTGGAAAAATTGTAAGTGCCCATGATGAAAAACTAGTTATTACACTTATCAACACACTTGTAAAATATGCCTTGAGTGGCTTACTTTGTAGGATCATAACTTGAAATTGGTCACTCATACGAGAAATGCCCTAGACTCCTAGTAGATGTATTAATGTGACATATGTGGGTGTCCATGCCCATTTTGAATTTCCCATAATCAAATTTGATCAATCTTCAAACTACCAAGTTGAAGGGCTTAGAAAACATTTGTTGTGTGGACTTTGTTGTATCTGCCTAAGTGGCTCACTTCAGAGATAAATATTTTAGAAGTAGACGAGTTTCATGAAAAATTAGTTAGTGATCACAATTCTAATGATATTCATATACCCTTGTTTCATTTGTAAAGCCCCAAGACCTCATTTGATATCTTTATCAAGCCCAAACAAAATGAAGTTTATTAAGATTTGTTGTTTACATAGTGTTAAGTTTGTCAGAGGGATTACTTTCGAGCATCAATATTTCAAATCCAGTTGACTCTCATGCTAAAAGGATTGATTCTTGTGATTTTCATCATATTCAAGTACTTTCTTTCTTAGTTGTAGAGCCTTACGATTCAATTTGGTATTTTTTCAAGGCCAAAACCAAACACGATTTATAAAGGTTTGGTATATGTATGTTCTAGAAAGTTTCAAAAAGGTCAACTTTGACCTTTAATATCACTTGGAGAAAATGGAGTTAGGAGAATCTTCTTGGCACACTTTCTAATCAAACCCCAATGTACCTATCCATCCAATAGCGGCCTTCCAAGAGGAAATTTGATATTTTTTCAAAGCATAAAGTTTGTAGTTTTAGGTGAGTTCTGACACTTGCAGTTTGCTAAAACACTTGAGAAGCCAAATTCAAATTTTAATATCTCCCAACCCTAATGATATCATGTAACACCACCTAGAAATTTGATTCTTCTATCATCAGCTAGCATGTCTACCAGCTCTTGTGGCTCCAGGCGGATGTTTGGTCAGTTTTCAGAGGTGATTCTGGAGACCACATAGCTTGTTTTGAGCATAATGCAGAGGTGTTAGAAATTAAATTTTATTGATCACCCATTTCATCTTTGTGCCCCAAATGTATGTAGAAGCGGTTTCAAGTTGATTCCAAGTTCAAGTTGAGTAAGAACAAAAAAAAATAGCCATGTCTACAAGGGGATCTGACAAACATCATGACACTTAAAGTCAATTTTAGTTTCAATTCCAAAATTTAATTCTTTAAATCATAATGATTTAAATGATAAAGTGTTTAAAGGTATGTGAGCTCTCAGTTTGTGTTCCCAAAAAATGATAAGGGTAATACTAGATGAGTGAGAGTAAAAGGCGAAAATCATTTAAATTGTTTTTAAATAATTTAAATGTATTATTATTGCCATGGTCGATGATTATTAGGGAGAGGTATTTAAAATTAACATGTTGAGTGATGGTGGGCCCTTGCTTTTTTTTTTTTTTTAATGTTTCTTGAAGTTGTGTCTTATCAATGGGAAAAAAGAAAGGTTGACCATGTCAGCAATTTAAGAATCAATGTGAATAGATTTCCACAATTCATAAATTATTGGATGTGACTATTTCTGAATTAGATGTATAAACAATTTTTGCATCAAAGTTCTATCAACCATGTATAAATATTTTGCATCAACATTTCAGAAAAGTCATGGACCGAATCAGGCTGAGTAGTTTTGGGCTCCACCGATTACTATATGTTCCATCGATATGAATGTAGTATTGTCCTAAGTGTCGATTTTAGGGTTTACGTTTCTTGGCAAAAGCAAACTCTGCTGCATGTTCCAATGCAGAGAGTGTGCAAGCACAAACAAAGTAGTTCGACAGAAAACTTCAAAGAGATGTTGTTTAGTGGAATGCATCGATTATAAGATTTGTAGAAAATAGATTTGTTGAAAAGGTTTTCGAAACTTCCAAACAAATGCAATTGGCAGGTATAGAGCTAAATCCTTTGCTGATATCCTCCCTACCCGCATGAACAAGTGGCTTTGGAATTGGGAATGAACGTGAATCAAAGCATATTGATAGGGGAATTTTTGGCAGCTATTATAGTTGGAAATACTCTCGTAGACAAGAATGAAAATGTAGAATCTTAGACAACACAAATGAACTGTTTGATAGAATTGTTGGGATTGGAAGGCCAACAGACATTTGTCTGTTGTGCCTTGTCTTTTCAGCTGCTCAAATTGAGCTTATAAATAAGACTCTTGTAGTCATTTGTAAATATTCTTTTCTGAGATTAACATAATTTCTCTGCTCTCAGTGTGGATGTAGCCACTATTGTGGTGAACTACAATAAACAACATGTTCATTGTTTGTTTGTAATCTACTCTTTTAATTCTGTGTTTTCTAGTTTTATTTCGAACTCTCAAATTCAACAATTGGTATCAGAATGAGGTTAATCGCTGGTTGAAGAATTCGGTTTCAGAATTATGGAAGAAGTAAGAGTACAAAAAAATTTTGGGAAGAACTACGGGATATGGAAAATTTAGATGAAGTCTCTGTTAGTGAACAAAGAGCTTTTGTTGGCACTTGAAGGAAAAGCGAAGAAACCCGCAGCCATGAAAGATGAAGATTGGGAAAAGCTTGATGAGAAAGCCATGGTGACAATCTTTCTTGCATTAGGCGATAATGTGCTGTATAATGTTTCAGACAAAACTATAGCCAAAGACGTATGGGATAAATTGGCTTCTACATATGCACAAGCATTCGCTGTGAACAAAGTCTTCATCATGAAGAAGTTATATAAACTTAAGATGAGGAAAGGTGAAGTCATGACAAATCACCTCAATGAATTCAACACCTTGATCAGCCAAGCAAATTCAATTGGCATGACACAAGATGATGAAAATAAGGTTGTTCTATTGCTATGTTCTCTTCCTAATAGTTGTGATGGACTTGTGACAGCCATCAGCACTTTAGCATCAACTACCAAGAAGCTGGTTTTTTATGAAGTTTCAGCCACCCTGCTCTCCAAAGATTTGAGGAGAAAGAATGATGAATCCTCTTCCGGTAATGCTCTCACAATGGTGAGCACCAAAAATAGAGGAAGAAGCCAATATAGAGGCAGATTTAACAACAATAGGAGGTCCCAATCTGCAAGAAGATCACAATCAAGAGGGAGACAAAATGGTTGTTGGTTTTGTGGGAAGGCTGGGCATGTTAAGAAGGATTGCAAAAAATATAAGAAGGCACAAGAACAAGTATTGGACAGCCAAGCAAACACAGTTTGTGAAAAGGATCCGAGCATCCTAATTTTTTCAACAAGTGATACAAAAGTTGATTCGTGGGTAATTGATTCGGGAGCTTCCTTTCATGCTTCCTCTCTCACAGATGCATTTACAAATTATCAAGATGGTGAATTCGAAGAGGTATATTTGGGTGATAATAAAGCATGTAAAATTGTTGGGAAAGGAGATGTTGTCTTGCATCTTGAAGGAGGGGCAAAATTACTTCTCCAAGATGTTAGACATGTTCCTCAATTAAAGAGGAATCTTATTTCTGTCAGTCAATTATACACCCAAGGTTTTAAAACTGAATTCATGGATACATGGAAAATAGTCAAAGGTTCATTGGCTATTGCTAAAGGAGACAAAATCGGTAGTCTTTATATTTTGAAACCCATTGATAAGGTGGGAACTGCTTTAACACTTGTGGATAGCGATGTTGCGCTTTGGCATCAAAGGCTAGGCCATGTGAGCAAGAAAGGCCTTGAGGCCGTAATGCTGAATCATGATCAACTACCGGGTCTCAAATCTGCAAATTTAGAATTTTGTGAGCATTGTCTTCATGGGAAACAAAAGCGGGTCAGTTTCTTGAAGGATGGACATGATAAAAGGACTACACCTTTGGAGTTAGTGCATTCGGATGTCTTCGAACCTACGGAGGTAACCTCTTATGGAGGCACACAATATTTTGTCACCTTTCTTGATGATAGCACCCGAAAGGCATGGGTTTATATGCTTTCTAGAAAATCAGAGGTATTCTCTAAATTTAAAATTTTTAAAGCTCTTGTGGAAAATCAGAGTGGTCATAAAATTAAGTGTTTAAAAATGCATAATGGAGGTGAATTCTGTTTGTTGGAGTTTGATAACTTTTGTGCAGATCATGGTATAAGATGAATTAAGGTTGTTCCTTATTCACCTCAAGAAAATGGGGTAGCAGAGCGGTTAAATAGAACCATTCTTGAGAAAGCACGGTGTATGCTTTCAAATGCCGATTTGGGCAAAGAATTTTGGGTGGAAGCCTGTAATACAGCAGTCTATTTGATCAATAGGACTTATCATCTTGTCTAGAGTTTGGCATTCTGGAAGAGGAATGGCTGGGAAAAAAGATTTCATATTCACACATCAAAGTTTTTGGTTGTAAAGCTCATGTTCATGTCCCAAAAGAAAAGAGGACAAAGTTGGATTTCAAATCACAACAGGGCATTTTCATTGGCTATGGCAAAGATCAGTTTGGTTACAAAGTTTGGGGTCCGGTTGAAGAAAGAATCATTCGCAGTCATGATGTCATTTTTAATGAGAAAATTTTTCCAGCTCCTGCAGACATTGATAAGTCTGAAAATGATTGCATTTTCTTCAAAATACCTTCAAATGGTATTGATTCTACTCAACAAGGAAGAAGTTCTCTTCAAACAACTCCAACCTCTGTTCTCATTCCTCCTTTTCAATCCTCATCTAGTGAGGATGACTACACATACAATCTGTTCGATGAAGAACAAAGGAACTTGACTGATGACAAGGGAGAGCCCACACTCTTCCCCTCCTCTCCTCATAATTTCTCCTACCATAGCTCTCACGAAAGGAATGCTTCACCACATGGTAGTCAAATGACCTCTCACACAAAGGAACCTATACACGGTAGTTTCAAAGACTCTCTGCCCGCTCATGGCATAGACAGCTCCCTTCCTCCACATCTCAGCAATCAACATGAAGCTCATGGCAGGGATGGTTCTCTGTTACACAGTCCTCACGATAGCAGAGATCCTCAAGATGGCAATACCAGTCATGAGACCAGTAACGAAAGTCATCAAATACCTCACAGCAGGGATCAAACATAGCATGGCAGGTTTGGAGATCCTCTGCCAATTCACGGCAGGGATATCACTGCATACGGGAGCCATGAAATTCCTCACAGCAAGGAGGAAACATTACATGGTTTTGCCTCTGCCAGCAAAGAGAATACTCACGACAATGTGCAGTCTCCACATAGCTTTGAATATCCATTGCCAACTCATGACAATGTGCGGTATCCATTGCAAACAGCTCACGGCAGGGAACATATAGCTCACGGTTTTGATGATAGCAGAATCGGGTCTCACAGCATTGATAACAGAGGTATTGATCTCTGCCTGCGTAGTCATGGTGATAAGGTGGACTCCACCATAAGGTTGACTGCTCCCCTCCATACCGCTCCTCTCCCTGCTGAAATGTCACTAGCAGAAAGAACCCGTGTCAGTTCACTTGCTCGTTCTAACAGTCATATGCATGATACCGCAGACTAGTCTTAGCATAAGCATTTGCATCAATCCAATTTTGGTGATCAGCATGGATACATCACAAAGGATACCACAAGCACATCTCTTGGTAGAGATAATGTTCATCAAGAAGGAGTTTTAATAGGACAAGCATACTGAAATAACTCGGGTATACGGAGGACATACTCTTTTCCCATTTCCAAGGGTAGTTCTCATGAATTACTCCTTGAATCAAATACCAACATATATCCTTCACCTGGAGAAAATGATGATAATCAATTAAAGAGAATTTATTCTCGTGAACCAGATCATCCTGAATTAAGAAGATCCTCATGACAAAGGAAAGTTCCTTCAAAATTCTCTGATTATCAGCTATTATTTGCTGAAAAGGCAAAGCCAGAGCTCTTAATTTCTGAGCAAGTTGAACCTGCAACTTTTAAAGAAGCATGTCTAAGCAATGATAAAAATAATTGGTTTGTTGCTATGACAGATGAAATGAGTTCGCTTGAAGCAAATGACACCTAGGATTTGGTTGCTCTTCCACCAAATCGAAAACCTTTCAAGAATAAGTGGGTCTATAAATTGAAAGACAAAGGAGGAGGTCACAAATGGTTCAAAGCTCAGTTGGTAGTAAAAGGATATGCTCAGAAACAAGGAATTGATTTCACTGAAATATTCTCTCCCATTGTGAAGATGACATCCATCCGAACAGTATTGGGATTAGCAGCCATTTGGGATCTTGAATTGGAACAATTAGATGTTAAGACAATGTTCTTACATGGAGACATTAATGAGGAGTTGTATATGCATCAGCCTGAAGGTTTTGTGAAAAAGGGGCAGGAACATCTCTTTTGCCGGCTGAAGCATAGTTTGTATGGGCTCAAGCAAGCCCCGAGACAGTGGTATGTCAAGTTTGACTCCTTCATGCTTGAACATAATTTTATCAAATGTGAATCTGATCCATGCATTTACTACAAGACACTCCCGAATGGTGAATTTGTTATTCTTCTTCTCTATGTTGATGACATGTTAGTAGCGGGAACTAGTTCTAAAATTGTTAATGAGCTGAAAACTAAATTGGCAAGCACATTTGCCATGAAGGATTTAGGGGCAGCCAAGAAGATTCTTGGTATGACCATCACCTGGGATAGGAAGAAGAAAGTGATCACATTGTCACAAAAAAAGTATATTGACAAAGTAATTCAGAGATTTGGTATGGCTGATGCGCATAGTGTTTCTACTCCACTTGCTTCACATTTTCAGTTATCAGCAAATTTGTGTCCACAAACACAAGAGGACAAGGAATATATGGAGGACATTCCTTACAAATTTGTAGTTGGTAGCATTATGTATGCTATGGTTTCGACATGTCCCGACATTGCTCATGCAGTGGGAGTTGTAAGTAGATTCATGAGCAATTCCAGGAAGACTCATTGGGAGGTTGTCAAATGGATACTAAGATATCTCAAAGGCACTTCAGATTTGGTATTATGTTTTGGTAGCAACAATGAATAGTTATGGGGATTCACAGATTCAGATCTTGCTAGAGATTTGGATAAGCGTAGATCTACTACCAGTTACACATTCATGTTTACTGGAGCTGCTATCAGTTGGGCCTCAAAGCTGCAACATTCTATTGCTCTTTCTTCCGCTGAAGCTGAGTATTTGGCAATTTTCGAAGGTGCTCGGGAAATGATCTGGTTGCAGCGATTACTTGGTGAAATGAAGTATCAACAAAAGGATTATGTTCTTTTCAGTGGCAATCGCAACGCCATATTTATGGCTCACAATCACACTTCTCAGCGACGTTCAAAACACATTGACATCTATGCTCACTTTGTTCGGCACATGGTTGAAGAGGGCAGGTTGAAGGTTGAAAAGATTGATACTAAAATCAATCCAGCAAGATGTATTCACTAAAGTTGTAACCAAAGAGAAGTTCAAATGTGGAAGAACTTCTCTTGGACTTGTTAAGCTAAAGTAGATCAGCATGTAAAGCAGGGGAATGCCTAATCAGCTGGATTATCCGTTGACTTCCGGTGGTAGTTTGTTGGGATTGGAAGGCCAATGGACATTTTTCTGTTGTGCCTTGTCTTTTCAGCTGCTCAGATTGAGCTTATAAATAAGACTCTTGTAGTCATTTGTAAATATTCTTTTTTGAAATTAATATAATTTCTCTGCTCAGTGTGTACGTAGCCACTATTGTAGTGAACCACGATAAACAACGTATTCATTGTTTGTTTGTAATCTGCTCTTTTAATTCTGTGTTTTCTAGTTTTATTTCGAATTCTCAAATTCAACAAGAATGCAACGAAATAGAGATCATCTCGAAAATGAAATGAAATGATTGCAAGATTTGAAGAAAATGAATTTGGTGAAAAGACTTTGGAAACTTTCGCAAGAAAATGTAATTGGTTTGAGATTCCATGGTGGTATTCGTATTGATGAGAAGGTAGTGAGGAATCGTGTAAGGCATATTTCGACTCTCTGTGTGGAGATGCAATACAGAAAAATGACAAATTCAAAGCAGAGACAAAGAAACTTGGCAAGATTATCAACATCGAGAGGCTACCCAAGGGATTTATTGTTGAGTGTGCTACTTTGGAGACTGATATTCCCATTTCGTATGATATTAATAATCTAAAGGGTGGATACTGAGTTTGTCTAGAGTAATTGCTCGGGATAATTATTTTGTAAGAGAGATGAATTTTTATCAATAGTATTTTCTCGATGGGAATATGAAAGCAGCTTGTAAATGCTTTGTCAGCAAAGGGGGGAATGTATTTCTGCTGAGTGAAACAATTTCACATAAAATGATAAAATAGATAATCATTTTGTGTCTTTTTGTATTTGGGAATAGGTTTTTGTTTGTATTTGGAATGTGAATGGTCTGAAGCACTCTCTAAAGTGAAATCAGGACCAGGTAGAGGGTGATTAGAGAATTCTCGGACAGAACACTGTTGTACATATTCCTGAATGTTCAAAGGAGAATGTGCAGAAAAGATTTGCTTTATAATGGTTTCAATTGTTTTTTTTATCATAATGAAAAGCTATAATTTAATCGTCTCCAAGTTTCTTGATCACATGAATCAATGTATCCAAGATAAATTTGATTTTTCATTCAACTTTAAGGCTTTTGTGAAATTTCTTTAATGAGTCTTCTCAAGTAGAAGTTAAACTCTGTCGAACAAATTGTTGTGGTTTGGAAGAATAAGTTTGGATTAAAAGATAGGGCTTTGTGATAGAGATGCTTGCACATTTATGTAATGCATAAACAGTCATAGTGCTAAACAATTTGAGTTTTACACCATTGGATGAGCCTGCATTAATTGTGAAATTTGACTCTTGTCACCCTAGATAAGGTAGTAATCAGTATTATGTTCCTTAAAAAATTATAAATCAGCATATATTTTCATTTTTATCATAGGGTTAGTTTTGTTTTTTTTGTTTCGCCTCACGCCGGTTCATAATAGTAAATAAGGGATATTGAATGAAGGTTTAAATTAAACAAACCTTTAAGATTGTGTGTGAGGTTTTTATCTACTATAGCACAATTGTTGAACATTGCAAGGTAGTTGAATGGTTCACTTGCCAAGGTTTAGTAAAGTCTAAAGACTAACAGAATTTAACAAATTTAGTTAATCTTGTTCAGTGGTCAAATCCAACACTAAGCCTGAATTTAAGAACTTGGCATAATCTTTAGGGTTTGGTGAATCTGTTAATTTGAGAACCAACAATTTCCATGTCTACTTTTGACTTGCAACTCCTTTAGCGCATGCTTGGCTACCTATAGACACTTTTCCCTTATTTGATCATCTTGGAACTTGCTCCAAAGTCCTAGAGTGAGCATTTTCTTCACTTCAAACATTTTTGCATGTGTTTTCAACTTGACCTTCGTAAAGTTTACCTCTAAGGGGTTGTACACTAGAATGACACTTTTTACTCTATTTTCACTTGCATAATAAGTCAAGTGACTTAGAGCATTGCAAGGGACTATAATGCATTTTTTATATTTTACCATTGAGATTTCAATATTCAAGTAGCTAGAGGAATGCTTGAGGGGTGAATATATACTTTTTAATTATGTTTCTTCATTGGGATTTCATCATTCAAGTAGCTAGGTACAATCCCAAGGGATTAATGCAATTTTTCAACTTTAGGATTCGTCATTTAGTAAATTGAATGTGCTCCATGGGGAAATGCATTTTTTTAATCTATTTTTCACTTGAGTGAAAAGGGGAACTTTAAATGGCTTAAAGGAGTTTATGTTCTAATTTTTCATTGAATTTGCAATTTTCCTACTAAAATGATTTTTTCACCTTCAAATTCACTAAAATTGTAACACACTCGAGAAGTGGCTAAAAATATTCTTCCATTTAACAAGTCATATAACCTATTTTATGCATATAAAATAATCTCAAAAGTCAATACTGAAAATTCCATTAATCATGATAACACAAGCACATAATTATTCCAACATAATCACAATAATACATTGGGTTAAGTACTACAATATTTATCAATAATTAAAATATAGGTCATGAGACAACTTGGTACATATACGAATATGGTCTTAGATCATATAGATATCAATGTCTTCAATCTAGAACTACAAGTCAATCAATCTAAACTTTAATTGTCACTAGGGGTGGTATTGAACCCACACATTTTGAAGAAATTTCTTTCCTTCCCAACTATATATGATTAGACTTTTCAGTTAGTGAAATGCAAACAAACACAAAATAAGCATAAAACCAATCAAATCTAAGCTTACCTCCAATTGAGCAGAAGGGAGGCACCCTACTCCATTGATTTTCTAATTTCATGTTTTAAATATGGTAATGCTCTCCAAAACATAACTAAATATATCCCCAAATGATCTCTAAATGATTGATGGTTTAATGCGATCACTAAAATGCAATCTATGTGATGAACTAATGTAAAAGTAGTGTATTTCTAATATGAGAAACTAGGCTAAGTGAGCTCAGTATGCAATGAGATAAGAGCTAAATGTTAGCACTATACTACCAATGAGTAAATTTCTAAAAGCAATTTTGCATAGTAACACTACAATTGATGGAGAGATGGAATACATAAGGAGAGACACTTGTTTATAGAATTTGGAGGGAAATGGATGGTTGAGATTGAACTTGAAATGGAGGTCTAGGATATGTTTGGATTGATGATGTGGATGTCATGTATGAAAGGGTAGTTGGCCATGTAAGAGGAATGAGTTTCTCACACATGTGTGAGAAACCTTGAAAAAGATGGGCAATAAATGCCAAGTGGGAGAGAATATAAGACTTGGATGGCTCAAGGAGGCTATGGGAGACAAATGTGTAAGAGGAGGTTAGTAGATTTATTGAAGGTTAGTGGATTCAAATTTGGGAGGGTACTCACACATTTGTGAGACAAGTTAAAAAATTAGGATAAAATGCTAATAGTGTAGGAATGATGGAATTAGCTTGATTAATCAAGGATTAATTAGCTTGTAGGCTTTATAGTATCATGATGAATTTTAGGCTAGGGGTTTAGGCTAGGATTAAGTTTAATTAAGTCAAAATTAATTAAACCATGAGATTAGGACAAAAGAGAAAATATTGAAATAAATAAGATCATTTGAATATTTGGGAAATAGTTAGATAATGTAATTAGTTAATTACAATTAATTATATTAAAAGGGGTAAAAGTGAAATATAATTAATTTATATAAATTAATTATACTGTGAGGAGAAATAAATTAAGTAAATAAAAATTTAATTAATTGCGAGAGACATCTAGTATGAATTTAATAAATTCATAAGAATAATTTTGGACATCTACATTTTTCCCCTCATTGATGCACTATCTAGAATGACATCACATCAAAGACGAGAAAAATGGTGCACATTGGTAGGGAAACAGAGTTCAAACGGGTCGCAACAAAGAGGCGAGAAGCGAAGGATATTCCCCCTCAAGAAATTGGTGCAATGAAGAAAATTATGGCAGTTTCTTGAAAAAAGAAGGAAAAGTAGAAGAAAGAGTTATAAAAGAGAGAAAAGGTTAGGTTACATGGCCGGCCAATAGGGTGATAGGAATGAAATGGTTGGAAACAAATGGAATGGAGGATGAAAAGGAGGGATAGTGGGAGGGCTATAACTAGGCTATGGAGGACTACAAGGGGTCATTTTTACACACAGTGTAAAAAGAGAATCTCAGAGTGAAGAAGATAGAAAACCCAAGGGTGAAGGATCATCTTGGAGAGTGCATGCAAAGGTACTGATTGCCAGCAGAGTACAATGATGTGGTAGGTGTCTAACCCTATCTTTGTAATTTCCTAAATTAGCATGTAGATATATTTTTTAGGGAAATAAATGCTAATAAATAGGTTTCATGGTGGAAACCTCGATCAAGGGATCAGTGTTTCTACAAACGTTGATCCAAGGATCAACATTTGTTAAAATGCAAACAAAGGGTCAGTGCCAATGCAGGCACCAATCACAGGATCGAAGCCTCCATGGTGGTTAGTCTGGGGAGTCAAGGGTCCAATTGGAACTTACGTTGACTAGCACCTATACACTTTGGTACATGTGCAAGAGAATCAACATCTTCACCTATGAGAGTTGGGGAAATAGGGAAAGGGAATGGGATAAAAAAGTGAGCATGCAAATGCACTCTAGGATATGGAAAGAAGGGGAAAAGGTTCTCCTAAAGACTTTGAGTAGGGATAAACTTTAATAGACTAGCTAAATATGAGTGGTTGACACAATATTTTTGGATGCTAGTAGTGGTTCCTCCTTTTGGTTTGTGCGAGCACTAGCAACCATGGACTTAGGAGCCTAGTTGTCAGATGATGATTGGGCCATAGTATGTTCCCTCAATCTTTTCTGGGTGCATGAGTGATCTCGACTTATATGTGTCCACAATGGAATAATGATTACATTATAGGAGTGGTGGTACAATGATACATCATTTTTCCTTCTTCCCACCGAAGAGGAAACTATCACATTATTAGATGTGTAGTAGATTTTGTGGATATCCATTCGACGTGTCATTCCATAATCCTGACTAGAGGATGCAGATTAATATATTATCAAATTTTTGGGGTGCGAGCATAGAGATTATTGATGAGCAACATAAGGATGAAATGGAAGCCAGCAATATAGATCGACCTACAGCCATTGGCATTACTTCTAGTAGGGTTGATAGGAGGTTGCATGATTCTTAATTTATCAAGACATGGTTTTTCTATCATATGAGTGAATGCCCTATACCATATTTTAGAGAGTGACATGACTCACTATTGGGTTTATGTTATGTTGGGGTAGTTGTACCATGATATTCACATGTGTGTCTATCGAGGGTATAAGAACCTTGACAATGGAGTCACATCACTTCTATTTCAGGCCTTGGAGCATATTTATGTGTTCCGACCTATGGGAGACCATAATCGATAGCCATAGGATTCATACACGTGTAGATATTGAGAGTCACTCCATTAAACCTTGATAGGGGTTGTTGGATTCTAGCGGCAGGTATTGGATGAATTATTGGTATTTACATGGACACCATATAGGACATGTGAGGACAATTGGGAGGAGGATGTGTATTACCTTGCATATGTGCAGAAAAATTATAGGACATTAGGGTGCACCATTCATATGGTGGATAGATACTGACCTAGCCAAGTGATAAGGTCCTTTAGAGTGATATAGGGAGTGATCAAAGATGGACTTTTCCATTTGCACGTGACTCAGGAGATGGGGACCTAAGGGGATTATGTTGATATAATTATATTTTTCTCAAGTTTCTTATGGATGGAGCTAGTGGCATGTATCCAAAGGAAAAACATAGATGATATAGACATGAAACCTAAGTATGCTACATGGTTGACTCAACACAGGCCAATCAAACTTATAGATCTAGCACAGGTGGGTGATGATGAGTAGTTCAGGAAGGATAAAATAGAGGTTGACGGAGGTAGAGAGGATGATGATTATGGAGGGGATGAGGAGGGAGATTCCCTAAGGGAAGAATCCTTAGGTGTAAGTGTAGAAAGGGCATAAAGATAGAGGGCCCTGAGGGTGAGGAGATAGGTACAGGGGTAAGGATTGGTTGTATAGGTGTTGCAGCTAGCACAAGGAGAGGAAGAGGGTCAGGAAGCTCAAGGAGAGGATCCCACATAGGCACATTCTAAGTTGGTAGGGGTATAGAGACAAGGTGTTGCACAGGAAGATCTTGAGGGTACATGGCCAGAGGTACAGAGATAGGTACCTAAGGAGGGGAGGAAAAATGAATGGGATGAGGAAATAGTATATAGCTATAGGAACAATATATAGGGTTGATTATGATAGGGTTTAGGAAGCCAGAGATGTGATGTATAGAGATAGAGATAAGGCTAGAGATAGGGAGATCACCTTAGAGCTTGAGCGTGATACAACATAGGAAAAGTGATGTAGGAGCATCTCGGGTCCTTGGCAATCCTGTGTCACAAAAAATAATTTGGAGTTTTGATTGTGTTGCTCAGTTTCTACTTTAATCAAGTTGGTCGGTAGTTGGTCAGTTTCCTTTGGTTACTGAGGGTGGTTGGTTATCTCCTAGGCAGTCGATTATTTCACCAGCGCTCGGCGTTGTCTTTCTGATGCTTGGTTATCTTGCGTAATGACAGGTTTAGTTTTGTTTCCTGTTGTGGCCCACTTGTGCATTTATATTAGATCATGGAATTAATGTTGGAATCCATCATTGGGAAGCGTGTGGTCCCAGATTTGATCGTTACTTCTGTTAATTATGGATTTGAAGGCTGACTTAGCTCGTTAACTTCTTGTATAAATGTAGATGTTTGGTGGTAGTTTAGGGAGTTAGTTTTGATAGAAGATAGGAGAGATAAGATTGGAGATTGGTAACAGATCCTCACATGTTTGAGGACTTCTATAATTCATTGTAATAGCTGGCCCTAACCAGGAAGGCCTTACAGCCCGGCATGTATGATTCCTATTGATGATAATATATGAAAGATCTAGAATTCTCCCACTCACTCTTTTTGTTTGTTGCTTCCACATGTGTGTTACAGGCTTGGATCATTAGGGTGCGCCATCCTTTGTCACCTCTTGCTCCCTGCTTTGCATCAGGATGTTTGGTGGTAGTTTAGGGAGTCAGTTTTGATAGAAGATAGGAGAGATAAGATTGGAGATTGGTAACAGATCCTCGCATGTTGGAGGAATTCTTTAATTCATTGTAATATCTGGCCCTAACCGAGAAGGCCTTATATCCCGACATGTATGATTCCTATTGATGATAATATATGAAAGATCTGGCATTCTCCCTCTCACTCTTGTTGTTTGTTTCTTCTACATGTGTGTTGCAGGCTTGGATCATTAGGGTGTGCCATCCTTTAGCCCCTCTTGCTCCCTACTTTGCATCAAGTGGTATCAAAGCGAGGTGAGATCTTGATCTAGTTCTACGGATCTAGGTTTGCAGGTTCCTCTTGAAGCCCTAGTTGAATTTTTGTGGGGTAGCAAATTGTGATCTGACCTGCAATTGCAGAGGGTTGTCAAGATGGTTCGTGGGAGGTGAGATGTAGATCCAGGATTGGTAGATATGCTAAGATAGATTTCTGCTAGGTTAGAAATAGTAGAAACAGCCCAAAGAAGAGGCAGACATCTTGAAGATGTTAGTGATGATGAAATTGAAGAAGAACAGGCAAATGCAGAACCTACTCCTGTTATGGATCAAGGCAAAGAAATATTTTTGAAGGCTTTTACAAGTTTGAATTCAACACCACATTTTAATCCCCCTGAGTATGGTGGAAACCTGGACTCTGATGAATTGGTGGATTGGATCACCGAGATGGAAAAGTATTTTGAATATGAAAACATTCCTGAGGATAAGAAGGTGAAGATTGCAAGAACAAAGTTGAAAAGTCATGCATCCTTATGGTGGGAACACCTACAATTGGATAGGAAGAGGAAAGGAAAAGACAAAATCAAGGTATGGAGTAAAATGGTCAATAAGTTGAAAGGAAAGTTCTTACCCTGTGATTATCATATTAACCTAGTTCGGTGAATGCAAAGTTTGAGATAGAAGGATAGCTCGGTAAAAGAGTATACTGAGGAATTATATAGATTATATATCAGATCTAGACATGATGAAGATGATGTGGAAAGAATCAACAGATACCTGAATGGTTTAAGGGTTTCCATCCAAGAGGAAATTAGTATCGTCAAGTTGGAGAACATTGAAGAGGCTTATCAATTTGCTTTGAAATCCAAGGAGAAATTGAACAAAAGACATGAGAAAAGACAGAGAGGAAGAGGTGGTAGATTCCCTAGAGGAAGAGGAAGATCTAATGGTGAAAATGCTAGATCTGAACCAAAAAAGACAAATCTGGACAAAGGCCAAGACCGAGTGGAAAGGTGAAAGTTCTAGAGGCAGAGGCAGTAACTACCGAGGTGGTTATGGCAAAGGAAGTTTCTGAGGAACTTGTTATAATTGTGGAGAAGAAGGACATAGATCTTTTGAATGTACACAAGCTAGTAAGAAGGCTGGTAGCAGTAGAAATGCTTTGGTGCAAGAAGAGTCACCGAATGAACCTAAGAAAGAAAATAACTTGATGGTAAGGAGAGCACTATGGAATGAAAGAAAAAAGGAAGATCTAGTAAGGAAAAGTTTATTCAACACTAGATGTAGAGTTTCTGACAAAGTTTGGAAGGTAATCATTGACAGTGGTAGCTCGGAGAACTTGGCATCCGAAGAGATGGTCACAAAACTGCAGTTGGAAAGGTTGGTACATCCGAAGCCCTATCAGATTTCATGGATCAAAGATGAGCATACACTCCTAGTAAGTGAACAATGTTATGTGAATTTGAAGATTGGAAAATACTATGATAAGGTGTTATGTGATATCATGCCTATGGACTATTGTCATATTTTGTTGGGTAGACCTTGGCAATATGATAGCCATGCTATATATGATGGGAGATTGCATAAGTATACTATTGTGGCTGATGGAAAGAAACAAATCTTGTGACCATTGATGGAAGAACCTGTTAGTAATGTTTTCACATCTGTGAAAGTTTGTTTGATGGAAGGAAGGAAGTTTGTTAACTCTTTGAACAGGAATGATGTATGTTTTGTTGTGATTCCTAATAAACTGAGTAAGAAAATACACGATAATGTCCTTGAGGAGATTAATAAGTTACTCATCAAGTACAGTGATATCATTTCTGATAATATACTTGATGGTTTGCCACTGAAAAGAAGCATTGATCATTGTATGGATCTAATCTCTGGAGATAGTTTACTAAATAAGGCACCTCATCGGTTGACACCTACCGAGAATCAGGAATTGAACCGACAGATTCAAGAGTTGCTAGAGAAAGGTTTGATCAGAGAAAGTTTGAGTCCTTGTGCAGTACCTATTGAATTGGCACTGAAGAAGAATGGAGAATGTGTACTGATTCCAAAGCAATCAACAAGATAACAGTGAAGTATAGGTTTCCTATACTGAGAATGGATGATATAATGGATAGTTTGACTGGAGCAAAATATTTCACAAAGATTGATTTGAAAAGTGGATATCATCATATCAAAATCAAGGAAGGTGATGAATGGAAGACTTCTTTCAAGACAAAGGAAGGTTTGTATGAGTGGTTGGTTATGCCTTTTGGTTTAACTAATGCACCGAGTACTTTTATGAGGCTAATGAATGAAGTTTTGAAGAAATTCTTGGGTAAATTTGTGATTGTATATCTTGATGATATTTTGATATTCAATAAGACCAGAGAAGAACATTTGTTGCATGTTAGAAAAGTTTTACAGAGACTGAAAGAGGAAAAGTTGTTGATAAATCTGAAAAAGTGTTTGTTCATGAAAGAAGAGATTGTGTATTTGGGATTTGTTATTTCAGTTGATGGTTTGAAGATGGATCCTGAAAAGTTTGAAGCTATTCTGAATTGGCCTACACCTATGAATGCTATTGAGGTAACATCATTTCATGGTTTGGCAAGTTTTTACTGAAAGTTCATAAGGAATTTCAGTTCAATTTGTAATGCTATGACTGAGACTATGAGAGGAGACAAAAGAGAATTCAAGTGGACACATGGAGCTGATAAAAGTTTTGAGACTCTGAAGTAGAAGGTTGTTGAATTACCTATTTTGGCATTACCTGATTTCAGTAAGGTATTTCAAGTGGAATGTGATGCAAGTGGAAGTGCAATTGGAGTTGTGTTGAGTCAAGAAGGTAAACTTTTTTTCTTTTTTTAGTGAGAAATTGAATGATGCTAGAAGGAAATATTCTATGTATGATCAAGAATTCTATGCTATTGTTCAAGCACTAAAGAAATGGAGACATTATTTGATACCGAGTGAATTTGTGTTGTATACTGATCATAAGGCTTTACAATATTTGTGTAGTCAGAATAAGTTGAATTAGAGACATATGAAATGGGTTAAGTATTTGCAGAGTTACACATTTGTGATAAAGCATAAGAGTGGAGTCACTAACTGAGTTACTGATGCATTGAGTACAAGAAGATCTTTGATGACCGAGATGAAAATTGAAGTCATTGGTTTTGATGAGATGAGAGGTTTGTATGAAAATAACCCTGATTTTTCTGAGCCATGGAGAAAGTGCAGAGCACCTATTCAAGATCAACAAGATACTAAATGGGATGAATATTTTATTCAGGAAGGTATGTTGTTTAAAGGTATTTAGTTGTGTATACCGAGAGGAGTAATGAGATCTAATTTGATAAAGGAGAAACATAGTAGTGGTTTGGCTGGACATTTTGGCATTGATAAAACATGGAATTTTTTGAAGGAGAAGTACTTTTGGCCACAGTTGTATAGAGATGTTCAGAAATTTGTGAAAAGTTGTGGAATTTGTCAAGTTGCAAAAGGAGTAAGTCAGAATATTGGATTGTATACACTGATTGCTATTCCTAAGAAACCTTGGATTGATATCATTATGGATTTTGTTCTTGGCTTACCGAAGACAATAAGAGGTAATGATTCTATATTTTTTTGTTTTGGATAGATTTTCTAAAATGACACATTTTATACCATGTAGAAAGACATTAGATGCAGTACATGTAGCAGATCTTTTCTTTAAGGAAATTGTCAGATTGCATGGATTACTGAGGAGTATTATCTTTGACTGAGACAGTAAATTTATTGGATATTTTTGGAAAACACTCTGGAAGAAATTTGGCACTGAGTTGAAATATAGTTCTACATTTCACCCACAAACTAATGGACATACTGAAGTTGTGAACAGAAGCTTGGGAAATCTCTTGAGATGTTTAGTTGGAGACACACCAAGTAATTGGGATTCTGTGTTAGCACAAGTAGAGTTTGCATACAATAATTCAATGAATAGGAGTACTGGAAAGACACCATTTGAGATTGTGAATGGTACACAACTGAGAGGAATATCTGATTTGAGAGACATTGGTGATGAAAATAAGAAAAGTGTTGAAGGAGTAAAGTTTGCTGAATACATGAAGACATTGCATGAAGATGTGAAGCTAAAGCTAGAAGATAGTAATAAAAAATACAAAGACAGAGCTGATAGATCAAGAAGGCATAAAACTTTTGATGTTGGTGATGAAGTGATGGTTCATTTGAAGAAAGGTCAGTTTCCTGTTGGAACATATGGAAAGATGAAGTTGAAGAAGTTTGGAGCTTGCAAACTTTTGAGGGAATTTGACAGTGGAAATGCATATGAAATTGAGTTACCTGATGACATGGACATATCACCGATTTTCAACATTTTTTATTTATATGAGTATCATGAACCTGATGAAGAAGTGACAGTACCGACAAAATATCCTAAGAAGCATAATGATGAAGTTGAACAAATTTTGAAGGAAAGAGTTGGCAAGAGCACAAGAGGAAAATAGTATATGGAATATCTAGTTAAGTGGAAGAATAGACCGATGGAAGACAATTCATGGATTTCACAGTCTGAGTTGGATGTAGCTCAGACCAAACCTACCAAATGATTCAGAGAATCATTTCAAAATAACCCCAAGTGTCTGATGCAGGAGCATCTCGGGTCCTTGGCAATCATGTGTCACCAAAAAGAATTTGGAGTTTTGTCTATGTTGCTCGGTTTCTACTTTAACCAATTTGGTCAATAGTTGGTCGGTTCCTTTGGTTACCGAGGGTGGTCGGTTATCTCCTAGGCCATCGATTATTTCACTAGCGCTCGGTGTTGTCTATCTGTTGCTCGATTATCTTTCTTATCAACGGATTCAGTTTTGTTTCCTGTTGTGGCCAACTTGTGCATTTATATTGGATCGTGGAATTAATGTTGGAATCCATCATTAGGAAGCTTGTGGTCCTAGATTTGACCGTTACTTCTGTTAATTGTGGATCTAAAGGCCGACTCAGCTCGGTAGCTTCTTGTATAAATGTAGATGTTTGGTGGTAGTTTAGGGAGTTAGTTTTGATAGAAGATAAGATAGATAAGATTAGAGATTGGTAACAGATCCTCGCATGTTTGAGGACTTCTATAATTCATTGTAATATCTGGCCCTAACTGGGAAGGCCTTACAGCTTGACATGTATGATTCCTAGGTGAACCCACAATAGTGGGTTACACTTTTTAGCCTAAACGGACACTGAACTCTACATTTTGAGAAAAACTTTTAGATTCGGATGCATATTGCCATTGAACCACTCGAAATCAGAGGATGAAGTAAATTAGAGTCTTTTAGGATTTTCTGTCTAGTTTCTAAATTTTTTTTTTTTTAAAAAAAAAAATTTATTTGAATACTTTTTTCTTTCTCCCACGAAAACTTGTATGGTGCTGAAAACGTCATTTTCAAATAGTAACTCTATTTTCATAGAGCATAACTTTTTTTGTAAAATAGATATGAATGCGATTCTTTCAAATTTAGTTTTGTAACATCCATACGGAGGGCATGCAATTAGTTTGACAACATTATCACTATTATTGCATATTTTATTAACATTTGAAGTTGACTAAACCAAAATTTTGACCTACCTTGACTACATAGCTTATAACTTATTGTGTATTTATCAAATTTCAATTATTATTTTTTTAATAGAAAGTAGACTCAAATACGAAGGGCACTGTTATTTTTCCAAAAAAAAATTCCTTGTTTTACTATTTTTCAATGAACGTCAAACTCAGAGGTCTATATTTGATAAAAAAACCTACATTCATTTAACGTAAAAAACCATACACATAATAAATTTAAAAATAGTCAAATATATAACCATTTGAAAGCTAGTTCTGAGTAATTGTTGAATGCAAAATGATGTCTTCTTATTCATCCATTTGATCAACGCGCTTGAAGCCTAAAGCCATGAAATTCTTAGAATTTCTTGAAAACTTGAAACCATGGCTCAAACCAGGGACTTTCGATCGAAATTATTGACTTTCGATCGAAAGTACTTTGCCCAAAAATGGAAAATTTAGTTAATACTAACCTAGTTTCGATTGAAAGTCATTTACTTTCAATAGAAAGTCAAGTTTGACTTTCGATCGAAAGTCATTTACTTTCAATAGAAAGTCAAGTTTGACTTTCGATCGAAAGTCATGTCGGCCTTTTTGGTGCCATTTCTGATTGATAAGAATTAGGTATAAATAAATGTATATTTTTTTCATTTCTTAAATCCAAAAGTTGTAAAATAATTCACATTTAGGAGAAGAAAGATATTTTGGCACGAAATAATTTTCTAAGTTGTGATGGGAAATAAAAAGAGAAGGCTAAACAAAAGTGCATGACATTATTCAGAAGAGACTGAACAAAGACTACATGAAGAATCATGAGAAAGATATCATCGTCGAAAATAAGGTATGTCTAAGATGTCTAGATAGATAGATATTTTAAGTTGATGGTCAAGACTTGTCTTAATGCTCATGTAAATGTGATATTGTAGGTCTATTAGACTTAACTAGACCTAACTGTAGACCTATTTGAACTAATAGGACTTATTAGGACTAATAAGGACCTATTCTAGGACTAATAGGACCTATTAGGACCCAATTAGGACCAATTATACCCAATTAGGACCAATTAGAACTAATTAGAACCAAATAGTACCTAATAGGACCTATTTGGACTAATTAGGACCTATTAAGACTAATTAGGACTAATTAGGACCTATTAGGACTTATTAGGACTAATTAGGACCTAATAGGACCTATTAGGATGAATTAGGACTAATTAGGACTAATTAGGACCTATTAGGACCTATTAGAACCTAATTAGGACTAATTAGGACCAACTAGACTCAATTAGGACCTTGAGTAGACTCAATTAGGACCTATTACATCTAATTAGACTCAATTAGGACTAATTAGGACCAATTAGGACCTAATATGGACTAACTAGACTCAATTAGGACCACTAATTAAGACCAATTAGGACCTAATATGGACTAACTAGACTCAATTAGGACCAACTAGACTCAATTAGTACCAATTAGGACCAATTAGGACCTAATTATGACCTATTAGATTCAATTATGACCTATTAGATCTAATTAGACTCAATTAGGACCAATTAGGACCTAACATGACCTATTAGACTCAATTAGGACCTATTAGATTCAATTAGGACCAACTAGACTCAATTAGGACCAATTAGGACCTAACATGACCTATTAGACTCAATTAGGACCTATTAGATTCAATTAGGACCAACTAGACTCAATTAGGACCTATTAGATTCAATTAGGACCAACTAGACTCAATTAGGACCAATTAGGACCTAACATGACCTATTAGACTCAATTAGGACCTATTAGATTCAATTAGGACCAACTAGAATCAATTAGGACGAATCAGGACCTAATATGGACTAACTAGACTCAATTAGGACCAATTAGATTCAATTATGACCTATTAGATCTAATTAGACCAATTAGGACCAATTAGGACCTAATTATGACCAATTAGATTCAATTATGACCTATTAGATCTAATTAGACTCAATTAGGACCAATTAGGACCTAATATGGACTAACTAGACTCAATTAGGACCAATTAGGACCTAATATGACCTATTAGACTCAATTAGGGCCACTTAGATTCAATTATGACCTATTAGATCTAATTAGACTCAATTAGAACCAATTATGACCTATTAGAACCAATTAGGACTAATTAGACCTATTAGACTCAATTAGGGCCACTTAGATTCAATTATGACCTATTAGATCTACAATTAGACTCAATTAGGACCAATTAGGACCTAATATGGACTAACTAGACTCAATTAGAACCAACTAGACTCAATTAGGACCAATTAGGACCTAATATGGACCAATTAGGACCTAATATGACCTATTAGACTCAATTAGGGCCACTTAGATTCAATTATGACCTATTAGATCTAATTAGACTCAATTAGAACCAATTAGGACCAATTAGAACCAATTATGACCTATTAGAACCAATTAGGACTAATTAGACCTATTAGACTCAATTAGGGCCACTTAGATTCAATTATGACCTATTAGATCTACAATTAGACTCAATTAGGACCAATTAGGACCTAATATGGACTAATTAGACTCAATTAGGACCAACTAGACTCAATTAGGACCAATTAGGACCTAACATGACCTATTAGACTCAATTAGGACCTATTAGATTCAATTAGGACCAACTAGACTCAATTAGGACCTATTAGATTCAATTAGGACCAACTAGACTCAATTAGGACCAATTAGGACCTAATATGGACTAACTAGACTCAATTAGGATCAATTAGGACCTAATATGACCTATTAGACTCAATTAGGGCCACTTAGATTCAATTATGACCTATTAGATCTAATTAGACTCAATTAGAACCAATTAGGACCAATTAGATTCAATTAGGACCTATTAGACTCAATTAGGACCAATTAGGACCAATTAGATTCAATTATGACTTATTAGATCTAATTAGACTCAATTAGGACCAATTAGAACCTAATATGACCTATTAGACTCAATTAGGGACACTTAGATTCAATTATGACCTATTAGATCTAATTAGACTCAATTAGGACCAATTAGGACCTAATTATGACCAATTAGATTCAATTATGACCAATTAGATCTAATTAGACTCAATTAGGACCAATTAGGACCTAATATGGACTAACTAGAGTCAATTAGGACCAACTAGAGTCAATTAGGACCAATTAGGACCAATTAGATTCAATTATGACCTATTAGACTCAATTAGGACCTATTAGATTCAATTATGATGTAATTAGGAAAAACTAGACTCAATTAGACTCAATTAGGACCAACTAGACTCAATTAGGACCTAGTAGATTCAATTATGACTCAATTAGGACCTATTAAATTTAATTATCTACTCAATTAGGACCAAATATGGACCAATTAGGACCTAATATGACCTATTAGACTCAATTAGGGCCACTTAGATTCAATTATGACCTATTAGATCTAATTAGACTCAATTAAAACCAATTACGACCAATTAGATTCAATTAGGACCAATTAGATTCAATTAGATTCAATTAGATTCAATTAGGACCAATTAAGACCAATTAGGACCAATTAGATTCAATTAGGACCAATTAGATTCAATTAGGAAACTAAGTAGACCTATTAGACTCAATTAGGGCCACTTAGATTCAATTATGACCTATTAGATCTACAATTAGACTCAATTAGGACCAATTAGGACCTAATATGGACTAACTAGACTCAATTAGGACCAACTAGACTCAATTAGGACCAATTAGGACCTAACATGACCTATTAGACTCAATTAGGACCTATTAGATTCAATTAAGACCAACTAGACTCAATTAGGATCAATTAGGACCTAACATGACCTATTAGACTCAATTAGGACCTATTAGATTCAATTAGGACCAATTAGATTCAATTAGATTCAATTAGGACCAATTAGATTGAATTAGGACCAATTAGGACCAATTAGATTCAATTCTAGGACCAATTAGGACTTAATATGACCTATTAGACTCAATTAGGGCCACTTAGATTCAATTATGACCTATTACATCTAATTAGACTCAATTAGAACCAATTAGGACCAATTAGATTCAATTAGGACCTATTAGACTTGATTAGGACCAATTAGGACCAATTAGATTGAATTATGACCTATTAGACTCAATTAGGGCCACTTAGATTTAATTATGACCTATTAGATCTAATTAGATGAGCAATTCTAGGACTAATTTATACTTCATACATGTGTAGGAAATGCTCGAGAATCACAAGCTCAACAAGCTGCCCAACCTTCAGAAGTTGGAGAAGGGTCATTAGAAGCTCAACAAGCACAAGTCTCAGAATATCAAATAAGTACACATCTCTCTCTTTCTCTCACAGACTCTCTCGATTTAGTCACTATCTCGATTTAACTTCTCTTATTGGTGAATATATATTTTGGGTCTTTCCCCTAAGAAGAAGTTATTGTTTTTGTTGTGTACATGCAGCCTTTGATGATGAAAATGTTGGACAAGGGGCATCGCAAGTTGAATCAACCCAAGGTCAAACAAGTATGTGTTTCTCTTGAATTAATGTATAAATTATTATAGGTAGAATGTGTTCAAGAGCTTGTAAATACTTATTTCACGAAGGTCCCCTTAAGATGAGATATTAAGATTTTTTATTTTATTTTATTTGCAGTGGAAGTGCAAGAAACATATGTGAATGATAATCTACTCCAATAGTTGAAGAGAAAAATTAATCGTAAAAGCATAGATCATTTAATTGAAATGGATGTGGAAAAATTGAGAGATTATGCTAAACAACCCATAAATATTACGAAGAGGGCATTGAATAAAAAGTCTAAGCAAATAATGAAACAATTTGAGAATCTTGGTACACTTGAAAAAACTCAACTATTATCAATTACACTTCTTAAAGATGAGTTAAAAAAGCCATTAAAATTATTGGGTGTAGATGCAAGTTTGAAAAAGTTAAAATCAAGTAACGTACAAAAAAATATTGTTGACAGTGTTAAGGAAGGTTTGCATTCTATTGGGAAAACAACTAGATGTACAGATAGGTCCATTTCAAGAAGAGTGATACTGACATCTATTTTAAATAAAAACATGTCCCAAAGAAGACAAATTTCTTCACTTTCATCTCAAATCGGGTACAGAAGGAAGACAATGACACACTATTTGAAAAGAAGAATCAATTTGGATGATACTACATTGGAAGGTAATTGGGCACTAATGTGTAGAGCTCCTCAGTCTAATAGAATTAATGAAATAGTTAGGAACTTAGTTACATCATTTTGGACTGATCATACTCATCCTTCACCAAATACAAGAGACGTTATCAAGAAGAGGACTGGGCCTAAGGAATATTTCTAGCACACAAAACATTGGTTGGACACCACACAGCATGAATTGTATCTCTCATTTTGTAACTCAAATCTTGACATTAAGATTGGACAAACAATGTTTGAAAGATTAAAGCCATTTTTTGTAAAGATAAATAAATCTTTTGAAACTTGTTGTTGTCGATATCACATTGAATTTGATCTCTACTACCAAGGGTTTAGAAAGATGATAGAAGAATTTGGTGGTTCTCAAAATGATTTTCCTAAACGTCCAAGTCAATTCATAACATCAATCTTATGTAACAAATCAATTTATCATGAAATACTTGAAATAGATTGCATAAGAGGAACTTGTCAAACATGTGGGGATTTGGCTAAATTTCCTTTAAGACTTGAAGATACTGACATGGTGAGGATGATAAAATGCAAGAGATACAAGTACATAAAGTCTGAAACAAAAGTCAAGAAAGAATCAACAAGGTTGGAATATGTAGAAGACAAGATACCTGTTGCAACATTTATGGAGAATTTTCGTAAATTGATTCAACCATACATATGACATGTTTTTTTCACTAAATGGCAGGCAGAACAATTCCAAGTACAAAAAGAATCTTTTCCAGTTGGAACGATTTTATCGGTTGTTGATTTTGCAGAGAACTACTCCTTTGTATCTCAAAAACAACTTCAAGCATAATACTACTATATAGAGTAGGTGACTATCATGGTACATGTGTATTATCGACATGCACAATTAGATTTGGATGGTGTTGAAAGTACATATGAAGCACGAGTCATAAATAAAGAATATCACTTTTACATTAGTGATGATAAAGAGCATGACATACATTTTGTTGAGCATTGCTTTAAGACATTTTTTGGATATTTGGAAAACAAAGGCATCAAAATTGAAAAGCATTTTGTTTGGTTGGATGGATGTGCAGCACAATTTAAATCAGCAAGGCCATTTTACGCACTATGTAGATATCATCGATACCAAAAGATACCACATATTTGGAGTTTCTTTGAGAGTGGACATGGAAAGGGAGAGCATGATGGTGTAGGAACTTGTATCAAATGTGCTTTAAGAAAGTATCAACTGGACTATCAGGGATATCGTATAAATAATGCTCATGATGTAGTTGAGTGGTGCAAGATGCATTTTATGGTGCCAAATTGTGATGACACATCATCATGATCAGATCGAGTCATACCCTTCTGAGTATTCTGGGAGATAACAGGTACTAATTTTAAATTTATTGATCATTGTTTGAGAACTAACTTATATATATGTCTTTAATTTTTACATGTGACCTCTCTATTGTTCAGGTGTTGACAGAAGATCAATCCATGGATGCAAGAGATTAGACAAAACAAGATCCCTACATTCAATTATGAGTATAGATAGTAATGTGTGGTCATTGTACACTAGAGATTATTCATGCTTTTGTTATGACTACATTTTTGAAAACTATGACGAATGTATCAACCAAAAATGTGGATATGTTAGTGAATGGAATTTGGTTCCACTAGATGTTACAAACACAAATGACGTTCAGGATGAAATCTTTGACAACATTCCATTGATTTCTACAGATTATGACCATATTTCAGGTTTGATCAAAATTGGTACGTGTGTGTTTATGTACATGTTTTTAAAAAGGACTCATAAGTTCTCAATTCATTTAAATAAAGTTTGTTTAATTTATATTTACAAGTTCCTAAAATTAAAAGTTCACTTCAAATGTAGGACATATTTTTGCAGTAGTAGCAGAGCCTGGAAATGTGGAAGGTGTTAGTTACTATTTATTACGTTGTTGTAAGGAGAGGATGAAGCTAACATAGAGTGAAACAAGTGATGGAATTATGTTTCCCACAGGTTCTAGTACTGTATTTAAGTTTGTTTATACGGTTAGTAAATTTATCACATCTATATATATTTAACATTGAGGAACACATTGTGCAGGTTCAGTTGTCGTACAAGGAACATATTTGAAGCAAACCAAAATACTTAAACAAGGGATTCATTTTATTGATTATCAACCTAACAATAAGGTTTATCAGTATAGTCATCTTGTAATTGCCACCATCCTATCTCTTGTTCTTGTGACGGGACATGGCATTCGTAAGTGGAGACTTGATATTGACGAACATGAGAGAATATTAAATGTTATTCGAGAGAGAGATGAACCACTTGATGTGGACTAAATCACGCATGAAATATGATTTGAACTAAATTTTTCACAAGTGAGACCAGAGATTTTCTTAGCTCCATTCTTTCCTACTGGTGCCCATAGTGAATGGAGCTTGAATTAAATTAAAAATTAAGAATATATAGATCTCAAATTTATGTCTTACAAGTGGATATCTTATAATTATCTACCTGAATATGAAGTACTCTAAAGTTTTGGAATATGAATGTGTGTATGTATTGAATTTTCATGTGTTACATTAGGACATGCATGTTTTAAATATAAAATCTACTTTCAAAGTACAACAACATTAAATTAAAAGTACATGCACACAACTATTATCGAATGTACATTTAAATCAAACATGTGTACAATCAAACATCATTCATGTATGTAATTTACATTGAATTCAAACATGATTCATGTATGTTTAATCTATTGAAATCAAGCTCATCAAATTTAAATTAAACATGTACATGTGTATGTAATCTATAATTGAAAGTATTGAAAATTTACAAGTTCATCACACACATGCACATGTATGTAGAGTGAAAGTATATATATATAATGTACATGCATGAAACATCAATCATGTGTGTAGATCAAGTACTGTAAATATGAAACATATGAATCAATCATGCACGTCAAACATTCTATCAAAAGCCCATCTACAAATGAAATATAACATCAAACACATCAATCAGTCATGTAGAGTCTAGAAATGAAATATAGTTCATCAAACATATATATATATATATATATATATATATATATATATATATATATATATATATATATATATATATATATATATATCAAATATGAAAGTGCCTAGGACTCATCATGTCAACTCCTCACTAAGCGGTCACACCCAAAGTAAATATCATGTTGTGAAGGATGTGCAGATCCCTACAAAGAAAGAGATATATAAATTTAAAAACATATAAACATAGTACAAAGATCTCTTAAGTTTGATTTAAAATATTGTACAAGAAAACATGTTATAAAATGTGTACACATAGATAATAAATTAAAAACTTCCTTGTCCACTACTGATGTCATCATCGAGTGAGTCTCGACGACGTACACGATCAATACCCAAAGAAGGAGTAACAAGAGGCATATCCTGGTAGACAAAAAATAAATCAATTGATTGAAATTTTGAAAATAAATTTAAGTTTAAAATTGTAACATTAAATACATGTATATAATCTGATTTATACCTATGTAGGTGGTGGAAACTGATAGTACTCGGATTCACTAGCCTCAATCCTATCAACCAAGGTATCAAGATTTTGTTGTGCCTGGTCCAAGCTCAAATCTGCATCTGCAACATGAGTAGACTGCACACACCTCTCTAATGATGAATGCAATGGACTAACTAGATGAGATGGCATGGAATTTGTATCATCACGTGTCAACAAATCTAGATAACCTATAGTGGTCATGCTGAACTCAACATCATCAAGACCAACTTCAGAGAATTGATGGCCTGCACTGACTGAAGGGTCTATACACTGTGCCTCTCCCTGTGTAGCAATAGAGTGGTTAGTAGGTGGATCCTCACAAGCACTGCCACTATGGCCACGGTCTAGATGAGAAGGATGTGACTAAGCGTATCTGATAGTACCCACATGAGATCTAACCTCTGATATGGGGATATCATGCTCTGCTGCTCTAAATGCATATGCATCCAATAGACCCTCAACCAAGCTAGTCAGTGTCACCTGTGTCATCTCCCCTGTAAATCCCTCCAGGCTAGAAAGTGAAGGGATGCCTGTTGCAGTGTACATGTCATCTATGGTCCTGCTAGAAAATGCTCCACCTAACAATCTGGAGTGTCGTCAAGACATTAGGTACTGACTAACCTGATGACTAGATATGGATGTGGCAGCTGCTGTAATGTCCCCCACACTATTAATCATAGCTCGAAGCTGGGTGCTATGAATAACATCATCTGCAACAGGGCCCAATGAAGGAGCTATAGAAGGTTCCCTCTGACCAACAATGGCCCTGTGTACTGGTCTCTATCGATCAGCTCAACAATAAGCATCTCTATCAGCAAGCCTACCATGCCCCTATCCTAGATGTGCTGGAAAATTAGTTTAATTAACATAATGACCTAAACGAACCTCAACAAAAATCTACTGTGCAAAGTACAGTGGAATCTAGTCGTTATTCAGATAATGACCATGGGCAGCTAAAAATCTAGGGTACATCAATGTTGATATAGCATGATCCGCACACCTGGTAACCTGATATCCCTTCACATAATTTTTATCTGCATAAGAGGGGAAAACTTCCCCTTTCAGGGTCACTTTAGGCACTAAAGCTTGTACCTCCTTAAGAGAAAGACCAGAGCCAACTTCTTGTCTCTTCTTCTCAAGTATGGACTCTATAATATCTGGGGCATATGGAGTGGTACCATGAATGTCATCCCTAATGCTAATCAAGCTATTAAGGATGGACTGACATGTGCTCTTATAGATAGTAGAGCTCGATGGATTATTTATAGATTCTTGTAGCCATTGAATCTCTCTATTAGTGCATGAAAATAGTTCTACAGGGGGAATCAGTGCATCTGCCATGTGTGATGTGTAATAATGTCTGATAGAGAGAGAATATGTATGTACCTGAAAGATTTTATTTACTGTCAAATAAAGTCTACATATACATACATACGTTTTCCTAATTTAAGTAAAAATAAAATTAAATACTATGCATGCATTTCACTACATTATTTGAAAGTAAAATCAATTACATAAATTACATGTTTAAATGTAAATTACATTTTAATACCTATCTAATGGAGTCTTAAAGGGTCATATAACCTATCATAGGTCCTAATAGGTCCAATTACCTGTATGTAATAAGTTAAATTAGGTATAATTAGGTCTAATTAGGTGTGATTAGGTCCCAATTGATCTAATTGGGTCTAATTAGGTGAAGCACTAATAAGTCTTAAGGGGCCCGACATAACACTCGTAGTGGGTCTAATTCAGTATTAAAGGGGTCATATAACATGTATTATAGGCCCTAATAGGTCTAATTAGGTCATAACAACTAATTGGGTCTAATTAGGTACTAATAGGTCTAATTAGGTGCTTTAATATAGGTCTTAAGGGGTCATGTTACTTGAATAGCGGGTCTAATGGCATCATATAACTTGTCATAGGTCCTAGAATAGGTTTAATTAGGACATAATTGGTTTAATTGGGTATTAAATTAGGTCCTAATTTAGGTCTAATTTGGTCGAATCAAGTCCTAATAGGTCTAATTGGGTCTATTTAGGTGCTAATTAGGTCTAGAATTCCATTGTAATAGATCTTATCTAGGTCTAATTAGGTGAACTAATAGGTCTACTTTGGTCTTAAGAGCTCATATTAAGCATGTATTAAGTCTAATTAGGTCTTAAAGGGTCATGTAGTACTCGAGTATATTAAGTGTTAATTAGTCTTTAAATTTGATCTAATTACAAGGTTAGAAGGGGTCCTATTACTCATATTGTACATAGATAATTAGGGCAAGCTATTATGACTAATTTGGTCTAAGGGGTCCTATTAAGTTCATAAATATGTCCCTAAGTAGGCATTATTACTATTCAATATTAGTTCCTATTAAGTTTATATTAGGTATGTATTACTCACATGTATTTAAAGGTAAATTAAATAGTATAAAATTAGGTATAATTTAAAGGTCTTGTTATGGGTTAATTAGTCTAATTATGCCTAAGGGATCATATTGCTCATATTAGGTGTACTAGCAGGTCCTATTACTCATGATATTAGGTGTTAATTAGTCTTAATTAAAGGTCTAATTAGGTCTAATTAGGTCTTAAGGGGTCCTCAAACTCATATTAGGTACATACTTGTGACTAGTTACACATGTCTTATTAGGTGTTAATTGGTCAAGTATTAGGTTTAATTACGTCTTTAAAGCCCATCTTATTAATGATATTAGGTCCTAATTTGGGTCTTATTACTCATATTAGGTCAGGTAATAGGTTAAAAATTAGGTCTTAATGGGTCACAATTTACTCAAGGGGTCTAATTTTAAGTATATTTAATTATGTCTTCTTAGTCAAGTATTAGGTCTAATTAGTCTTAATTAGTCTTATCTCTAGGTCTTGTTAGGTACATAATTAGTCTTATCTAGGTCTTATGTACATACACAATGTATACATAAAAATCTATCTATACACATGTACATGTATGTATACATACATATATACATGCACACATACATGCACACACACACACACACACACACACACACATATATATATATGTACATGTGCATACACATGCACATACATATGTATAAATACATATACATGCACATGCACACATGCACATGCACACACACACACACACACACACACACACACACATATATATACACACACATGTGCATGTATATATATATACATATATATGTATATATATATACATGCACATGTGTATATATATATACATGCACATGTGTATATATATATACATGCACATGTGTATATATATATACATGCACATGTGTGTGTATATATACATGCACATGTGTGTGTGTGTATATATATTATACACACACACACACACATGTGCATGTATATATATATACACATGTGCATGTATATAAATATATATACATATATATGTATATATATATACATGCGCATGTGTATATATATATACATGCACACACACACACACACACACACACATATATATATATTGTATATGCATATATATATATATATATATATAATAATGAAAAATCTATATATTTAATCAATACACACATGTATATCACAAATTTTAAATAAAGAGAAATCTATATAATTATATATACACATGTGCATATATATACACACATATATGTGTATATATATGCATATACACATGTGCATATATATACACACATATATGTGTATATATATGCATATACACATGTGCATATATATACACATATACATGTGTATATATATGCATATATACATGTGTATATATGCATATATACATGTATATATACATTTATATATATATATATATGTATATATACATATGTATATATACATATATATGCATATATACACATGTATATGCATATATACATGTGTATATATGCATATATATAATGTATATATGCATATACATGTGTATATATGCATATATACACATGTATATATGCATATATACTATTTATGCATCTATCAAAAACTAAAAATAATAAAAACAAACAATAAAAATACCTCAAAATCACGTTTGATAATTTGAAAGCCGTTTCACTGTTCCACTGTTTCACTGTCACCGAAAGTGACAGTGAAACTCAACTTTCGGCGGATATAAACTTCTGCCAAAAAAAACCCTAAACACATGACTTTTGATCAAAAGTCATCACTAAGGGACTTTCGATCGAAAGTTACTTACGATCAAAATTCCTTTGTTTAAGGACTTTCAATCGTAAGTTTAGTACTTATGATCGAAAGTTGACGCTAGTTTCTATCGAAAGTTGATAAATATTTTTTTGCCGAAAGCACTTTTCGGGATGAATTCTTTCCTCCAAAAAATTGTAACCCAGTATTGTTACCCACTATTGATGATAATATATGAAAGATCTAGCATTCTCCCTCTCACTCTTGTTGTTTGTTGCTTCCGCATGTGTGTTGCAGGCTTGGATCATTAGGGTGCACCATCCTTTGGCCCCTCTCGCTCCCTACTTTGTGTCAAAAAGTGAGATAGATTGAGGCTATAGGTGGATGGATTACAAGTAGATCAATATAGGGATAGGACTTGAGAAGATATTTGAGAGATAGCCTTAGTCACTACTCAGATAGAGAGAGATGTTGTGAGGATATAGATAGAGGGATTATAGAGGGACCTATGGACTATGTTTCAGGAGGTTGGGAGGGAAGAGGAGGAGGTTTCTAAGGAGTAGGTGGACATTGGGATTGGGGATATGGAGGTAGAGCTAAATGGGGCTTAGTAAGAGATCACATAGTTGAGGGCCCAACTATAAGAGGAAAAAGTACAAATAGAGTAGTATAAATCCAATCATAAGATTGCACGATGTGAACTAAAAAGTGTGATCACTTCTATAAACCATTACACTTGAGTGAATCCATGAAGAAGGAGATCTCAAAAACTATCTTATAACTTCCTATCCATAGCGTGCAAGAATCATATAGATATTATGAATGGTGGTTGTCAAATGAACCTTAAAGAAAGACCATGTTGGTTCCTCAAACTGGACATTATGCTTTTAAAAGCAATACATCTATAGGGTTTTAGGATGGGTTAGATCCAAATATGGAATTCTATGATGATGGGACCAACTATAGGGAAAGGACTGCCATCTGCACTTCTGGCTCTATAAAACCAAGGAGGGTACTCCTAATCCAATAACAACAAGCCTTACTTCAACAATAACAGACTGGATTCAATAACAACAGATAAATGATAAGAAAATGCTAAATGATGACCATTCATTCATTGATTCTCCATTATCATTAGGTGGAATACTACCTTGTAAGTAACTGTACTTAAATAATTTTGACCGATTTATATCAAAATGTTAGGAATACAAATAGAACCTTCTCAAACACTAATCTCTATAAAATAGCTCCATTGCTAGCCAGTTCCTTATCCATTGGGCAACACCCTCACTGCAAAATTGTAATACACAAAACATACACATAGATATTATCCATGCAATGAATTTTATCAATTCATAACTCAAAGAGAAATACACAAAGAAGAGATATAAACTTTGGATTTTATTCAAATGCTATATCAATGTCATGTATACAAAATGCTTTAAAATGCAACTTTCTAGATATTTTACTGAACCAGCAATATTGCTCTTTACAAAAACTTGCCTAATACAATCTACAGTATCCTAGACTCAAAACTTGTCAGTAAGAATGTCCAAGTTTCGGTCCTTCTAAAATGATCCTGGTAATCATTTTATAGAAATAAGGATTGCATACAAGCTTTGGATCTTTCTTACAAAAGACAAAAATTGTTCACCACGTAAGACAAAAAAGACAAATATAACATCTTCTTGTTATAATTTTACAAAGTAGCTTGTAGAGATGAGTGCCAAAATTTGCAACAAGTCCCAAGGTCAGTTCAACTTCTGCCAAGTGTAGCGTCTGTGCTTTCTTTAACTGTTTGAGGTTCCCATCATTGCTTTCTTTTCTTTCAAGGGGTTGGGGCACTGCCACTTGTTGCCTCTTTAGTGGATGTCTCTTCTTCTTTGGCACTTTCTATAGGATATGTTGTTTCCCAAGATGTATAAGTTTCTTCACTAGGCCAATGAAAGGCCAGAACTTCATCCCTTTTTGGTAGAAATTTGTCCCAATCATAAACTACTTGGTGTTCCTCATTTCTCATGTTAGTGAAGTGTATTTTGACATCCTGTAGTATTTCAATTAATTGTACAAAGGGGGTATTGTCTTCTATATTCAAAATGGTGTCTATTCTAGCTGACACTTCCCCATCAATTTGTTCTAGCCACTGATCCTTGTCCTTTATAACTCCATCTACTTTGACAAGACCCGGGAACATTTGAAATTATCCTAAAAGTACCTAGCCCTTAAGGTCTCTACCTTTCTCATTAAAATTTCTCTATTTACCTCAAACTCAAAAAGGGCCTTAACAAATTTATAAGTATTTGTTAGTTGGATATCCACAATACATTGATCTATAATCAAATCAAAGAATTATTTCAACCTATTCCTTCTAGCAGCCCATTTTTCCAAAATCAAGTCTACAATGGCTATCTCTTTCTTAAAAGAGATCAAAATGTCAAATAATTTCTTAGCAACTCTATAAACCTCTTTTGGTTTTACATTTGCAACAAAATGTAGGATCGTGTCCTTTATTCTCTTCTCATATCTTTATTTCTCCCTTTTCTCTATGTCTTCATCACCTATAGAAGGGGGAAGAGGGGAGAAGGGTTATTCAATGATAGGGCTTGAAGAAGAAGGTCCAGCAGGGGACGAAGAAATTTGCAATTGCCCTGATGCTTGAATTGGGCCTTGCTCACCTAACCTCATCTTCAAGTTTGCAATTAATGTATCCTTTTCATATATGCCTTGTCTTAGCTCCCCATAAGCCTTCAACACTATTTCCAATCTTAGTGTAAGCTCCTCCTTTTCCTTGACTTCCCTTTCTGCCACTCTTGGTGTTAGTTGAGCTATTGCTACCACCATGCTTGATGCCTCAACTATAGAAGTATCAATAACCCTTTTGACTATTAGGCTACCAGTGAGATCACCCCTAGTAATCTATTTTCCTTTATTATCTCCATTCTTTTTAAGGACCACATTGTTAGGAATAAGGTGTCTCAACCTTGGATAATTCCTATTTTTATTATTTGTTTTGTAAATGTATTTTTTGCAAATAATGAAATTAAGTGTGAGTGTACATGTCCAGTTGGCATGTTGATGTATCACTCCACTTGATGTGTTGGCATCTTGTGCGTAAGGAGATCATGACTGAAATGATCATGATGGATTCCTATGACACGTAAGAACTATTTAAGGAATGTGCTATGACAGGTGTAAGAGCATCTTATGACTTGGGCCTATTTGGGTGCCCAAGAAGAAGTGGTTGGTGTGTATAAGAGAATCTGCCAAAAATAGGTTGGTATGACAGATTCTCTTACACTTCTCTTGTGATTGTTATTTTTGGTGGATTCTATGACAAGCTATCATAGTCTATTCTAGGGATGGATGCCTATTCTTGGGATTGCATGTAACAGCTATGTACATGTGGCTTTGTGCATGGGTCTTGGTGGTTGAACACCAAACTCCTTTCGTGGGTACTTGTTGGGTCCTGAGGAGTCTATATATATGATGCTACTTCTTTGGGAGAGATATAAGTTTTACTAGTCTCTCATCTCCTGGAAGAACTTGCATTGCAAGTGTGTTGTAGTCTTTGTGTTGAAGATAATACATTGTGTAGGTTTTGGAGGGGTGGGGTTGTTTTACCGAAAGGTTTTTCCCCACCGGCATATCTTTGTGTTTATGTGTTTCAATCTTCTCTATCTATTTTCTGTACACATGGTATATGGATGCAATATATTTGTTAAAGTAGTTAAAGAATCTAAAATTGTAAGGATTTAAAAGAATTTGCACAATACTTTCCTTTAGAGATTAGTGTAGGAAGCTGTTTACGCACCTAAGTTTCCTTACAAGTGGTATCAGAGCCTGATCAACTTTTGATCCTAGTTGTTGGGTAAGGTTTTTTGAGCTAATCTCAAGTTGAGTGGAAGTTTTGTGTAGAGCATTCTGAATCTTATTTGTAGATTGAGATGGCAAGTTCCTCATACAGTAGAATGGAGGTGGAGAAATTTAATGGCACTAATTTTGAGTTGTGGAAAATCAAGATGGAAGACATGCTTGAAGACCGCGATCTATGGGAGGCTACTTCACTTAATGTGAAACCTACAATGATATTGCAAGTGGATTGGGAGATCAAGGATCAGAAGGCTAAGGGTCTCATCAGACTCTATCTAGAAAATGTCATTCTTCTGAAAATTCTTGATGAGACTACTGCAAATTCTTTGTGGCAACGACTTGGGTCTGTGTATCAGGCCAAATCTCTGGTGAATAAGTTGTTCCTAAGAAAGAAGTTGTATTCTTTAAGAATGGAGGAAGGTGGATCTGTAACTGATCATCTCAACGCATTCAATTTGTTGATTGCATAGTTGGCATCATTCGGTGCCAAGATCGAGGAGGAGGATCATTGTATGACCCTTCTTTGTTCCTTGCCAGATTCATGGGACCATCTTGTGATGGCTCTCAGAAGTACTATAGTCACATTCTGTATGGATGATGTGGTGTCTTCATTGCTATCTGAGGAGATGTGAAGAAAGACTTTGGATTCATCTAAGGAAGCCCTTGTTGTTCGCAGGAGATCCAACGACAGAGGAAAGCAGAATGACAACAAGTCAAAGAAGGGTAGATCCAAATCCCATGGGAGTTCTAAGACTCCTAGAAAGTCCAAGGTGAAATGTTGGAACTGTGATAAAACTGGTCACTTCCAGAGGGACTACAAAGAACCGAAGAAGAAGAAGAAAGGCTCAGATTCAGCTTCTGAAAAATCTCAAGAAGATGGAGATGCTTTTATTGCAGCTTTGGCATCCCATGCATCTGATGATGTGTGGTTGGTAGACTCAAGTGCTTCTTTACACATGACCTCTCATCGAAATTGGTTCTCAAAATATGAAGATTTCAATGGTGGAAAGGTGTACTTGGGTGATGATTCTCACCTAAAGATAGTTGGGCACGGAAGGGTCACTCTCAGATTTCTTGATGAATGAGTAAAGGGAATCAATAGAGTTATGCACATTCCAGGTTTGGCATGAAACCTATTATCTATAAGTATGCTAAATGATGTAGGTGTGCAAGTTGTCTTTTCGAAAGATGGATGCAAGATGATGAGAGGTGTTGGCATTAAGTTATGTTTGTCATTAGTGACAACACTTATTCAATTTTTGTGTGCTTACCGAGCTCATCTAGCAGAGCAGTGTTTACTAAGCAGATCAAGTAGAATAGTGCTTACTAAGTAGTTCAAGTAGAACAGTGTTTACCAAGTGATGAGTTAAGCAGTGTTTACCGAGTAATGGCGCGGTAAACAGGGAATTTAGTTTCTACCGAGTGACACTGTATCTACCGAGTCTCCAGTGTATACCGAGTTTGAAACTATGACTGAGTGGTTAGCATGGACCGAGCCTCCACTCCTACTGAGAGCATGATGATGTCAAGTATTGTAGTGGATGTCAAGTATCAGAAAGTCACCGAGTTAGTTTGCAGGAACTTTGTAACTACATCAGGGCCGACTCAGTAATACTTGTGTTGACTTGTATTTTAGCAGCCGACTTTGTAATTATTTTGTAATTTTTGTGGATTGATATAAAAGTAATATTTTGTATCATATCCAAAGTGTAAGAATGTGTGAAAATGAGAGAAGTGTGTGGAAGAGTATATGTGCATATGTGAAGATGCATGGAAAGTAGAGATAAGCGAATTACAAAAAGATACAGTAGTATAAGGAGCAAAAGAGACATATTTATCACAGAAGGTGATCAGTACATCAAGGAATCTCAATCAGCAAATTTAGTTGCAAGTAAGAGATCTATTGTTTCATCCTAACAGGTGAATCAGCATCAAATCCTTTAACAGGGTAGACTTAACAGTCTTTTGTAAAATCTCTTAACCGAGTGCATACTTCATTGTATGTTTGTAAATCCTCTAACAAGGTGGACCTAGCAGTCCTTATTGCTCCTAACAGGGCAGATCATCAGAAGTGATCATTGTAAGCCTTAACCGGCCAACTTTATACTTCAGTATTGAAGTTTTGTGGGTATGATCCCCACCCCAGTTTTACTTTCTATTTGGAAGGTTTCTGGGTAACCAAATCTCTGTGTTCAAAGTGTTATGAATGTTTTATTCCTTTAGTTACTCATGCATGCAGTTAGCTTATTGATCTAAATGTTATTTGGAATATTGTTAAGATCTGCAATTTGTAAAAAAATTTGAAGTTTCTGATTCACCCCTCCCCTCTCAGTAACTTGGCTAGTCTTGAATATTTCCAATAATTGGTATCAGAGCTTTGTGGTTCTCAAGATAAAGTTTGACAGCTTGAGTAAAGATCTAGGATAATGGAGATATTCAGATTTAACAAAGTAATTGAAAATGAAAAGCTAGATCTAGAAATGGCCATAGCTCAACTCAAGGAAGCAAAAGAGCATCTTTCCCAATCCCTAAAAAGAAGGAAGGAACTTGCAAATCAGATGAATGACCACCAGTATGTTGAAGAAAAGATTGAAGATTTTTTCCCTTCAAGTAGCTCAGATGAAGCAAACAATGCAATCAAAAAACTCCTAGAAAAGAATGGATCTCTGCAAGAAGAAGTAAGAAAATTGAAAAGAGAACAGGAAATTCAGTCAACAAGATTCTGTGAAATCTTGGAACAAAGAAACAAGATGAAAGACAAAATAGATGGAAAGAACAATGAAATCTAGAATCAAACTCTTTAGCTAGAAAACCTTATTGATCAAGTCTCCAATGCAAATGAAGAAATTTTGACTCTGAAATCAGAAAATGAAAGATAACAGAGGAGCTGAGATCTAAAAAGCAAATCAATTTAAGATTGGTGAATGACCTAAACACTAAAAGGAAAATCAATGAGAGAATAATGAAATCTCAAGAAGATATGAATTAGCTGCATAAGCAAAAAGGAAAATTAGGACTTGGATACAAAGAAGAAGGTGAATCCTCCAAACAAGGTACTCAAAAGAATCATAAACCTACTTGTAATCACTGTGGAAAAATAGGTCATACTTCAAAAAAATGTTGGAGCAATGGAAAAGCAAAATTCAATGGAAAATGCTACAATTGCAATCAGCATGGTCATAAAGAAAATGAATGCAAGGAGAAACCAAGATTTGAAGGCAAATGTCACAAATGTAACAAACAAGGTCACAAGGCATCTGAATGCAGATCTAAAACATCCAATCCAGCAGAACAAATTATGAAAGCAATATTTGGTTGGGATTACAACACTTGGTGTAGGTGTCATTACTATGGAGAATATGGACACATTGGCATAAATTGTGTAAGGCATCACTTGAGAAAAAGGGATACTACCATAAGATGTTATACATGCACTGAACTTGGTCATATAGCTAAAAATTGCATGAATACAAGCAGAGTTGAAGATGAAAAGAAAGCAAAGGCAAATAGCATCAGGAAGTAGATGAGACAACAATGGATTCCTAAACCTACCGAGCAAACCAGTCCAAGTAATGAAGTCACTCATGAAGAGGGTGGCTCTATCAATTCCAACTAAGTCCCCAAGAAAGCACTGGAACTGTATCTTCATAGAAAAATTCCAAACAGTTCTAGAATTGAAAGGAAGAAAGATCCAAATCAGTATGCAAGATACAGAAGGATCATTAAGAAGGTCAGTATCAGTTACCACCGAGAAAGGTTGGGAGTAACCAAATTTCATGCGGTTACCGAGTATGGTCGGAGCAATATGAATTATTATATTCGCCAAGTTGCAGAGTCTTCACCGAGCAATCAATGCAATAGTGGATGACAGCCTATCCTATACAATGCTGAACTTACCTACTTCTGTACTAAGCATTAATGACAAATTTTTAACAAAAAGCATGAAATCAAGTTCATTCTTCACCGTGAATTTTAGCATATTGCACACTCAAAAACATTGATCCATGACAATCAGTTTTCAATTGCAGATCACATGATTGAACTCTTTGGAGAAGTCCAAGTGGCACTTCATACATGCAAGATTCTGTAAGAGAATTGGGATAGAACTCTGGCACTGATTGGCAAGGTACATTCTAATTTTCTCTCACATTTTGGCAACTCCATGTAAAATATTTGTATATACACCTTTGGCATTATTGTCAAAAAGGGGGAGTATGTGATGAATGGGGGAGATATGAGAAGAGATATGAGAACAGGAGATATAGGAGATATAAGATACTTTTATAAGATACTTTTATATATGTATACTGTATAGGGGAGACATGAAATGTACATACAATAGAGTGACAAAGATAAATTTTTGAAAAATCTAAAACAGATTCAGCATGATTGTATATAAATTTTGGGCAATAAGTGTTTTTGTCACTAATGCCAAAGGGGGAGATTGTTGGCATTAAGTTATGTTTGTCATTAGTGACAATACTTATTTAGTTTTTGTGTGCTTACTGAGCTCATCTAGCATAGCAGTGTTTATCGAGCAGACTGAGCAGAATAGTGCTTACTGAGCAATTCAAGAAGAACAGTGTTTACCGAGTGATGAGTTAAGTAGTGTTTATCGACTAATGGCGCGGTAAATAGGGAATTTAGTTTCTATCGAGCGACACTGTATCTACCAAGTCTCCAGTGTATACCGAGTTTGAAACTATGACCGAGTGGTTAGTATGGACCGAGCCTCCACTCCTACCGATAGCATGACGATGTCAAGTATTGCAATGGATGCTGAGTATCAGAAAGTCACCGAGTTAGTTTGCAGGAACTTTGTAACTACATCAGGGCCGACTCAGTAATACTTGTGTTGACTTGTATTTTAGCAGCTGACTTTGTAATTATTTTGTAATTATTGTGGATTGATATAAAAGTAATATTTTGTATCATATCCAAAGTGTAAGAATGTGTGAAAAAGAGAGAAGTGTGTGGAAGAGTATATGTGCATATGCGAAGATGCATGGAAGGTAGAGATAAGTGAATTACAAAAGGATACAACAGTATAAGGAGCAGAAGAGACATATTTATCATAGAAGGTGATCAGTACATCAAGGAATCTTAATCAGAAAATTCAGTTGCAAGTAAGAGATCTACTGTTTCATTCTAACAGGTGAATCAACATCAAATCCTTTAATAGGGTAGACTTAACAGTCTTTTGTAAAATCTCTTAACTGAGTGCATACTTCATTGTATGTTTTTAAATCCTCTAACAAGGTGGACCTAGCAGTCCTTATTGCTCCTAACAAGGTAGATCATCAGAAGTGATCATTGTAAGCCTTAACCGGCCAACTTTATACTACATTATTAAAGTTTTGTGGGTATCATCCCCACCCCAGTTTTACTTTCTATTTGGAAAGTTTCTGGGTAACCAAATCTCTGTGTTCAAAGTGTTATGAATGTTTTATTCCTTCAGTTACTCATGCATGCAGTTAGCTTATTGATCTAAATGTTATTTGAAATATTGTTAAGATCTACAATTTGTAAAAAGTTTTGAAGTTACTGATTCACCCCTTCCCTCTCAGTAACTTGGCTAGTCTTGAATATTTCCAACAAAGAGGTTCTATGGTGCTCGCTAGAGGTACTAGGAGAGGTACTTTGTTTTAGCTTGAAGCATGCATTTCTTAGTGCAATAGTTCTTCTATTTCAAAGAAGAGAGTGGCTATCACTTCATCCCCACCATCTAAACAAGCAGTAAAGAAGACTGTGGCAATGGGTTTCGATGGCAGTGGAGTAAGTGTACCTAAGGGTGCAAACACTTTGGAAGGAAAGCTTCCTGTAGAAAAGATGATGTTGTGGCATATGAGATTTGGCCACATTGGTGAGAAGGGTCTTAGGACCCTGAAGAATAAAAACCTTGTTGAGGGGTTAAATGATTGCAATCTGGAGTTTGACTTCTGCGAACACTGTGTCTATGGTAAATAAAATTGTGTTCAATTTTACTCTAGTTCTCACAAATCTTCTGATGTTTTGGATCTTATTCATTCTAATGTATTTGGTCCTGTAAAAGTTCCTTCAATCTCCAAGTCTATATTTTTTGTATCTTTCATAGATGATTACAGCAGAAGGACTTGGATTTATTTCCTTAAAAGTAAGACACAAGTCTTTAGTCGGTTCAAGGAATTTAAAGCCCTTGTAGAGAATCATACTAGTAAGAAGATTAAGTGTGTGAGACCTGACAATGGTGGTGAGTTTTTCTCAGTAGAGTTTGAATAGTTCTGTAAAGAATGAGGTATTGAGAGGCATAAGACAATTCCTTATACCCTGCAACAAAATGAAGTTGCAGAGAGAATGAACAGGACACTGATGGAGAAGGATAGGAGTATGCTTAGTGGAGCTATTTTAGAACAAAGGTTTTGGGCCAAAGCTATGGCCACTACTCTCTATCTAGTTAATAGATCTCCTACATCATCTCTTGTTGGTAAGACACCCATGGAGGTGTGGTCTGGTAAGAAGCCTTCAATTAGACATCTTCATGTTTTTGGTTGTGAAGCTTATGCACATGTTCCAAAGGAGAAAAGATCTAAGTTGGAAAACAAAGCTATCAAATGTATTTTCATCAGATACAGTGTTGGTGTGAAAGGATACAAGCTTTGGGATCCTGTATCTAGTAAGGTGTTGCATAGTAGAAATGTTATTTTCAGAGAGCTAACATCTTCTCCTATTGTGCTACAACCAGATGAAAAAGAAAAAGAAAAAGATGTTGTTCAATTGCCTCCTACCCCTGAGAAGACTAAACAAAGAGACCATGTTGGGTCTAATGATGAGGAGAGCTCTAGCAGCTCTGATAGTTCGGAAGAAGAGGAAGAACAACCTCAACCTCAGCCCTTGAGGAGATCCACGAGAGAAAGAAAGCAACCAGAAAGGTTTGGTTATTCTATGTTAGATTCCAGTTGTGCCTTTGCTTTGATTACTAACATTGATGAGCCTAGATCTGTGAAAGAGGCTTTGGGCATGGAAGATGCAGGTTCCTGGATTGAGGCTATGGATGACGAGATGGCTTCATTGGAGAAAAACAAAACTTGGGACCTTGTGTATGATTATCTTTCTATGTTTGATCAGTACATTGATTATATTGTTTAAAGTTGTTGAATGGATAAATTATCTGATAATTGATTCACCCCCCCCCCCCCCCTCTCAGTTATCTTGGGGATCTTTACTTTCTAACAATTGGTATCAGAGCAGCAGGTCCTTGAAAGAAAAGTTTAACAACTTAAGGAGATCCATGGTGAATTTCAGAAAAGAAAGCCCTAAGTTTGATAGAGTAAATTTTGATAGCTGGAAAGAAAAGATGAAGACACATCTATTGTGTTTAGGACCAATTTATTGGTTGATTACAAAGAATGAGAAGACTATCATTGAGGAAGACAATCTAGAGGCAGGAACTAAAGATGAACTAGATCTATTTATGTGTAACATACTTGCAAGAGAAACACTTTTGTCAGCACTATCGGAGAATGAATATAGTCAGGTAAGATGTATTGGTTTCACAAGTTGAAAAGAAATCTGATTGGATTATAGACAGTGGTTGTTCACATCATATGACTGGAGATAAAAGAAAGTTTGTTAAGTTAGATAATTATGATGGAGGAATTGTTAGGGTTGGTAACAATGCACCTTGTTTGATTAAGGGTATAGGATCTATTACTCTTGATGGAAAGACTAACACTGATGATGTTTACTTTGTTGATGGACTGAGACATAATCTACTAAGCGCTGGACAATTGGTTGATAAGGGTTATCAAATTTGGTTTTCTAAGAAAACTTGTGTGATAAAAGATAAAGATGGAAATCCCAATTCTCAAAAATAGGTTGGGGCATAACCCCAAGCATACCTCTCAGATACACAAATGTATCCTTAGGTAAAGGCTTTGTAAATATATCTGCTATCTTCTCCTTTGTACTTATGTACTCTAATCTTACTTCTTTTTCTGCAACTTTCTCTCTTACAACATGATACTTGATCTCAATATGTTTAGTCTTAGAATGTAAAATAGGATTTTTTGACATACTCACTATACTAGTGTTATCACAATGTCTAATAACAGGCTCATCAAACTTTATTCCAATATCTTTCAACATCTACTTCATCCAAATAATCTGATTACAATAATTTGTTGCTGCAACATATTCTGCTTCTGTTGTGCTTTGTGAAGTACAATTCTACTTCTTAATTAGCCAAGAGACCAATTTTCCTCCAAGAAAAAAGGCTCCACCACTGGTGCTTTTCTTGTCATCAATGCTGCCTCCCCAATCTACATCAGTATAGGCACATAAGGTAAAATCATCAGAATTCTCATACCATAATCCATAATCCATTGTTCCTTTCAGATATCTCAGTATCCTCTTTACTACTGCATAATGTGATTCTCTAGGTTCTGCTTGAAATCTTGCTACAATCCCCACTGAATGTGCTATATTAGGTCTTGTATGTGTCAAGTACTACAATCCTCCAATCATAGATCTGTACTTTTTCTGCTCAACTGCTGGTGTCTCATCTTTGCTAGATAACTTATGTCCGGTTACCATAGGTGTTCCAACAGGTTTAGAATCTTCCATTCCAAATCTTTTCAATAAGTCATTCAAATACTTAGTCTGACTTACAAATATACCTTCCTTGCTTTGTGTTATTTTTAATCCCAAAAAATATTTCATTTCTCCAATCATGCTCATCTCAAATTCAGTCTTCATTTCATCTGCAAATTTGTCACTAGCTTCATCTTCTCCTCCAAAGATAATATCATCAACAAATATAACTATAACTAACAAACCATTCTCAATTTCTTTTGTCTATAAGTTACTATCTGTTGTTCCTTTTATAAATCCCAATTTCAATAAATATTTATCCAATCTTGCATACTAGGGTCTAGGTGCTTGTTTTAGTCAATATAAAGCTTTTTTTAACTTACATACCATATCTCCTTCTTGTGTCAAAGGAAAACCTTCAGTCTGCTCAATGTAGACTTCTTCTTCCAATTCCCCATTCAAAAATGCTGACTTCACATCCATCTGATACACTCTGAATTTCTTGTAAGTTGCATATGCTAGAAACATTCTCACTACTTCAAGTCTGGCCACATGTGCAAAAGTTTCTTCATAGTCAATTCCTTCTTGTTTTGAATATCCTTTACATACCAATCTTTCTTTGTTTCTTATCACTTCTCCTTGTTCATTCATCTTATTTTTGAATACCCACTTTGTTCCAATCACATTCTTGTCTTCAGGTCTAGGGACCAATTCCCATGTCTTGTTTTTTTCAATCTGCTCTAGTTCTTCTTTCATAGAATTGATCCAATGTTCATCTTCACAAGCTTCATTAGTAGTCTTAGGTTCAATTTGAGAAATCAAACATAAATGTACCTTATTCCTAGTCAAAACTCCTCTATCTAAACTTCCAATAACTTGCTCAACAGGGTGATGTCTTGAAGTATACCTATTAGGTGTCATAGTTACTGATCTTGTTCCGACTGTAGATTCTTCTCTGTTTTCTTCTCTATTTTCTTCTCTATTTTCTTCTTTGTTTTCTTCTCTATCTTCTTCAGTATGACTTTCATTCAGCAAATCACTATTAGTTTCAAAAAATAATTCTGCATTTTCAATGTTAGGCTGAGGTTGTGCTTCTCCATCAGATTCATAATCAAGCATTCTTTCCTGAATTTTAAACTTCTCATCAACTTTTACATTTGCACTTTCAACAATAGTCTTAGTTCTTTTGTTATAACATCTATATGCTTTTCTTTTTAAAGAATATCCAAGAAATATTCCTTCATCATTTCTAGGATCAAACTTTCTTATATCATCATCTCTCTTAATATAACATTTACTTCCAAAAATTCTAAAATACTTAACTGAGGGAGTATGTCCAAACCATAATTCATAAGGTGTCTTGTTTGTATCTGCTCTGATTCATACTCTTTTCATAGTGTATACTGCTATGTTCACTACTTCTCTCCAAAAACTTTTAGCCAAATCATTTTCAAACAACATAGCTCTTGCTGCTTCAGTTATTGACCTGTTTCTTCTTTCTGCAATACCATTTTGTTCTGGTGTTCTAGGGCCTGAAATTTTTCTCTTAATGCCATTCATTTCACAAAAAGTGTTAAACTCTCTAGATGTAAATTCACCACCTCTATCAGATCTTAGACACTTAATCTTCATTCCAGATTCATTCTCAATTTCGCTTTTCATGATCTTAAATTTATCAAATTCTTCAGATTTTTCTTTCAAAAATGCAATCCACATCATTCTTGTAAAATCATCAACAAGAATCATAAAATACCTTTCACCATAGAATCCTCTAGTCCTAGTAGGACCACTCAAGTCTGTATGAACAATCTCCAACTTCTCTGCCGATGTGAACTTCTTGTTGGGAAATGAACTCATTTTCTACTTTGCCATCATACATTCTTTGCAAATCATGTTAGTAGGTTTCATAATTCTAGGTAAATCTCTTACCGCAAGTGTAGTGCTCACCTTGACAATATTATCAAAGTTTATATGACAAAACCTTTTATGCCATAACCAACTGTCATCAATCCTAGTTATCAAACATGTCATCTCAGTAGGATTCAACTGAAATACATTACCTCTGGTTCTGGATCCTTTTCCAATCAGATTTCCATCTTTATCTTTTATCACACAAGTTTTCTCAGAAAACCAAACTTGATAACCCTTATCAGCCAATTGTCCAACGCTTAGTAGATTATGTCTCAGTCCATCAACAAAGTAAACATCATCAGTGTTAGTCTTTACATCAAGAGTAATAGATCCTATACCCTTAATCAAACAAGGTGCATTGTTATTAACCCTAACAATTCCTCCATCATAATTATCTAACTTAACAAACTTTCTTTTATCTCCAGTCATATGATGTGAACAACCACTGTCTATAATCCAATCATATTTCTTTTCAACTTGTGAAACTAATCCTTTTTCTTCCCTTTTATCAGATTTAGAATTTTCATTTTTAATTGCTACAATACCTATTTCCTCAAAGTTATCATTATCACTGTCACTTAAATGTTTTTCAATTCCTGCTTCAAAATCTTCATCATTTGCATGATAACATTCTTTAGATCTCCTAGGTTTAAAGTTGCTTCTATACTTCTTAACTCTTTTAGGACATTTAGATGCAAAATGACCATATTCTTGACAAGTCCAACATTTAAAGATTTTCTTACCATCTGGTTCTCTTTTTACAAGTAATGCAATACCTTCTTCAATCTTCTTATCTTCCTCAGATCTTCTACTACTGGCATAATCTCCATTCACACTAGTACTTCTTGTAGGTCTAATGCTAAGAGCACTGAATGTTGTTTCCATTCTAGGTAGCTCTCCTGATAATCTCAAGTTCATCTCTGATGTTTCTAATCTTCCAAGAAGAGTCTCTCTTGAAAAGTTTGATTTACAAGGTATCACTTGTTCAATCATCTGCGTTGTCTACTTGAATACTGGTGTCAAAGTTCTCAGAATTTTCCCTATCACTTCATTCTCTATCTTATCACCTCCATAAGACTTTATTCCTATCACAATCTCAGACATCCTACCAATATAGCTTCTAATAGATTCATCTTCCATCATTCTGATATCTTCAAATGCACAAATCCAATTATGTAATCTAGCCTTCTTTGCATGTTCATCACCTTCAAAAGTAGAATGTAAAGCTTTCCAAATTGCATGAGATGTTTTCAAACATCTTACTTGACTATATTCATTCTCTGGTAGTGCTGATAAAAGTGCTTCTCTTGCAAGTATGTTACACATAAATAGATCTAGTTCATCTTTAGTTCCTGCCTCTAGATTGTCTTCCTCAATGATAGTCTTCTCATTCTTTGTAATCAACCAATAACTTGGTCCTAAACACAATAGATGTGTCTTCATCTTTTCTTTCCAGCTGTCAAAATTTACTCCATCAAAATTAGGGCTTTCTTTTCTAAAATTCACCATGGATCTCCTTAAGTTGTTAAACTTTTCTTTCAAGGACCTACCGCTCTGATATCAATTGTTAGAAAGTAAAGATCCCCAAGATAACTGAGAGTGGGGGGGGGGGTGAATCAGTTTTCTGATAATTTATCCATTAAACAGCTTTAAACAATATAATCAATGTATTGATCAACCATAGAAAGATAATCATACACAATTGCACAATAACACAAGATATGTTAACTAAGGAACCTCTTGAAAAGAGTAAACCCCGGTGGGAATGATGCCCACAAAATGATGCACTAATATGAAAGTTCCTTGTTAGAGGATGGACCCTGTTAGGAGTCTTATGAAATACATTCAGTACATATAAATCCTTGTTAGGAGATTTTGAATCCCTGTTAAAAGATTCTAACCCGGTTAAGAGTTTATGGAAGACAGAAGGACCCACTGCCCAAACAGCTTCAAGGCAAGATCTCTGAACCCACTGTCCAAAAGATCTTAGAATTATTCAATAGAATAATATGAAATATATTACCTCCTTCACACTGTGCCAAAATTGCACTCTCTACTACACAAGATCACAATTCCAGATCTTTGTACTCACAAGTCTTCCTTCATCACTGAATTAGCTCTTTTCTTCACTTCATGCATATATTCGCATCTCACTCTTCATAGTACACCATAAAATAAGGAAAACATTCCTTCTTATATACCAAACTCAAATAATTACAAATGAGTCAGTCCTCAATTACAAAATAATAAATTCTACACGCTACACACAAAATTCACTTAAAACTGTCGACTTCCAGTTACTGTAACTTTCTCCAAACATATCCTCAAAGTTTTCACTCTGAACCACATCATCATTAATGAGTCTCTAACATCCCTTTAACTACACAAAATCAGATTCCATCCCAGCTAAGAGATATCCTCCAATTTCTGAACATCGCTACACATAAACACTGTCTAAACACTGCTTTCACCAAAATGCTCATAACTCTTACAAATGAATGAATTTTTTTTTGTGCTATTAATCATAGGTTAATAACACACCAAATAACATACCATCAACTTCACAAAAGCCAATCTACAATAAAACATGTGCGCAAAACAAAACTATACCTGCTTTCCTACTAATATCCAGAATATCACTATGTTGACATCAATGACAATCCAAGTCATGAATGCAACAACAATTGCTACAGAATGACTGCCAAAACACTTTGCATTCATTCCTAACAAGGTCAACTTAGAGAACATCTCCTGCAAGGAGAGTACAGTCTACACCTCTTGATACCTAAGAACGGAGACCTTTGCCCTTTTATCTCAAAAGAAGAGGCAGATCTCTAACCAAAGATCTAGAAGAAGATTCAAATCCAGCAGCAAATACAACTCACATAGTTGTTAATCTTCAAATCACAGCTCCTACAATGGCTAGGCAATTTGCCTTTGCACCTTTCAATCAGGGAGTCCATTAGCCTTTGCTCAACATCATGATGTGCCCTTGGTGGCACTAAAGAGTATACTTGATTTCACAGGTGAAGGACAAACAACTACCTTTGAGCACATTAGAGATGTGACCACTATCTACAGCATACACAATATAACTCAAGAAGATGTGGCCACCAAATTATTAATATCCTCTCTCAAAGGTAAGGCTCTTGAATGGTTTAAAACTTTAACTATTGGCTCCATTACTTCATGGTATGAGTTAGGAGATGCATTGAGTAAGCATTTTGAGGATAAATCAGACAACCTGTCTTTGGTTGAATAGTTAACAACCATTAAGAGAGACCCTCAAGAACAAATGACAGATTACAATGGTAGATTCCTCAAAACATGGAATAGAATTCCAATCTCTGTGAAACCATCAGCTGACCATGCTTTCCTATACTACTTGCAAAGTTTGAATGGTCAAATTTCTATCATGATCTAATCTATGGGTGGTACTTCTCTACCCCAAGCTTTTGACATAGTTATCAGGGCTGAAAATTGTTTAATCCAAGCCGACATGATAGGTAAAAGACCACCTATGCCTATCTTTCCTAGCCTTCAGCCTGTTGCACATGCACAAGTACCCCCATTTACCCCTATTACTGCTATACTAGAACCTCAAGCTAGTACCAGTGATCAAGAGCTAAAAACAAGCTTCTCTCAAGAGTTGCAAGAAATTAAAAATAGTCAACAAACTAGTCAGCAAGAAATGACAAATTTGTTGTAGACCTTGACTAAAGAGGTCACAAACCTAAATAGGCAAGGGCAAGGAATCAGACCACCCTTTCAGTCACAAGGCCAAGGTCCTAATCAGCAATATCAGAATCAAGGATAGTCTTATCAACAAAATAGGCCACCATTCCAAGTATGGTATCAAGGACAAAGGCAAAATTTTAATTAGAGACCATTCCAACCATATAACCCTACACCCCTCAATTCTGCAAATCCGGTTAGGGATATGGTTCCTAGTCAAAATAATATGGCTATGGATAATGAATGGTGTTTTCCTTGTAATCAGCCTCAAAATTAGGCTACATGTTCAAATGGATGGATGAACCAAGCTCTAATGGTTCAAAATGCCTCACAAGCTCAATCAGAGGCTTCTTCCAGTGGATCAGTTCCTCAACAGGAACCACAAGATAATGAGACTGCTCTTTTTAATTGGGAGCAACCAGACTTCAATGGAGTCAATGATGAATTTTCTATAGCTGTTAATACAATAGAAAAGAGGAGAGCTCAAGATATGGAGCAGGAAGACTCTGGTACTAAAGCTACTACATCTGCAAAACCACTATAGTAGGCTACTCCCACCACATTCAAGAAGGCTCCTATCATTACAAGCAAAGAGGGCCAGACTCTCAAAGAGGGAGAGCCCATCATAGTAAAAACACAATAAAGAGTACACACCATGACACCTTTTAGCATTGTAGACAACATGAAGAAGGTTAATGTCACAATGTCTATGTGGGACTCTTTGGCTATCCCAAGGCAGTCTAAAATTTTGAAGAAGGCCATGACTGAAGTAGCAACTCCTCAACCTACAAAAGAAGTTGCAAAGCCAGTGTTGGTTAACACTAATCAAGAAAAGGAGGCTCCAAGTAGAAACTCCAAAACCAGTACCATTCAAGGTAGGAACTCAAGGCCACCTCCCTTTTATGTATCTCTAATTATTGGAAAATCTTTAGTACATAATTGTATGGTAGATAGTGGAGCTACTAGCACTGTAATGCCCAAGAAAGTAGCTGACCAATTAGGACTTAAGTATGAACCCTTCCAAAAGAAGGTCACACAACTTGATGGGTCCTCCATCAATACTATAGGTGTGGCCAAGGATACCAGTCTGATCTTGCATGCTAGTCCTAATTTATCCATCCTCCTTGATATATATATCATAGATCTCCCTACTTTATTTGCTATATGTTTGTCAAGGGAGTTTATGGCTAAGATAGGAGGCTACCTATCTTCTGATTGGTCTCACATGTTATTTCACACAAGATATGGGACCAAGGTCACCATTAAATCAAAACCATTGGTAGCACACCATATAGAGCCATATGTGTCCAATACCATCAATGTAAATTGCCCCATATTTGATGAACATGACTTCCAAACCATTGGAGAAGTAGACACTAAGATAGAAAGTATCCCTGATATTTTACTAGATGAAAGAGCTTTAGAGGCCCAAGAAAATCTTGTTTGGGATTTTGGTTTGGGAAGTTATTTGATACAAGAAAGTGGATCCATAGAGCCAAGCCTCCTCAAAGAAGACACTGATTCAGAGGATCAGAATAATCAGATTTGGGAACTATTTTTTGATGGAGCCAGAAGTAGACATGATTCTGGTGGTGGTGCTATGTTAGTGTCCCCAAAAGGAGAAAAATACTACACAGCTTTCAGATTCATTTTCTCCTACACTAGCAATATTGCAGAGTATGAAAGTCTTGTGAATGGATTGGAGTGGGCTAGAAAAAGATGGCTTAAGGCCCTAAGGGTTTATGGTGATAGTGAGTTATTTGTCATCCAAGTGAGAGGGATAAGTGCAACTAAAAATGACACCTTGAAAGCATACAAACATAGAGTTTGGGATACAATTGAAGATTTTTGTGCTTTCAATATTCTTGCTATCCCTAGGGAGCTAAATCAAAATGCAGATAGATTAGCTGCTGTTGGATCTCAGTATGATATTCCAAATAGTATTTCAAAGGAGGAGACCCAACAACTTATCAAAGTGATTGTCAGACCCTCTATTCCTGATAACAATGTCAATTGGCAAGTGTTTGACAATGATGAACAAATTATGCAGTTCTTGTTTGAAGAGGATGTCTTTTCAAGGCATAATCAAGAGAGGTTATCCCAGAACTATGGTGATCAAGTGATACAACTTAAGTCCAATAGGATGCCTAGAGCTCTTGTCACCTTAGAGACTATCTTCAACAAGGATGATGAAGTTAATAAAAACAAAGCTGGCCTGGTAGTTCAACAAGAACATTGTGTTGAATTAGAGTTGGAATTAGGTAAGAGCTTACAATTTGGAAAAGTAAACACTGAATTGGAAAAGCAAGCTTACACTTAGTTATTTAAAGAATTCAGTGATGTATTTGCATGGCAATATGAAGACCTTAAAGGTTTTGATCCAGCCCTTGCTCAACACACTATTGAATTAGAGCCTAATGCCAAACCAGTGAGGCAAAACCAAAGGCCTGTTAATCCCAAGCTTGAGCCACTTATGCATAGAGAAGTGCTCAAATTGATAGAAAGTGGTATCATCTACCCCATCAAACATACTAGTTGGGTTTCTAACCTTGTTCCTGTCAGGAAGAAGAATGGGGAGTTGAGATTATGTGTTGACTTCAGGGATCTTAACAGGGCCTCTCTAAAAGACCACCATCCATTACCCTCTATGGAAAAAATCTTATAATGTGTCTCTAGATCTAAGAGATTTTCATTATTGGATGGCTATTCAGGATACAATCAGATCCTGGTTAATGAAGAGGATCAATATAAGACTGCATTTACATCCAAGTGGGGAATCACGGCTTATCAAAAGATTCCCTTTGGTTTGTCAAATGCAGGTGCTACATTTCAAAAGGAAATGGATATGGCCTTTAAAAGCCTCATGTATAGGTTTGTACTAGTCTACTTGGATGACATAACTATCTATTCTAAACATGCAGCAGACCATATCAAACATCTGAGGAAAATCTTTGAAAGGTGTAGAGAATTTGGGATATCTCTTAATCCCAAGAAATGTGTGTTTGTAGTTCATGAAGGAAAATTGTTAGGATATGTAGTATCCAAGAAAGGAACTACAGTAGACCCTGAGAGAATTGTAGCCATCCTAGAGCTACCATTTCCACATCATAAGAAAAGTCTCCAATCTTTCATAGGAAAGATTAATTTTTTCAAGCATTTCTTGCCTAATATTGTAGATTTACTAAAGCCTTTGATAGCCATGTTAAAGAAGAGTTCAACTTCCAGCTGGACTAAAGAAGGAAAAGTCAATTTCCAAGCTATCAAAGAGGCCTTGACAGAAGCTCTTGCTCTCCTCAACCCAAATTTCAGTCAGGACTTTATCCTTTATGCTTATGGAGGATAGATTGCTATATCTGCAATGTTGACTCAAGAAAATTCAGATGGATTAGAGCAACCTATTGCTTTCTTTAGCAAAGGTTTAAAAGAGTATGAATAGAGATACTCTTTTGTAGAAAAACATGTACTTGCTGTGGTGAAGAGCCTTAAAAAATTCAGATATCTATTGACCCATAGCAAGGTACACTTGAAATTTACTCATCCAAGTGTCAAAGGATTTTTGTTTTCCAAGGACCTAAATGAGAAAAGAGCTGGTTGGATCACCAAGGTGATGGAATATGACATTGATATCCAAACCACCAAGCTAGTTAGAGGAAGAGGTCTTTGTGAGCATTTGGCAGGGGGTGAAAGTTCAAAGAAATCAGAACAAATGGATGCATCTTTGGTTGTGCATTCTATAGAAGAACATGCCTAGGCATCAGGTTGGCTGCCTAACATGATCCATTACTTGAAGACAGGACAATGTCCTACAGGTTTGGATTCAGCAAAAAGGAGATATTATAGATTACAATTTGTTCCTTTTGTGTTGATAGATGAAGTTCTTTTTAGAAAGGATCACAATGGTGTCCTTTTAAGATGCATTGATTTAGAAAAGATAGCTGATGTCCTATTTGAATTTCATGATGGACCTTCTGGAGGTCATTTCTCTCCTAGGACTACTACTTTTAAAATCATGAGGGCTGGATACTATTGGCCATCTATCTTTAAGGATAGTCATGAGTATGTGAGAAAATGCATCAAATGTGCCATGTTTGTAGGAAAAGAAAGGCTTGCAGCCTTACCCCTATAGCCAGTCAGAACATAGCAACCTTTCATGAAATGGGGTATAGACTTTATTGGTATGATCAATCCTCCATCTAGTGCAGGCCACAAATGGATAATCACTGCAATAGATTATTTCACTAGATGGACAGAGGCAGTTGCCTTAAAAGAATCAAATGAGAGTGATGTATTAAGCTTTTATGATGATATAATTCATAGATTTGGCACTCTAGACTCCATAATATCAGATAATGCATTGGCATTCATAGGCCTCAAAGTCTCAAAATGGGAAATCAGGAATGGCATTTATTTGAATACAAGTTCAAATTATTACCCTTAGGGCAATGGTTTAGCAGAGTCAACAAATAAGAACTTGATTAGGATAATCAAGAAAACCCTGTAGGATAATCAAAGAGACTGGCATACTAAATTGAAGTCTGCCTTATGGTTAGATAGAATTACCCCAAAGAAAGTGATTGGAAACTCTCCTTATGTGTTAGTATATGGCAGAGAGGCTAAGTTGTCCATTTCAACCAAATTACCAGCTCTGGACCTAGCCACTCAATATGTCTTGTTTGAAGAAGGAGATCCTTTATAGATTAGGTATGCCCAGCTCATGGAATTAGAAGAACTTAGGGACAAATCCATGAAAGATAAAGAGTTCCATCAGATTCAAACAAAGGGAAATTTTGATAAAAGAGCCAGGGTTAGAAACTTCAAAGTTGGAGATGTAGTCCTCAAGTGGGATGAATTCATATCCAAACCTGGCAGACATACAAAGTTTGATTCATTCTGGGGTGGACCATTTGTTATTACAGAATGCAAGGGGCCTAATGCTTTTTAGCTATCAACCCTTGAAGGAGATGCCTTGCCTATATTAGTTAATGGATTCCACTTGAAGCCTTGCTTTGAGGTTAATCCCTCTTTGTAAATTCTTGTAAATATGTTTTCCTTCTTTCTTCCTATTTTCTAGGTTAGTTTCCTGCTTTCCAAGAAGTGCTCATGCACAAGTTTGTCTTTTTGGTTTCAGTCTTGTCTCCCTATCAAAGTTTTGTGTTCTTGAGATGACTCTGTGCCCAATGAATATGTCAAGGCCACTAGTTTCAATGTCTAGCAGGCTGACATCTAGTAGAAATCACCAAAATGTTACCCAATTTTCCCTGTTCCATACAAATTTGGATAAAATCTATCCCAGGGTCTGCATTTTTATCCTGCTTGGCATCCCTAAAATTTTCATGACCTTATGTCCTTCCTTTTGGCTTCTACAATTTATTATATCCCCTAGTCTGTAGGTCTAAAGTTTGAGAAATGATCATTGTGCCAAAAAACCCCAGAAAACCCTAAGCCAGGTTCTATTTTTTAGTTACTTTATCGGCCAGTTAGGTTCTCATTTCAGCATGTGCGTAATTCTTCCTTTGGTCACTAGTTCTCTTATTCTTCCAGTAGTTCCTCTTTCCATTCAGCGATTGGGTGACTAAGACTTTAGTTGGGAAATCTCTCAATCAAACCCCAAGTTAGACCTTTGGTTTGGTGATTCAGTGAATGCCTTATTCGTGTATTCTCCAGACTTAACTGAGGTTAAGTATTTCATTAAGTGACTCAGTGATTTTCCTTTGGTCGTGTAATCACTAAGTTGTCTGGCAGTCACTTTATGTGGGGTCCCAGTTAGGCAAGATCAACGGTCGTCGTGAGTTTGCATTGGGTTTGTCAGAGGCTTGCAATCTTGCAACAACCATTGATCCTTCCTTATGATGCAGTGCTTCAAACTTTATGTGGGTCCTCTGCCACATTGTCCAACATGGAGGGTTCTAATTGGTCAAGGGTTGTGAAGTGGAGGCTTGTCAGTGGGACCGTGTCAGAATATCTATAGGGATGTTAGTAGAAAGAAGATTGACAGCTGGTGTATCTTTGCATATCCCTTTTCTGACACATGTGATCTTACACCCGATGTTGGATTTGCCAAGTGTTCAGGTTCTGTCAAGTGGGTCCAACGCCAGGTCAAGATGACATGCTGGTTTGTGATTGGCCAAGATATAGAGACTTGTTAGTGGGTCTAGTGTCACGTGTTACTGATGTGCTTGCATATGATTGGTTGCTGAGCGATGACAAAGACTTATAGGTGGACCTGATGTGTCGGTGGGGTCCCAGTTAAAAAAGAGATCAATGACTAGCGCATGATCTGAAAGAATATTCAAAGGCCATGAGATCATGCACCCACCGTTGGATTGGAATCAAGGATTTAGTGGGTCTAATGGTAGAAAGTGTCGAGGTGTCTGCTGATAAAGCAGTCGAGAGAAAATGGAAGATTGACAAGTGGCGGATGGGCCCAAGGTTAGAATGTATTTGGTGACTCGGTGACTAAAGGATTTCTCTTGTTCGCTAGATTTAACTGGGGTCAGCTAAAAGATTTAGATATTTAGTGACTGTAGTGTTCGCATAGTCACTTGACCGGACCAGAGTTAAGAGAAATATTTCACGAATGAAAAAGGGTCTTCAATCGCGCATTCGATGAGTGACTTAAGGAGAGAAAGCTCGAGGTGGGTCCAAACACACTGATGTGCTGACATGCCTGACTCCCATTGGTCATGATATGTTGATGAGGACATTGACTTTTCAAGAGGGTTTTGTGACTGTTGACAGGATGATCTGGTTCATTCATCTTCCGTGAAATATTAGATATCGATGGTCACATTTTAAAATGACTGGCTAGCCGTTATTTTTCAAATTTAAATATCTCTGCGAAGGTTTTTTGCCAGCATTTTGATTCAACAGGCCATGAGCATTGGAGCTAGCTAGAGAATTTATGTTTCCAGGACATTTTCAATTGAAGAGGTTGATGAGGAGGTCTAGGTAGCTGTCTTGGGTTGATTCTTATTTCCTAGAAGTACCATTTGAGCATTCATGGCAAGCCTGAGTGGCAGAAAGGTAGATAAGTCAAGGTTGCTTGTCTGCAGGTGGACGCAGTGCGGGGATGGGCACACAAATATCTGATCGGCCATGGTATTGCAAAGATGTATTTATGATTAGATTTCACAAAATTAGGGTTGGCTATTATTCTAATGCAAATCTATGTAACCCTAGTTAGGTTTTGACTCCTGCCTGCGTGCAAAATAGGAGATGTATATATTAATTTTTGGAGCTTTTAGAGCTCATAGTTGGACAGTTGTAAAAGAATTTTACCTTTCTTAAGAGTCATCTATGGTATTATTTTTCCCTTTGGCTTCTATATTTGTAAATTCCCATTGATTATTCAGATATTATAAGGTATTTTGTGGCATTCTTCATGTCCCTATGCTTCTTGTTTGAGTTATCTCTTAATGAATTTAGTATTTATATATTTTTCAGTGATATCTTAGGGTTCTTGATCCTTCTATCTTTCTACAATTCATGGGTATTCTTGTGGATGATTTGATGTGAATGCTTTTGTGGGTATACTACAACCCCTTAACAATCTTGTATCATTCCTATACCTAGTTGCAGAGGTGAATGTTTGTCTGCAAATCATAGATTGTTGTCTAATCCTAAGAGTGTTATTATTTGTGAAAGAGTCTCTCTCTTTCCCTCAATACCCTCTTTTATTTGTAGACCCTTTTATGAAATACTTATGCAGGCCTATTCAGTGAGTTGTGATCCCCTAGACCTAAGCTTATTCATTGGATCCATCTTTTATACTGTAATCCATACCATCTTTTCGGTGCATCACCTAGTAGGTAGTTTGCTTTCAAGTCATTTCCCTTTCATGCATTCCTTCTATCCCTTTTCCCCTCAAGATTTTACTTTCATGTCAAGAAGAAAATTAAGGTGATTATCCAAGAGGAACCAGCCTAGAACCTGGAGGTCTCATCTCAGTTAGCATAGGTCCCACAACCTGGAGATGATTCCCATGTTATACTAGGTTATCAAGACTATGAGAGCTTGAAAAAAGGGTGCAAACTTAGTGTATAACAGCTACCACCATGCCTAATGCCTCAACTATAGAAGTATCAGTAACCCTTTTGACTATTAGGCTACCAGTGAGATCACCCTTATTAATTTGTTTTCCTTTATTATCTCCATTCTTTTTTAAGGACCACATGACCAAGACCTGATGGTCATTACTGAAAGTGACTCCCTTAATGGTCTGTTCTGCCTCCTCCTTGGTCTTATGAATAGGTGTGGTCTATTTCCTAACTGCATCCAGGACCATTGCATCAGCTATATCCCATTCTGGGAGGATAAGCACTCCTAAGTTTCTCACCAAGTCTCTCCCCTATTCTGGAGTGACTTTCTCAAATCTATCTGTCATTTCTTTTCTTACCTCATCCTCTATGATCTTGAGGTCCTTGTCTAGATTCTCCTTATGTCTTTTCTTGCATGTTTCTTCAAACTTACTGATGTTCAATTTCCATAAAAATTGCATGAATTCTCTAGCCTTCACAAAGGCATCATTAGCCAAGAATTCATCACATGCTTGTTTGATTATTGGGTCTAATTCTATGCCTTCCATTTCTCTCATTGTTAAGCCTAGTTCAAGTTCCTTTGGTGGCTCCAGTACTCCCTCATTTATCTCCTCATAGGTCATGAAAATTTTACCTAGAGATCCCAACTATTGTACCTGCTCTATGACTTCTTGATCATCCATGATATTCAAAGGTGATAGGGAAGGGGAGTGATCTTCTTCAACATGTTGAGGCCTCTCTTCTAGCTTTTGTCTCTTGGTGGGAGGTGGGGAATTAGGAACATTTTTAGCTGGTTGATCCTGAGGTGAGTCTAGAATCTCCACAACCTCCTTGTATTTCTCCACCTGCTATGATGTAGAAGGGATATCCTCCTTTTTCTTTGTTTATTTTTGTTTTTTAGGCTCTGGTACTATCACATTGTAACCATTTTTCTTCTATACCATGTACTTGCCTAAGGGTAATACTTTTGCAAATGCAGGTTTGCTCAATAATGATTGAGCCTTCTCTGGGTTATCCTTCATGGGCATCTCCTCTTTCTCATTGAGGGTTTGATAAACTTCCTAAAAATGATCCATGAGAGTTTTTATCTTCTTACCCATGGGATTTATGCTCTTTAGGGGATCATATCCCTGGTCAAACTGCTAGACAAACTCCAAGGTATTCTTGTATACCAGCCATTTTTCTTTTCTGATTTCTTGCTCTTGTATATTAGGGATATTTTTGATAATATCCTCAGGGAAGTTAAAAATATGATTTATCAAAGACCACCTGACCCTTATTTTAAACATTTCATTGTAAAACCCCTTTGGGTCTGCTATCCTAACAACTGAAGTAGCCATATGATATGGTGCCAAGACTTGATCCATATGAATCCAGTCACCTTTTGTGATTATGAACTGGTGGGCAATTGTAACATTTAGGAACAGAGTTCCTCTACCCTTACCTATGAGAGTATTCTTTTCAATGTCTCCCAGTTGTCTAATGAATTTTGCAATACCAATCTTGAGGGGGACTTGATATGGTGAAATGAATGGAGCCCCTTTAAAACCATATAATCTGATAATAGTAGAAACAGGGTAAAAAATGAAATCCCCCCAATTATGCACAATTTTGAGGCCCTAGGCAAACTATTTTTCCCTGACAAGTTCAGCTAAGGCAGTTGGGATTCCTGGGCTTTCATGGACAAACAACTTCCTTAGTCTAGCTGCAAAGCATGTATCAAAATTAATGAGGCTATGATCCTCCCCATCCCATATCATGGTGAGGCTCCACAATTGGACTGATATGTCTTCACCATCCTTTTGTTTCAATAAATCCATCTCCTTCTCAAAGTAACTGGCACCCTTAAATAAGAACATATACATCATGAAAGAATACCAGCAGAATGGCTTATCAACTTTGTTTTTCTGGATTCCTACTAATCCATTATGAATTAAATCAGCAATGTAAGGGGCAAAGTCAAAAGTATTTGATAGGTATGGATGTAAAATTTGGACCATCGTGTACATAAAATGTACTGGCATTCTTTCCTCCACATCTTCTCCAAAGACTCTACATAATGACCAGTATGAACCTTTTGCTCTTAAGTTAAAATACTTTGTTTTGAAGGGCTCCTGTGTGCTTGGTCCCATGGCAATCATTCCCCCAATCTTGTCACAAAATTCCTTCACAGGACCACTTCTGAGATAATCCCTTTGTGCATTGTACACTTGTTTCAATTCTTCAAAATCAATTTCTTCTAGGTCATTGGAAGGCTCACTTAGCTTGAAAACATTCCTAATTTCTTCAACAGAGATGTTCATTAATAGGTTTCCTTTAGCATCCCTAATAATTCTAGTAATTAGGTCATAATTCTTTGCAACTTGAATCATTAAATATGCATCTAGGAAAACGTTGGGCACCACAAGCTTGCCTAGGTCAAACTATCATATATTGTTGTTAGGAGGAGAGGCATTTCTCTGGCTAAACCCTACTTTGAACAATGTTAAACCAGTGATATCAAAAGTGCCACTTGCATTGAGTGTGCCAATCTCAGCATCCCTTATGTAATTCCCCATGTCATACAAGCCATCTTCTACCTTTACCCTAGGTTCCTTCGGCATCAATTTCTTAGCCTTTACTATATCAGTTGTTGAACTGAATAATAGTTGTAACAAATACTCATGTAGACCTCTCTTACTGTAATCAATTTCACCAGATAATTCCTTTCTGGGCAGAATTTTAGGGTTTGCAAATTCTTTATAGTTTGTGCAAAAGAAACACGGTAGAATTATAATGCTTTTAATGGGAAAAATATTTGCACAAATATTCACCAACCTTTTTTCAAAATTTTCTTAGAAAATGTCAACCAACTTCTGCAAATATTCTCACCTAATTCTTTACCAATCTTATCTCCTTGTGGTTTCAAAGAAAGTGTAAATCTTTGATATATTAGCAATCAAAACCTGTCCTTTCAAAAGTTTACTCCACATGATTAGCCATTACTTCTCTGAGAAATCAAACTGTCATCACTCAATGGGAAAAAATGAATTTTGCACCAACTTTGCTTCAAGTTTGAATTTGGACCATTGATTCCTTTTAAAACATAATCTAACAGTTGTTGCTTGATCACAAGGCTTGGAAAGATTCTATGTGAACATGCGACAACCATTAAATCAAAATGTATCAATGGCAATCTATTAATCATGTCATCCAGGACCCACTTGATACTTTGGATTCATTACTACTGTTAGATGTTGCATCCGACGGTCACTATTATTTTCCCTTTATGACTAGACATAAAGTAAGGCACCGTGGCCTTGATACCAAATCGACAGTTGTCACATGATCACAAGGGCTCAAAAGATTCCATGCAAACATGTGACAATCATTAGATCTTCCATCTAATGTTGTTACCTTAAGTGACCGGCCCCACTTTGCATTGACCAATCAGGAACGTCCACGTTGCAATATCTGGCAAGCAGACATGTAAATTTTTCTTACCAAGCACTAGTGCTACTGACATCTTCCACATTAGCAAATACCTTCGACCAATCAACAGCGGCCATGTGTGTACACCTGGCAGTGGACCCACCTTTTTCTTATGCCTGGGAATAAAGTAAAATCAACAACTGTCACATGATCGCAAGGCTTGGAAAGAGTCCTTGCAAACATGTGACAACCATCTAATTTTCTGCAAACTCTCAGTCCTACAAATCCTTTTGAAACTGGGCCCATTTTACTTAACCAATGAGAAACTACCATGTCACAATATCCGGCTAGCGAACATACAAATTTTTCTTACCAAGTTGTAGTCTTAATGACGGTTTCCATGTTAGAAAATATCACAACCAATTATGAATGAACATTTGTGTACACATGGCAATGGTCCCACTTGACAACTGTACTGAGCTTTATACAAAATCAACAGTTGTCATATGATTGCAAAGGCTCAAAAGATTCCATGCGAACATGCGACAACCGTTCGATCAAGATTCAAGATTCAAAGCTAAATATAGTGCCAAAACATTAGGAGATAAAGTATTTAAGGACTTAGGAATATTTAGTAATATCACTGGGCCTTTTGACTTAGGAAAAATTAAAAGGGTTCGGGCCTAGGTAATATAAAATGTTAAGAACATGACCCCGCTCAGTGATAAAACTAAAACACATGCATTTTAGGAACTTAAGTGACCTATAAAAGTAACGCTCAAATAGATTATAAAAGAGAGACCTAGGGTTTTCTCATGAAAGCAAATGCACTTAGGGTTTTTTCATGCCTAGCTTTTTAATTAGGGCTTTCTAGATTTGAATGAGAGCTCTAGGATTTTGCATGGCTTTTCCTGGATTTTTTGCAAGGAATTTTTCTCAATTTTAGGATAATGCACAGATATTTCAATTTTGTAAAGAAATTCTTGATTTTATGCTTTGAAAATTGAAGTGCCAACAAACCCTTGCAAGGTGTGCCATAGAATGGAAGATTCAAATGATAATGAAAAGTAACCTAAGATGAGATGCAAGATCTAACCTAAAATGATATTCAAGAATGCAAGAAAAGTAGATCTAAACTAGATGGATTAAGCTAGATGTAAGAAATATAATGACAAAGCTAAGCTAAATGATGATGCAATTCTTCAATATGAAAGATGCAAGAATGCAATAACTCCAAGATGCCAAGATTGAAAGACTCCAAGATTCCAAGGTGCTAAGATTGCAAGACTCTAAGAATGCTATGAGGGTGGGAGATCTAAAACTAAGGAGAGAGTCTCCTTTTAAAGGATTTAGAAATAAGAAGATGGTCAAGATTAAGAGGCAAAAAGAATGAGCAAGGGTGGAGATTAAATCTTGGTTGATCCATGTGCTCAAGAGTCTCAATAGGCAAAATCAATGGACATGATTAAGAGGCAAAATAATAAGTAGTTGAGATAAAGAGGAAAAACCTTTTTCAAAAGTCAAAAGATTCCATTGTTAGGAATGAATGTTGAATATGTCCTATGGGGGAGTATTTGGAGTCATTCTGTAGAAATTGTATGTTGCATTCATGATTTTGATTGTCATTGATGTCAACACAATGATCTACTAGAGATTAGCAGAGAAGCGGACAGTGTTTTAATTAGCGCACGTGGAGTATTGTAGATCAGGCTATATGAAGTTAAGGACTTATTCTATATTGTGTCTTGAGATTGTGGTCAAGAGCACGTACATAAATTTAATTATTCATGATAATTATGTGTAATTTAGTGGTAGTATTCAAAAAATGTTCCTGAGAAGCGGCTTGTGATAACTGGATTATATCTCCTAATCGGGATAGAATCTAGGCATGCGAAGTTATACAATTGATGAAGATATTTTGGTGGTGACCTGGATGAGACAGCATGGTCAGAGGTCACATGAGTGAAGATTTATTTTGTTTTGAAGCTGACAGTTTTTATGTAATTATGGAATATTATATAACGTGTGAAGGTTTATATTTTGTAATTGGTTAAGCCTTGTTGGCCGACTCATTTGTAATTATTTGAGTGTGGTATAAAGGAAGGATTATTTTCCTTAATTGTAATATATGTGATATAGATATGAATTGTGGAAGTGAGCAATATATGTTGATGTTGATATTGTAAGAGGATATGCGAATTGCAAAGATCTGGTATTGAGATATGGTGAAGCAGTTGGTGTGGTTTGACACAAGAAGAGGAGAAAAGATAAGTTGCTAAGATTAGTAATTTTTGGTATTATTCTATTTGGATAATACAGAGATCAGTTGGACAGTGTGTTCAGTGATCTTTCCCTTGAAGCTATTTGGACAGTGGGTCCTTCTGTCTTCCATAACTCTTAACCGAGTTAGAATCTTTTAGCAGGGATTTAAAGTATCCTAACAAGGATTCATATGTACTAAATGTATTTCATAAGACTCCTAGCAAAGTCCATCCTCTCACAAGGAATTTTCATATTATTACATCTTTTGTGGGCATCATTCCCATCGGGGTTCTCTCTGATCAAGAGGTTCCCTAGTCAACATATCTTGTGTTATTATTGTTGTGTATGTTTATCTTTCTATGGTTGTTTCTTATATTGATTACATGGTTGAAATCTAATAATGGTGGTAAAAGTTCTAGTTATCTAATAATCAATTCACCCCCTCCCCTCCCCTCAGTTATCTTGGTGGACTTTACTTTCTAACAATTGGTATTAGAGTGGCGGGTCCTTGAAGGAAAATTTTAACAACTTAAGGAGATCTATGGAGACTCATTTCAGGAAGGAAAGCCTTAAGTTTGATGGAGTAAACTATGACAGGTGGAAAGAGAAGATGAAGACACATTTTCTATGTTTAGGACCAGGATATTTGTTAATCACAAAGAATGAGAAGACTATCATTGAAGAAGAAAAAATTGAAGAATGTACTGTTATGGAGAGATATCTATTCATGTGTAATATAATTGCCAGAGAAGCACTTTTGTCAGCACTTCCAGAGAATGAATACAGTCAGGTAAAAACTCTAAGGACATCTCATGAAATTTGGTTAGCTTTGCAATCTACTTTTGAAGGTGATGTGCATGAAAAGAGAGTCAAATTACATAATTGGATATGTTCATTTGAAGATATAAAAATGATGGAAGATGAATCTATTAGAAGTTATATTGGTAGGATATCAAAGATTGTTGCAGGTATCAAAGTTTGTGAAGGAAACAAGACTGAGGATGAAGTGATATGGAAGATCTTAAAGACATTGACCCCTGTATTTAAGCATACAGGGTAGATGATTGAATAAGTTATACCTTGTACTGAGAATCTTACCAGAGAAACTCTTCTTGGAAGATTAGAAGCAACGAAGATAGGCTTAAGACAGTCAGGAGATCTACCTAGAATTGAGTCAGCATTCAGTGCACTTAGTGTTTTCCCTACTTTGTCAAAAAGTATTAGTGTCATTGGAGATTATGCTAGTTGCAGTAGATCTAAGACCGAAGAAGCTAGAAAGATTGAGGAAGGAATTGCCTTGCTTATGACAAGAGAACCTGAAGGTAAGAAAATATTTCAATGTTGGACTTGTCAAGAATATGGTCATTTTGCATCTAAATGCCCTAAGAAAGTGAAGAAATATAAGAAAAACTTTAAACCTAGAAGATCTAAAGAATGTTACTATGCTAATGATGAAGAACTTGAAGCTAGTGTTGAGAAATTCTTGAGTGAAAGTGATAATGAGAATGATGATATAGGATTTGTAGTAATAAAAGAAGCAAAATCTAAAACTGAAGTTAGAGAAGAAAAAGATTTAGTTTCCCAAGTAGAAAAAAAATTGATTGGATTATAAACAATGGTTGTTCATGTCATATGACTGGAGATATGAAGAAATTTATAAAGTTTAACAACTATGATGGAGGAACTGTAGATTTGGAAACAATGCACCTTTCTCAATAAAAGGAATAGGATGTATTACTCTTGATGGAAAGACTTGTTACAAGTAGTGGTTGTCGTTACACCAAAAGATCAATATGTTAATACCTGATACAACCACTAGACTTATAGAAGACACAGGAGGCAATCAATCCATGTCATGAATCCTGAGGGCTGACCATTTTTCCAACAATCTCCCCCTTAGCGTTACCCAAGGGGATTCAAACCTATGACTAAACTCATATACCACTTATTACAAGTAGTGGTTGTCATTGCACCAAAAGATCAACCTATTAATGCCTGATACAACCACTAGACTTATAGAAGACACATGAAGCGGTTAAGCCATGTCACAAATCCTAAGGGGAGCGCTAACCATTTTTCTAACAAGACTCACAATGGTGATGTTTATTTTGTGGATGGATTGAAACATAATCTTTTAAGTGTTGGACAATTAGTTGATAAGGGATATCAAGTTTGATTTACCGAGAAAACTTGTGTGATCAAGGATAAGGATGGTAAATTGATTGGAACTAGATCAAGAACCAGAGATAATGTATTTCAATTGAATATTACTGAGATGACATGTTTGATTACTAAAATTGATGACAGTTGGTTATGGCACAGAAGGTTTTGTCACATAAACTTTGATAACATTGTGAAAGTAAGTACTACATTTGCAATAAGAGATTTGCCTAAGATTATGAAACCTACTAACATGATTTGCAAAGAATGTGTTAGGGCTAAGCAGAAGAGAAGTTCATTTCCTTGCAACAAGTTCACAATAGTAGCAAAATTGGAAATTGTTCATACAGATTTGAGCGGTCCCACAAGGACTAGAAGATTCTATGGTGAAAGGTATTTTATGATTTTTGTTGATGACTATACAAGAATGATGTGGATTGCATTTCTTAAAGAAAAATTTAAAGCATTTGAAAAATTTAAATTGATTAAGAAAAAAGTTGAGAATAAATTTGAGATTAAATGTTTAAGGTCTAATAGAGGTGGAGAATTTACTTTGAAGGAATTTAATACTTTTTGTGAAGTGAATGGTATTAAGAGATAGATTTCAGCCCCTAGAACACCTAAACAAAATGGTATTGCATAAAGAAGGAATAGATCACTAACTGAAGCAGCAAGAGCTACGCTATTTGAGAATGATTTGGCAAAGACATTCTAGAGAGAAGTAGTGAATACAATAGTATATACAACGAGCAGAGTACAAATCATAGCAGATACAAATAAGACACCCTATGAATTATGGTTTGGACATGCGCCATCTGTTAAGTATTTTAGAATTTTTGGAAGTAACTACTATATTAAGAGAGATGATGACATTGGTAAGTTTGATCCCAAAAGTGATGAAGTTATATTTATGTTACGAATGGGAACACTAAGAGGGGGGGTGAATCAGTGTTCACTGTATTTTATCTTTTTACTTAATCTCAAACTGAACTTAAATACTTAAGTACTAAAATGAACATCCACATAAACATGAAACATTAAATCAACACATAACACCAATATGGTTATGGGGAAACCCAAATAGGTAAAAACCCCGGTGGGAATTGACACCCACTAATATTTTGTACTAGTGTTTTATGATCCTTGTTAGAAGATCCTTAACCCTATTAAGAGTTTCTTTACAATGTATTAAGTATAGTAGACCTTGTCAAGGGTCAGACCCTATTAGGAGTCTTTTACAATAAACCATGTTATGGGTGTGGACTCACTATCCTAGAGCTCACTTCTCAAGTAGTGAAGGTTGCAACCTTCTAATCTCAGATACACACTATATATGTTGGATGAACTATTACTGTGACACTGCTTGTCTGATCAGTTCCTTTTATGCGCTGATGCTTTGACCTCTTGCAAAGCTCTAATACATCTTATCAACTCTTTGCACACTTCTTCTCTACTTATCTCAACTCTATAACAAATCTCACCCTAATTACAATGGGCACATCTTATATTTATATGTGCATACAAAACAAATAACTAGGTCGGCCCTTTAACCTATTACATACAATGCTTCCAATTGAATTGGCTCAAGCGTGTTTACCAAAAAACATAATTAAATGTTGGCAACCTAATTACAATAGGCACATGGCCTTTACATCATAATAATATAACCGCAAATCAAAATGCCAATAGTCGGCTGCCTACTTTGTTCTTCTCTGGCACACACTGGTTGTGTAACTTCAACTATCTGTAACTTTTTCATACTTGCATATATGATCATGCACTCATAGAATAAGCATGAATATACTCTAACCAACTTATCTTCTAGGTTGCATACCATAACTCGGTTGTATGCACATGCGTTGATGCTCTAAGCTTTAGGTACTCTGTATACTGTCCAGTCTTCAATACTTAGCCATTTTATGATCTTCTCATCAAGTGCACTAACTCCAAACTACTATATGACTTTTTTGACATAATGAAAACACTATACCAAGTCATATACACTATTATAGCCAACTTTCCAATAATATCCCCCTTTTTCATTGATGGCAACAAAGGAATATGGCCAAGTTGCTAACTGTCCCTTAATACACAAAAAATTTGTCTTATATCTCCCTTATACATAAACTTCTATCTTATATCTCCTTATATATATCTATAACCCATATTCTATACATGCTCCCCCTTTTACATTAATGACAAATGTGCTTCAAAACTATATCTACAAAGACTTACTGTGAGAGAACATCCGGATATGCTATCTGCAGGTTTTGGATTTCCTTCTTCCAAAATGTGAGCAATGAATTAACAATCTGGAGATGGGTGCATAGTGCATACTGTAGCTTCTCCATCTTCTCCAAATCTATGCTAGGACCTTGATCATATGTCACCATGGTGGCATCGATCTCCTTGATATTTTGATTAAGTATATCTAATGAGGGCACAAGAGCATTCCTTAGTTGTGTTTGCCTTGCCCTTATCTTGGACATCTCCTTTTCTTCCTTCTCAACCTTATCAATCTGCCCTTGATATACATTGTTACACATGTTTACATCAGTGGAGGGGTCTTCTACTGATTTCTTTGCACTTTCTATCATTTTTTCTGCTTCTTGTATCTTCTTGAGATGATCATCAGTGAGATTGTCTTGATCCATACAGTCAGCAATAATTTTTCTGCCTTTTGCTGCAAATTCACTAAAAGTTGCTTGTCCAACTTTGAGTGAACTGAGGTCAAGTGAGAATTTTCTGATCAATTCACTTAGCCTTTTTTTCATGTATTTCTCTTTTGCAACTTGAGATGTAGATTCTTCCAAGTTGGCAAAACTAGTCTTAAAGGTTATGAGGATGTTGCTAACATCATCAACTAAATTCACCTTAGACACTTTCTTGTCTGAAGGCAGTAGACTATTCAATAAGTTGACTGATTCAACAAATAATGGGTTCCTCATTACCTATTTCTCTTTGGCTTTCTCCATAGCTAATACGCTGAACTTGATCAGGTCTTCTTCTCCCCATGAATCCAAACTGGTTGTTTCAGGTGTCAAACTTGACAACAATGTTGCTGAGGGAGTGATAGGAGTGCTATCCATCACTTCTTGTTTTACCTTGATCATTTCAACTAATGTTTCATTTTTTTGCTCGCTTCCTTTTACCTCTTCTTCTCCCTTTTATTTTTCATCTTCTTTTTCTTTTTCTTCTTTCTTTTCTTCCATCTTTTCTTCTTCTTTCTTTTCTTCTTCTTTTTCTATATATGTTATGTCCTCAATCAATATTTCTTGTTGATTAGGAGGAGTGTTACAACATAAGTTCTTAGCCTCTTGAGTTCTTACAAAGGCTTCTTCAAACTTATCCAAATCCATTTTTGTGGCCACAAAAGTGACTTTTATATTATCAATAAAAATTGAGTCCTCTTCAAATGTCTCTGATATGGGTGCTAACTTATCTTCTTCTAATATTGTTTCAACTACAGGCGTTGAGTCCTGGGGACTTGTCATAGGTACATTAGTAGTATCTAACTCTTTTGCAACCATAGTGGGTACTTGAGCTTTGGTCATAGTAGCTGGATACATGTGTTTATTCATGAAGACCTTCTCAAATGCCTTCTTTGTTTCCTTAGCAACCAATTCATAGTTCTTGTCCATTATGTGCAAGGTCCTTGACTTGGTTCTAAGATGTGGTTTCACTAGATCTAGTAACAGATATTTCTCCTCTAGATAACATACTAGAAGGGTTTCATCTAGAATCTTTTCTCTTATTCTTACATCCTCTTCAATAGCCTGTCTTTTTGGAATTCTAAGATATTCCATGCATTGTCTGGAATCATAGTCTTCAGTTCTAGGACTGTCTTCTTAAACTTCAACATATGTTTGACAATCATTCCATGTATCTCTGATTTGTCAATCTCACTGTATTTCTCATATAACTTTCCTACTTGATCAATTTTGCCTTCATCAACAATCCTTGTATTTAACACACTGAGACTAGGTTTGAAACTTACTTCGGGAGGAGCTTGAGTGTTCCTTCTATTCCTTGTTACTAGCGAGGATGGATGACCAGTGCTAATCTCTTTCTTCCTCTTAGGCATTGCCTTATACTTAGGAGGAGTAGTAAGGTCAATGGTTTCTTTGGGCGTAGAAGGAGTAACATCAGTTTTACCCTTCTTATCATCTGATTTTTCTATTTTTACCTTCTTCAACTTAGGATCCTCTGATTTTGTCTTTGTTGTTGTTGAGCTCTCAATTTCCAAAGCAATCTTCTCTTCCCTTGCTTTGTCTAAGTCTTCTTGTGATACACCATGAATTCTCAATAAATCTAAAGTAACCTTGGTAACTTTTCTTTTTGTTGCTGCGCTATTTAGAACAGCATCAACTTCTCTAGTTTTCTCTTCATAGGTTCCTCATCTTGGCTCATTAAGGTCTTTAGGGGCTGAAAGCAATACTTTTGCATATGCTTCTAGGACTTGTTCATCAACCTCATATCCAAGTGGATGGATCCACTTTTTCCTTGGTTCAACTACCTCCATGCATGTTATGTCTGTCTCAACCATAAAACAAATAGTATCCTTGTATTTTTCAACTATCTTCTCTGGAATTTTGTATCTCATTTTCATCTTGACTCTAAATGTCTTCAACTCCCGTGTCATGTAGTCCTTCAATGTTCTCTTAGTACATGCCTTGAGAGATATTTTTGGAATTGTGGGGATAGATTTATCTAGATACAAATTAGACACTTTTCCAATAATATGGAAGTACATATATATGATCAAAGGCCCAAATCTGAATATCTTGGTCTTGTCATGCTTGATGGCCTTAATGTTATCTATCAATTGTGCATGCAGGATCTCATACAAATTGAACTCTCCATTCTCTTTCACAAGTCTTATAGCTACAAGAATTGTGGCCGTAGACATGCTATTCACCATGCTGGTGTGATGGAACCTATATCCTAGTATCATGGACATCAATTAAATGTCATCTTGCTCAATAGGCTCTATAGTCATACCACGCCTATCACTTCTTGACTTGCATGTTTTCTCAACAAGTTTCCTTACATCCTTGCTCATTGGAAGAATGGTGCCTGTCTTTGAGAGGCCTATCATCTCATGAATTAGGTCACCTTTAATCCTAACCGGCACTTCACCTATCCAAAATAGGTCATCATGAATCCTATTAACTAAAATCTTTATCCATTCAGACTCATAGAACTCATATGCAGTCGCATATTCAACTATAGGATGATTATTCCACTGCGCATACTCATCCATGAAGGTTTTATCAGGTTTTAGCATAGTTTCCATGTGTGCTCTTATTCTGTCCAATCCTACTAGTTCTTTCTTACAATATATGTATGCCCTAATGTCTTTGACATGCATAACACCTATAGGCATACAGGAGAATGCCCCTTCTAGATCATCCAAAGTGGATTTGAATGGGTGCCTCTTAAATACATATATTTTCTTCTTTGCAACATCAAATACTATAGGAGTAGCCATCACTTACTTGTAAATCACTTTCTTAATGGTTTCCACGATATTTTGAATCAACATGATGAACTAGGGTTTCTGCAACCGATCAAATGTACAACAAGTCACTTGATGAATCAAACTGCAATCCTTCACAATAAAATGTTAGGGTTCTTCTACTCTCCAATTGCTCTAAATTCGAATGCAATGAGAGATCTTCAAACTTATGTGTACTACCATTAATGTTTGCTATGTAAACTAGGCTGTCACTAAAAAAATTTCTAACTTTCATTTTGCAAACAACCAGCTTGTGCGCTCTTGCACATAGGTTTTGCTAGTCTCCAAAAGCTTAAGTCCAAAGGTGCATACTCTGAGAGTGAGTATACCAGCCGTGCAGGGGTCTAGAGCTGAATTAGCTCCCCCTATGACCCTGAGGGCCACTCATCCAGATGTAGAGGGTGTGTCCATTATGGATGCATCCAATACATTCTCATCAACCTTATCCTTCTTTGCTTCTGACCAAATCAAGCTCACATCCTCTAAAGCTTTCACAAACTTGACTTCTCCTTCGGGATCCAATACTGATTCTTTGAGCTTTTTAGGGCTTTCCTGACCTTGCGTCCTTGATCTACAAAACTTTGAGATGTGTCCAGGCTTTTTACAAGAGCGAAAAATGACTGGAGGCCTTGTATTCCTTGGCGCATTGACATGGGTCACCATTTTACATTGTTTAGCTGAGTGACCATTATAGTTACATATTTGACATGTAACATTCTAAGAACTTCTTACATTTGGCTGATTCTAATTTCTCTGGTTATGCTAAATCTTGTTCTTCTGACTTGTCTTACAGTTCATAGCTCTATTACCAAATTTATTGCATGAATAACAGTAACCATTGAAAGGTCTTACCTCTGTACAGTTCCTTTCTATATGTCCATGTTTATTACATGCATAACAAGCTCTATCTACTAGCTTGTGCTCATTCTTGGATGGTTCAACATGATCTTTAGTCTAACTTCCAATCTCCTTAGCATCTGAGGTGTCTTATGGTGCTTTCATTCTTTCTTGCATGTTGTCAATTTGATTTTGTGCTTCATTGTATCCAATGCAGCTAGTATCTCCTTTAACTCTTCTTGCATACAACTGAGATTATATCAAATTAGGACTGGTCTACAATTTATCAATGTGATTCTTTTCCACTTTGAATTCAGATTCCAAGCTTTCTTTGTTGTTCCTTAGATCCAAGATTTCCATGTTTGCTTGCCTCAATTCTTCATTTAGTTGAAGGTTCTCTTTGATCTGTTCATCATAGACTTCCTAATTGTTTGTCAACTTATCATATAATTCTTCAATCTATTCTTTTAGAGATGAATTTTCTTCACAGAGCTTTTTTATCATGATCCCTAAATCACTAGTAGAGCATTCTTTCAAATCTTTTCTTAGCCTTTTGATGACTACTTGAGCATCACTGACTTTTTCTTTAAGTTCTTCAATCCCTTTTTCAGATCTATCCAGGTCTTCAAGAGAAGCTTCAAGATTTCTTTTCAAATGTTTCATTTCTACTTTTTCCATGATCTCCTCAAGTGGTTAAAATTCTTTTCTGAGGACCAGAGCTCTGATACCAATTGTTAGGAATGGGAACACTGAGAGGGGGGTGAATCAGTGTTCACTATATTTTATCTTTTTACTTAATCTCAAACTGAACTTAAATACTTAAGTACTAAAATTAAAATCCACATAAACATGAAACATGAAATCAACACATAACACCAATATGGTTATGGGGAAACCCAAATAGATAAAAACCCCAGTAGGAATTGACACCCACTAATATTTTGTACTAGTGTTTTATGATCCTTGTTAGAAGATCCTTAACCCTGTTAGAAGTTGCTTTACAATGTATTAAGTACAGTAGACCTTGTCAAGGGTCGGACCCTGTTAGGAGTCTTTTACAATAAACCCTATTAGGGGTGTGGACTAACTATCCTAGAGCTCACTACTCAAGTGGTGAAGGTTGCAACCTTCTGATCTCAGATACACACTATATCTGTTGGATGAACTGTTATTATGACACTGCTTGTCTGATCAATTCCTTTTATGCATTGATGCTTTGACCTCTTGAAAAGCTCTAATACATCTTATCAACTCTTCACACACTTCTACTCTACTTATCTCAACTCTATAACAACTCTCACCCTAATTACAATGGGTGCATCTTATATTTATATGTGTATACAAAAAAAAATAACTAGGTCAGCCCTTTAACTGATTACATACAATGCTTCCAATTGAATTGGCTCAAGCATGTTTACAAACAAACATAATTATATGTTAGAAACCTAATTACAATAGGTGCATGGCCTTTACATCATAATAATATAACTGCAAATCAAAATTCTAATAGTTGGTTGCCTACTTTGTTCTTCGTTGGCACACACTGGTTGTGTAACTTCAACTGCCTATAACTTTGTCATACTTGCATATTTGATCATGTGCTCATAGAATAAGCATGAATATACTCTAACCAACTTATCTTCTAGGGTTCATACTATAACTTGGTTGTACGCATGTGCGTTGATGCTCTAAGCTTCAGGTACTCTGTATACTGTCCAGTCTTCAACACTTAGCTAGTTTCTGATCTTCTCATCAAGTGCGCTGACTCCAAACTACTATATGACTTTGTTGCCATAATGACAACACTATACCAAGTCATATACACCAGTATAGCCAACTTTCCAACAATTTCTTGGTTATTCATTGAAAAGAAAATCTTATAGGTGTTTCAATAAAAGAACTAAGCCTATTGTTTAGAGCACAAATGTTAAAATTGATGAGAAGTTCAAAATTCAGGAAAGAATACTTGATTATGAATTAGATGAAGAAGTTCATCCTAGAATTGATCAAGAAAATGTCAAGTTATTTTATAAAACTGACAGTGATTTATAGAATGAGATTTACATTGAGGAGATAAGAGAAGAACCTAGAGCAGAACATGGAGTTGAAGCAAGAACTGAGATAGTGACACCTAATAAGAATCTAGCAAGAAATCACCTTATTGATCAAATTATTGGAAGCATAGAAAAAGGAGTCTAACAAGGAATAAGGTACAAGAAGAACTATGTTTGATTTTTCAAATTGAACCTAAAACTAATGATGAAGCTTGTAAATATGAGAATTGGATTAAAGTAATGAAGGTAGAACTAGATCAAATTGAAAAGAACAAGACTTGGAATTGGGTCCCTAGACCTAAAGATAAAAATGTTATAGGAACTAAATGGGTATTTAGGAATAAGATGAATCAAAAAAGGAGAAGTTGTAAGGAACAAAGAAATATTGGTATGTAAAGGATACTCACAGCAAGAAGGAATTGATTATGAAGAGACATTTGCACCTATTGCAAGAATTGAAATGGTAAGAATGTTTTTGGCTTATGCAGCTTACAAAAAATTCAAAGTGTATCAGATGGATGTGAAGTTAGTATTTTTTAATGGAGAATTGGAAGAAGTCTATATTGAGCACCCTGAAGGTTTTCCCTTGACTCATGAAGGAGATATGGTATGTAAACTGAAAAAAATCTTTATATGGACTGAAACAAGCACCTAGAACATGGTATGCAAGATTATATAAATATTTGATAAAATTGGGATTTGTTAAAGGCACAGTAGATAGTAATTTATATCTAAAAAAGATTGAGAATGGTTTATTGATTGTAGTTATCTTTTTTGATGATATTATCTTTGGAGGTGAAGATGAAGCTAGTGATAAATTTGCTGATGAAATGAAGATAGAATTTGAAATGAACATGATTGGTGAGATGAAATATTTTTTAGGATTACATATAGCATAGAACAGTGATGGTATTTTCTTATGTCAAGCAAAGTATCTAAAAGACTTGTTGCAAAGATTTGGAATGGAAAATTGTAAGCCAGTTGGCACACCTATGGTAACTGGTCATAAGTTATCTAGCATAGATGAAACTCCTATAGTTGAACAAAAGAAGTACAAATTCATGATTGGAGGATTGCAGTATTTAACTCATACAAGACCATACATATCACATGCAGTTAGAATTGTTGCAAGATTTCAAGCTGATCCTAAAGAGTCACATTATGCAATAGTAAAAAGAATATTTAGATATTTGAAAGGCACAATTGACTATGGGTTATGGTATGAAAAATCTAATGACTTTACCCTATGTGCATACACAGATACAGATTGGGGAGGTAGTGTTGATGACAAAAAGAGTACAAGTGGTGGAGCAATTTTTCTTGGAGGAAGATTAGTTTCTTGGCTAAGTAAGAAATAGAATTGTATTTCATAGAGAATAGCAGAAGCGGAATATGTAGTAGCAGCAAACAATTGTAATCAGATAATATGGATGAAACAAATTTTGAAGGACATTGGAATCAAATTTGATGAGCATGTTATCATACATTATGATAACACTAGTACAGTAAGTATGTTGAAGAATCCAGTATTGCATTCTAAAACAAAGCATATAGAAATCAAGTATCATGTTGTAAGAGATAAAGTTGTAGAGAAATAAGTCAAACTTGAGTATATAAGTGCAAAAGAGAAGATTGCAGATATATTTACAAAGCCCTTACCTAGAGATACATTTGAGTATTTGAGAGGTATGCTTGGGGTTATGCCCTAGCCTACTTTTGAAAAGTGATGCAGATAGTTGCATCATTCCAGTGGTATATGAGCTCTATCTTTTATGGATTGTATGTTGATACTTCCTCTATGGGGGAGTATGTGTGTTTTGAGTTGAGTCATAGAGGACTCTTGTGAATGTATCTTTTGAACAGTTTCTTTGGACATTGACGTTTATAAATGGATTGACATAGTGATGATTTTTTTGTCATTGATGTCAATGGGGGAGAATAATTCAATGAAAAACATTTGGTGATTTAATTGATGAAGAGGACTTGAAAATATTTCAGGGCAGTAGTGTTGCAGTTTGGTATTTATGAAACCTGGATGTTTTTCATCTATGTTGCCATCAATGCCAATGGGGGAGATTGTTACGAATGAATGTTGAATATGTCCTATGGGGGAGTATTCAGAGTCATTCTATATCAATTGTATGTTGCATTCATGATTGTGATTTTCATTGATGTCAACACAGTGATCTTCTAGAGATTAGCAGAGAAGCAGATAGTGTTTTAATTAGCGCACATGGAGTATTGCAGATCAAGCTATGTGAAGTTGAGGAATTATTCTATATTGTGTCCTGAGATTTTGGTCAAGAGAACATACTTAAATTCAATCATTCATGATAGTTATGTGTAATTTAGTGGAAGCAGTACTCAGATAGTGTTCTTGAGAAGTGGCTTGTGATAACTGGATTATATCTCCTAATCAGGATAGAATCTAGGGATGCGAAGTTATACAGTTGATGAAGATATTTTGGTGGTGACCTGGATGAGATAGCATGGTCGGAGGTCGTATGAGTGAAGATTTATTTTGTTTTGAAGATGACATTTTTTATGTAATTATGGAATATTATGTAACGTGTGAAGGTTTATATTTTGTAATTGGTTAAGCCTTGTTGGTCAACTCATTTGTAATTATTTGAGTGTGGTATAAAGGAAGGATTGTTTTCCTTAATTATAATATACAATATAGATATGAATTGTGGAAGTGAGCAATATATGTTGATGTTGATATTGTAAGAGGATATGTGAATTGTAGAGATCTGGTATTGAGATCCGGTGAAGCAGTTGGTGTAGTTTAGCATAGGAAGAGGAGCAAAGATATGTTGTTGAGATCAGTAATTATTGGTATTATTCTATTTGGATAATACAAAGATCAATTGGACAATGTGTTCATTGATCTTGCCCTAGAATTTGTTTGGACAGTGGGTCCTTCTGTCTTCCATAACTCTTAACCGGGTTAGAATATTTTAACAGGGACTGAAAGTCTCCTAACAGGGACTCATATATAGTGAATGTATTTCATAAGACTCCTAATAGAGTCCATCCTCTCACAAGGAATTTTTATATTAGTACATCTTTTGTGGGCATCATTCCCACCGGGGTTTACTCTTTGATCAAGAGGTTCCCTAGTTAACATATCTTGTGTTATTGTTGTTGTGTATGTTTATCTTTCTATGGTTGTTGCTTATATTGATTACATGGTTGAAATCTGATAATGGTGGTAAAAGTTGTAGTTATCTAATAAGTGATTCACCCCCCCTCCCCCCACCCTCTCAGTTATCTTGGTGGACTTTACTTTCTAACATCCATCTCATTGGAAAGTGAACTTTTATTTTTATTTTTAATTTATTATTTATTATTTCTAGAAAAGTGGTTTCAATTATTTAATTAAAATATTTTTTTATTTAATTAAAAGGGGTTTTTATTTAATTAAAAGGGGACATGTTCTTTTAATTAAATGTGGCTTAGGATAAAGTGATTTTATTATTTAATTAAAAGTTTTTTTAATTAATTAAAAGGGAGCATGTTCTCTTTAATTAAATAAAGCTTAGGATAAAATGGCTAAACTTTAGGATATGATCAAATAAATGATAAAATAATGATTTGATCAAGAAATAAGAGATTAAATAAATATGAAAAATTAATTAAGCACAACATCTAGTCTACTATTTAAATTTTTTATATTTAGAAAGGGGCTCAAAGTTTACTAGACCATTTTTTGAGTGATTACATTTGCCCCTCTTTTACTAATGTGTTAGAGATTTGGGAACACATTGAGTCAAATAATGATGATGTCAAGGTAAGTGATATAGATCTGACTCCAAACTTGATCGAACGAAGCACATAAAAGCAATAAGAGTTCCAATGCACAGTTTGATGTGAAGTGATGAAACTAAACATTGAGACTAAGGTTGAAAGATAAGACAACACGAGAACTGATATGATGCGATGAGAAATGATATGTCCAGAGAGATAAAATAGCAGAATCAATTTGTAGCTTCGAAAGATAGGTTATTCTTGCCTCCTCAGGATCGAAATCAAAATGTAGTAGAGGAGATGTAGAAATGAGATAGATTTGATCAAATCAATATAAGATAAGGTTCAAGATGATCGATTAAGTGCACAAGACCAAGTTTGACCACCAAGTGATTAAAATTTTACCCCAGTTTGAATAAGGTTGACCAAAAAAGTATAGCATTAGCATCAGGTCAAGTGATTATGAAGAAAATAGGATCAATTTTTTGCCTCAAAGGATGAAAATATAAGCCTCAAAAGAACAACAAAATAAACTTGGATTTTAATTGCAATCCTGAAAATGAATTGAGGATGTCGAGAAAGGATGACCAAATTTATCCGATAATGATGAGACAAAGACTCTCTCCTCACTCAATGCAAGATGAAAATACTAAAACTAAGATGCAATGCAAAGACTGAGATGCAACCTAGTATGAAAAATGCAAGTGCAAAGTGCAGGGATCTTACTCGGTCCTTATTTTCATCATCGAACCTTATTAAGGGATATCACAAGATCGTATGACTATCACTAGTGCAAGTGCAACTATGAAGATATGAATATGATCTATATCAGATATAATGTAGGAAACATATGTTAGCACCAAGGCATAAGGTCCAAGATGACCTAAACATGGTTTCCAAATTAATGTTGCAAGTAACCATAAGCATCAAGGCATAAGAATCCAGGATGACCTGAATGGTTCTTGCGTAAGCAAACACAATGTAATATTCAAGGAGATAATTCTAACCTCACCTAAGTGTCCAAATAAAGAAGCCTGAGGTATGTGTGGCATTCCAATCATGATTGAGGCTCTTACCACAGACACCTGGTTTATTAGATAGCTTAAAATCATCGAAATCACACTGCAAGCAAAAATCAAAGAAAACATGTCCCATGCTCCTAGCCCTCTAGTCGTAACATCATGGAGAAACGAAAGAGGGAACATCAATGAAAATCCTCAATAACAAATAGCATACAAATAAAATATCATTAAGCACAGCTCAATCATTTTAAATTAAGCACAGTTTAAAAAAGATAAAGATAATCACTGACTCACTAGGACTCATGCCTGTAGGTGAGAAATATCGCACAATACTAGACTGCAAACAAAGCATCGAATCAAGGTAGCATATCTGATAAGTGTTGAGAAACACTCGATGTCAAAGGAAGTGTTGAGAAACACTATTTGGGGTGAGTTACTAAGAAACACCATTGCCCACCAAAGGAGAATTTAGTTCATGCCCCATAATCCTAGACAAAGATCAATCCCAGACCAAGGAGATTGGAGATGGAAGTCAAAAGGGTTCGGAGTACAAAGCAACAAGTTGATAGATATAAGTGCATGGGTTTCAACTAGCGCATGTTTCCAGGTTTTACCAAGATAATAATTTTTTCAAGACATTATATGATTTTTATTATTTTTTAGAGATTTTTATGCTTTTTATAATTTTTTAGGAACATGTTTCAATTTTTTATTTTTTAGATATTACCAATTCTCAAGAAAGATCACATTGGTTTGTCCCCAATGTATAGAAAGGTATAGAACATGATGGATGAATTATCAAGTTGATGGATGAAGTAGAAAGATAATGAGAGAGCAGAAAGATAATGCAACCCTCAGGGACAGTCTTGTCAAGAGTACCCAAGCTAGGGAAAGAGAAAATATATCAATGTCAGCTCATGAAGCGGTGTTGGCTAACATATAGGATAATGACCTAGTGTCATGAAAGCGTGTGGTCCAAAGAGTGGATATTTTAAGAGACTCTTGTTAACAGATTTTTCATTTTATATATATTTTTGTTCTTCATTTTTATCAAGACCAAGGGTTCAATTGGATATGATAGTGATAGGATAGCACAATCATGATAAAGGATGATGGAGATTATGATTGAATGGTTTAAGATAATGGAAAAGATGCTTAAGCATAGTGATGGCTAATTTTGGATAAGCAAGATCATGATAGGGTAGCATGGATGGAAGCAAGTGGATAGGCTAATGAAAAGGATAGCAAATAACAAGATATGCAATTCTTGTGGATAGTTCAACCTTGTCAAGATCAAAGGAAAAAGAGGAAGTATGGGTGCACATGAAATAGCTAGTGTGGATGCATCTTGCCCCAAGTGTAGAGTGCAAGATAGAGGAACTACACATGACACCCGTTTGCCAAGTTTTCATCATGGTACTTGTCCAAGGTGCCATAAGTAGTGGTTTTCACAATAGGATAAATTTATTTCTCTTTACTTTTTCTACCATGGAGCTTGTTTCTAGGTTTTCACCAAGGCACTTTTTCTAGTTTTTTATTTTTTGTATTTTTCATTTTTTTATTTTTTTTCATTTTTTTGAATTTTTGAATTTTTTTGATTTTTAGATTTTTGGAGGAAGTCTAATGCTCTTTGGATAATGCTTCTTTGGAAAGATATGCTACGATAGGAAAATTCCTCTAAGAGGTATGCTTAAGGATACTGATAAGGTGATGGTAGGGAAATGAGATGAAGGAAAGGATGACAGCTAAGGATTTATGCGTAATATGAGATAAGGGGAATGAAATGATAATGAATGAGAGGATAAGAATTATTTCTATGTACGAGTGTGAGAAAAGGGGATTGGAAGGATAATGAATAGGAAGATAAGAAGTATTATCAAGATCAACATCGACACACACCCTGAAAGGTAGTGGAAAAATGGAGGGAAAATGGATGAAATTGCTTGAGTTTTTGATGTAGGAAATGATGTGGATTTTGGGACACAAGGACCCAAAATGGATGAAGGAGAGGATGTAATATGTTTGGAAGAATATGGAGTGGAAGTCTTTGGAAGATTGCATGTCAACTTTGATTTTTATTTTATATTCAAGTCCTTTAAAAGAGACTTAGGAATCCACATAGCTTTTGATTTTTCTTTACTTTTAGATGCTTTTGATTGCAGTTCTTCTATGATGGATTCAGTAACTCATATTTTTTTTTTTAATTCTTTTCGTCGAGAACCCTTCAGATCTCTTGAATAGTTCCTTTTTCTTTGTAGCCACATGTTGATTAGATAGGACATGGTGATCTTCATATATAAGTAGATTCTTGTATTTTTTCTTTTTACGTTGCACATCCAAATTGCTTTCAAAAGACTTGGGAATTATGGATGAAAGAGGCTAATATGATGGATTTAGGTGGATGAATGGATGGAAATTTCTCAAGGATGTATGTCTCTGTTGATCTTGAGGTTTGATGGGGGAAGTGGATGTTAGGAATGAATGTTGTATATGTCCTATGGGGGAGTATTTAGAGTCATTATGTAGAAGATGTATATTGCATTTATGATTGTGTTTGTCATTGATGTCAACACATTTATCTACTGGAAAATGTGCACTCAAAATGTACACTTCTCTAAGTCATTACTTCCAAGAGAATCCATGGATTAGAAACCTTGAGAAAGAGACCTAGAGCTCCCTAGGCATGGATTCACAAGGATATTAAGAATTCTCTTAGCTAGAGCTATTAAGCCTATAACCTTGCTAGTAAACCACACAATGGGAGATTCAAAGAGACAAGGGCAAGAATGTCAATATCTTCAAGAATCAAGGTGAAAATGCAATGCAATGCTATACTAAGAATGAAGATGCAAGAATGCAACTAAGCTATGAAAATGAAGGTATTACAAGCCTTACTAATTAAGCTATGTGAGCTAATCTAGAACTTGAAAGGAAATCTAAGCTAAGAAAGCATAAACATGAAGCTATGATGCAAGAATGAAAGGTAGAATGCAAGAAGATCTCCAAAGCTCCAAAGTCACCAAGAAATCTTGTAGCATAAGATTAGTATCAAAATTTGGGATCCTAGAATGAGAAGAGAGCTCTTCTTTTATAGAAAGTGAGAATCAATGGACGATGGAGATTAAGAGGCAAAAGATTTGATCAAGGGTGGGGTTTGAAAGTGGGAGCAATCCATGTGCACAAGTTTCCTCCAATGAGAAAGAAATGTTGACTTTTGAGCCTCATGTGAGACAAAAAGGCCTTTTCTCCTTTTTATAAAATAGGAATAATGCTTTATTTGTGCAACTTTAGATTAAGAGGAAAGTGGGGGCTTTTTTATTTAATAAAAGGGGTAGGAATTCCTTTTAATAAATAAAGACTTAGGATAAAATGGTTAGCTTATAGAATATAATCGAATAAATGATAAAATTAGGATTTGATCAAGAAAATTGATATAATTGAAAATATTGATTTAGGGATTTGATAAATTGCAAGAATGGGGCCCAAAGTCTAGGTGACCATTTTAGGGTGCATACATTTGCTCCTCTTTGACTAATGTGAGATCGATTTGGGATCACATGCCGTCAAAGAATGAAGTTGAAGTGTGAGATCGATTTTGGATCAAAAAAAAATCCAGACATGCATTCAATGGATGGGAACATATCAGGACAAAGGTAAGCTGATTGAAAAAGACAAGGCCAATACCCATGTAAATAGGTAATTGTCAAGTCTAAGATAAGAGATAAAAATCTCAAGCAAGGTTTGATAAAACTAAATCAAGGATTGAAGTTTGATAGGTACTACCCCCTCGGAATCAAAATCAAAAGGAGAAATAGTAAATTGATAAATTTGATCAAATCACTAGAAATCATAATTGAAGGAGAAAGATGATAGAATAACCATCAAGCAGTGAAGATATGACCCAGTTTGACTAGGTTTGACTGAGAAAGATATAGGGTAAAGATGAAGTCAAACCTCAAAGAGATCAATCAAATGAAAATGAATATAAGAATAGAAGGTTGAAAGAGATGGGGATGAAGAAATGAAGATGCCCCAGCAAAGATCGAAGGATTAGGCCTCAAAAGGTCAGCCAACTGCGCAGAAGAAGGAGAAATTTTGAAATGTGATTTTGACTATCAAGATGAACTTGGATTTTAATTTCAATCCCAAAAATGGATCCAGGACGTCGAAATTAGCTAGGGGTGCAATTTTTGTGCAATTTCAAGATGTTTTGAAAATTGGTCAAAAAGTCAAAATGCTATGTAAGGGGTAAAAAGGTCATTTTCAAATTCATTTGTCTTTTGTGATTTCAAGAACTTTGAGAGCTCAAAGAGAGATTACGGCCCAGCAAGAAGTGGTTCCAATCCAAACACATCGATTCAAGTGTGGTTGGTTGCACAACCAGCCTCCTCACTATGGTGCCCCGGTAAGTTTTTAGAAAAGCTATCTTTTTGAGTCATTTTGAGTCATCTATTGCAATTAAAAAACATTTTTAAATATTTCAAATTATACTGGTATGAAATTTCATATGACACTTTGAAAGTATCACACACCTTGATACTTTTCATCGTGTGATAGTTCGCAGGTCCACAAAATATCGCACAGGTGTTCAATCTAGTATCGCATGATACCAAATGAAACATCATGCGATCTTGTGCGAACTATCATAGAGGAAGATAGTATCACACTACTAGTGAGGAAAGTATCACATGATACTATATCCAAAAATAGTATCACAGAAGTATATTAAGAAATATCGCATGTGTTGAATTTGAACAATATAACATGGGTCTAGACAATTTTTGCATTTAAGATTATTTGTACTGATTTTAGACATCCATCATGATATGTTCTGACATTTGATTTGGGGTTATGGCTTGCAGGAGGCTTTTCCAGTGCTCCTTATAAGGGCTCTGAGAGTGACTGGGCTACGCTGCGTCAGAGATCTTGATACTCTTGGGAGAGATGACCTGATCAGCATGGGATTCAGGTTTCTACTAGATATGCCCCATATTTGGGCAGATCATAGGTTGCTGACAGTGTTGGTTGATAGATGGCATAGTGAGCACAACACTTTTCATCTGCTTACTAGAGAGGCGATGATCTCACTAGAGGACATCTATCAGATCCTCCAGATACCTAGCCATGGTGATCCAGTGAGTATAATCATGTTTCTAAATGTGCATAGATGTAAAGTTTCCATATGATAAAAATTGACATGATTTTTCTGTTGGCACAGGTATATTATGATCAGGATCTGATCGAGGGGTGACAGGCCATCCAGGACATGTTCTAGGATGTGACCATCATTGATAGACACCTCAGTTGGGATTGACTGATGGAGGAGTATGGTTGTGATTACCTGGTTCCATGCATAGTGTGCTTGATAGTTGCAGAGGCCCTTATCACTGACAGGCCCTTATCACTGACAGGAGCTAGAGAGGGTTTCCATTGGGCTGGGGAAGATTGGTTGCAAATTTGATAGCACACCCTCAATGGATGGCATGGGGCCCAGCTATCCTAGTTGATATGTACCATGAGGTCCATGAGATAGTCTACAAGGAGAGCAAGACATGGGCATGCGGTGTTGTTCTAGCATAGGTATGGGCATGGGAGCACATCGTTGTTGTGCACCCACATGTGCAGCCTAGGGAGCGGAGACACCCCTACCTATATAGGTACATGGGATTCATCAGCTAGCCCCATAGTGGAGACCTCACATACTATAGGAGGCTCCTAGATGAGCTCACAGCTTTTGAGTGGAGACCATACAGGGCCTGTGAGCAGTGGAATGATCGAGAGTGGGAGCTTGGGTATATGTTGTGTAGTCGGCCACTATTAGGCCACCACTCTGAGATAGTTGAGAGATTTGTGATCACTCGAGTGTGGAGATAGTTTGGATGGCAGCAAAGGGTACCTACGGAGACTACCACGTATGCCTAGGCCAGGGATGAGGAGGCACAGGGATGGCTATCGATGTTGGACTACTAGCAGGTAGTATAGGAGACTACGGGTATACGCAAGGAGCCCTGGGACTATCTCCCTGATATGGTGGATGCAGGAGTCAATGCAGCTTATAGAGTAGAGCGACAGAGATGCTCATTCTCTAGATTCACAGTGCCAGATGCAGACCCACAAGTAAGGGAGGAGATGGGGATTATGATGATAGAGATGGAGGATGGGGAGGAGAGATGGGAGCAGTAGGACAGGGATCAAGATCAGGTGGCTGAAAATAGTCACGGAGATAGGTTTTTGATGGTGAGGAGGAGGAGGATGCAGCAAGACTAGTTTGTCGATGGGTGGATGCAAGATAGGACCAGCCTGCAGAGAGGGGAGGAGGGGAGGATCTTAGGGCTAGAGTGTAGGTTTTGGAGATTGAGATCCAGCAGCTCAGGATTACCATTGTCATGTGAGATCAGCAACTGACGGATGCACGAGATGAGATAGATCAGCAGGAGAGAGCAGCACAGACCGATGCAATAGAGATCTGGAGAGAGGTTGCACGAGCTGCATATTACCATGGATTATATATAGCAGTCATCCCTACAGCACAAAGAGCACCACTCTACTCTGAGAGGGCAGGCAGATCTAATGTGGTACCGAATAGAGTGGCAGCACCACCTCCACCACCACCACATGATGGGGAGAGTCAGACTTAGGTCTAGGTTTAGATGTATAGAGTCATATCTTGAGACATCATCCAAATTTTGGATCCCACATTGTACTTTTTATCATGACACACATATATATAGATGAGATTTACTAGATTTGCGATGCATCTTGTGTATTTGTCCCACTTGTGATGGATGTTTCAATTTTATTGTCTTATTATATTGCTCAAATTTATGATGTATGCTCATGTATAATCTCTCTCGTAGATGTATGTTTAGTTATCATGTTATGATATAGACTCATGTTTTTGGAAATGATCTCTTTGTTGATATAGATATGATGATAAGATTAACCCCTTGTGATGATAGGAAAAGCATGTGATGTAAAAGATAAGGAGTGAAAGACATGATCGAGAAAAAGTGAAAAGTGAGCATAGTTGAATGACAAGTCCGTGAAAGATGAAAGGAGAGCTCTCTCCATATGCAAGATGGAAAAATAATCTAACATAAACCTAAAAATGCAAGCTACTATGAAAAGTGGTTTACTTGCAAGGTTACAAAGCCATTAGTCTCTAATAATCATCATCGAGCGTTATTGGTAGCGTTGTAAAGATCATACAATACACACTAGTATGACTATGTGAATCTGAATATGATCTATATCAGATAGGTATGTGGGAATCCCACCTAAGCATCAAAGACATGTAGGTCAAGATGACTAGTGCAGTGAGGTTCCCTAAGTTTAATATGGCAAGATTATACTCACATTGAGACACAAGGAAAGTCAAGATGGCTATAAGTATGCACTTGTGAAAAATAGTCAAGGATAATACATTGTAGATCCTAGTGTCAAGTGGAACAAGCATAAATGCTCATGACAATTAAGATCAACAAAATATACCCACAAGCAGAAAACAAATAAAACATGTCCCCATGCCCCCAGTCTTCTAGCTCGGCATCATTGATAACTATTAGGGAGAGAACACTCATCAAAGAAATCATCATAGACAGCACACAAAGAAATAAAGTCAACCAAGTATCAGTGAGTCAAGTGTTTAAGTGCATGTGTGTAGGTCATAGAATCAAACTTTGAGTATCACATCTGCTAGTGGAAAATATCATATCACAGTAGACTGTGGGTAGGATATCTGATAAGTGTTAAGAAACACTCGACACTAGAGAAGTGTTGAAAAACACATTTTGGGGTGATGTTAAAAAACACCGTGTGCAAGATGTCCTAAAGACCAACGCATCCAAGAGACCAAAGCTAACACAGTTATGCCCCCTAGACAAAGACAAAGACCAATTCCAAACCAAGGCAATAGGGACAAGGCATGATGGAGAAAGGCTAAGTGTCGAGGATGTGTGCTAAGAAATAAGGGTACAAAGGCCTCAAGTAGCGCCTATTTCCAGGTTTTCACCACTTAACAGATTTTTCAATTTTTTCAATTTTTTTGTATTTTTGCTACCAAGGTTCCTGTTTCCAGGTTTTCACCAAGGCATTTTTTTCTTCTTTTTTTTTGAGTTGTTTGCAATTTTTTGATTTTTTTAATATTTTTTCAGGACTTTATATGCTTTTTAGGATTTTTTTTAGCATCATATATGAATTTTTTTGGAATTTTTTCAGGATCAATAAATATGTACAAAGGATGCCCCCACACAGAACAGGCATCATGGATAGAACTTCTTTAGGTGCAAGACATTGATAGGATCAAGGAGATACTCTCCCTCTTCAGTAGATAACAAATAAGCACCTATCCCAAAAGTAGTAGTAATGATGTAGGGTCCAAGCCAATTAGGTTTGAATTTTCCCTTTTTCTCTCTATGTTGTTGGTTCTTAGGGTTTTCTCGTAAAACAAGATCTCCCACTTGAAATTCTCTAGGGTGAATTTTTTTGTTGAAAGATTTGGACATGCGCTTTTGATAGACCCTCATATGGTCAAATGATGCTTTACATTTCTCATCAAGAAGTTCTCTAACTCTTGGAGTCTCATGGCGTGGTAGTATTCATCTGTAACTAGACCTTTGAGAGAAACTCTAAGTGAAGGAATCTCAACCTCTAAAGGCAACACTGCTTCAGCACCATAGGTAAGGGCAAAAGGAGTAGCCCCTATAGGAGTACAAATACTCATTCTATAGGCCCACAAGGCCAAATTTATCTGTAGATTCCAATCTATACCATTCTTGTGAACTATTCTATAAATAATTTTGAGAATGGTTTTATTTGAAGCCTCTGCTTGTCCATTTCCTTGCGGGAAGTAAATGGAGGACCAATGTTGTTTAAACTTGAATTGTTTGCAGAGTTGCTTAAGGTCCTTATTTTTGAACTGACCTCCATTATCAGTGATAATCTCAGAAGGTACGCCATATCGACAGATGATATGGTTCAAGATGAAAAGAGAAATTGTCTTACCTGAGGCAACAGAAAGTGGAACAGCTTCTACCCACTTGGTAAAGTAGTCAGTAGCAGTGATGATAAATTTGTGTCCACCTGATGAGTTGGCATGAATCTACCCAACAAGGTCAAAGGCCCAGCACTGAAATGGCCAATGCGATATAGAAGGAATAAGGTCCTTGCCTGGAGCATGTATCAGGTGACCATGTTTTTGACACTTTTTACAGGATTTTGCTAAAGCTACTACATCCATCTACATGGTAGGCCAATAGTTCCCCTCCCTAAGAAACCTTCAAACCATGGCAAGACCATTGGAATGTCCCCCACAGATGCCCTCGTGAATGTCAACTAACGCTTGATCGGATTCCTCCTTTTCTAAGCATCTAAGAAGTGTCCCATCTAGACCCCTCCTATACAAGTCACCAGAGATAAGGGTATGGTGAGAGGCGTTTCAGGTAAGGTTTCTTCATTCAAAGTGGTTAAAGTTATCAGGGATAATGCCATCACGAAGGTATGAGTAAATGGAACCATATCAGGATGAGTCATGACCAACAAGGGTATAGATGACATGGCTTTCTTGTGAGTCATAGATAGGATAATGTAGCTCTTCCACCAGGAATTCAAATCTGGACTCATGTTGTTCTAACTGGAGAAGTGAAGCAAGTGTTGCCATAGCATCAGCTACTTTATTTTCTACTCTAGGGATTTATTGAAATGTGACGAATGTGAAATACCATCTCAATGAATCAACCATTTTCTTGTAAGGTACCAATTTTTCATCTTTTGTTTGATAGTCTTCATTAACCTGGTTGATTATCAGCTGTGAATCCCCATAGATATGTAGCTCTATGATTCTCCATTCTATAGCCATTTTGAGCCCATTTGTCAAAGCTTCATACTCTGCAATGTTGTTTGTACATGGGAACAATAGTTTGTATGACTTAGGGATTGTGTAACCATGAGGAGAAACAAATAACACTCCAGCTCCATAACCATTTTGCATAAAAGAGCCATCAAAGAACATCTTCCATGTTCTCTCAATCATGTCCATGATGTGCTCATCTGGAAAGGCAACTTGAATTGGTACACTGTCTTGAATTGGGAAGTCAGCCAATTGATCTACAATGGCTTGTCCTTTTATAGCTTTACGCTCAATGTATTCTATGTCAAATTCTGAAAGAATCATCATCCATTTAGCAAGTCTACTAGTGAGGGCAGCCTTACCAAGCAAATACTTGAGAGGATCAATTTTTTCTATGAGGTGTATTGTGTGCGCAAGCAGGTAATGTCACAACTTTTAGGAAGCAAACACCACAGCAAGGCAAGCTTTTTCAATACTAGTATAATTAACCTCATATTGAACAAGAGTTTGACTGATGTAATATATGGCTCTTTCTTTCCCATTTTCATCAAGTTGAGCCAGTAATGCCCCCAAGGAAGAGTCAATTGCTAAAACATATAGTATAAGTGGCTTTCCTGGGATAGGAGGCATGAGAATAGGAGGATTCGCCAAATATTGTTTGATTTGGTCCATGCTTTTCTGACAATCCTCATTCCAGATACATTTAACTCCCTTATGCAATTTCTTATTGAGAGGTTGAGCTCTATCTGGCAGTTGTGAAATAAACCTCCTTATTGATTGAAGATGTCCCTGAACACTCCTCATTTGACTGATGTTTTTGGGAGGTGGCATATCTAAGATTTCTTGTACTTTCTCTGGGTCCACCTCTATTCCTTTGGCTAAAATGATAAATCCTAGCAGTTTTCTAGAGGTGACTCCAAATGCACACTTTTTTGGATTTAATCTCAATTGAAACTATTCCATATGATCTAGAATGACTTCTAAATCTCCTAAGTGTGTATCCCTTTTTTTAGATTTAGCCAAAGTGTCATCCACATAATCTTCCATATTCTTAGGCATCATGTCATGAAAGATAGTTGACATAACTCTTTGATAAGTAGCTCCTACATTTTTCAATCAAAAAGGCATAACGTTCCAGTAGTAGGTACCCCATGCACAAGTGAATGTAGTCTTTTCCTAGTCTTCAGGAGCTATCTTGATTTTATTATACCCAGAAAAACCATCCTTCAAGGAATAGATCTCATAACCCATGGTCATGTCCACTATCATATCTATGTTAGGAAGTGGAAAATCATCCTTTGGGCATGCTCTGTTAAGATCTCTAAAGTATGTGCAGATGTGAATGGATTTGTCATGTTTTGAAATTGGTACAATATTTGAAATCCATTTAGCATAATCAATTTCTCTTATGAATCCTGCACTGAGGATTTTTTCTAATTCTGCTTTGACTAAAAGAGCTATATGAGGATGCATTTTTCTCAATTTTTGTTTGACTAGTTTTACACCTAGAGCTATGGACAAGTGATGCATAATGAGATTAGTGTCCAATCCTAGCATATCTAAATAGGTCCAAGAAAAATTAATCTTCTTCCTTTGTAAGAACTTGGTATATGCTTCCTTTTCTAGAGGTGACAAGGACTGAACCAAGTGCACTATCTGCGAAGCTTCATCTGTACCCAAGTTAACTAATTGAGTTGGCTCTACAAGGACTAAAGATTTGTCCTAAAAGTAACATTGGAGATGATCAAGTACCTCATCCTTAGGTGTCTCAGAGAGGTTTTCACCCTTGGATACGTCATTTATTTTTACTATTTTCAGTTATGACACCGCCACACAGTGGTTTTCGCCATCATAACTCTTTTTCTTTTTTTCTTTTCTTTTTATTTTTTGACTGAGGTACTTGATGTTAGGCTCTATCATGCTTGTAGTTGGTTCGCTGGTGGAAGAGACTATGGGTTCAATTGCATTCAAGTAACAAGTTATCTCATAGTCATTATGGAATGTTAAGAGCTCAGGCTCTTGATAACGTTGAGACCAATCAATGAGGTGAGGATTAGCAAGAGGTAGGTCAATGGTAGGTTCAAGATTGTGGATACGAATGGCATTATCTCTGGTGATCAAAGAGTCAGAGTCTGTCAAGTATCTCTCTAAGTCACCCAATTCAATATTCATCCTACCAAGTGAAGAATCATCCACTCAAGAGACATGGGGATTCAAATCCATAAATCCTACATGTGACTCGTTAGCTACCTATGGATAACATCAACATCCATGTCAACTATGGAAGAATCAAAGAGAGACTCCCATTCATACTCGTGTGATTCTGTATCTGAATCCCAACTGGGATGTTTACACCATGCATGTTTTTGATGCCTTGAGGTGGAGGCTCTAATATCACCCAGGGTGACACCTTCTCGAGCACCATTCGTGCATTGATGTTCTTGGACAGGATCTCCAATAGTGGATTCTTCTTGTTCTAGGCTTGAAATTGTTGTATGAGCAGCTGATTTGTCTAAATCTCCCCAAAGGAGATTGGTGGAAGGGACCCAATCTTCACACCTATCTTGTTGGTTTGTCAAATTTGGCATGTATCTCAACTCATCTTCACTATCTAACTCATCAGGGATAGGAGCAGTTTTCTTGTCATGACTTTCAAACCCTAGGCCAACCATCTTCTTAGACTTGCATCCAAAAAGAGAATGATCGAGAGGTTTAGCCCTAGCATCCAATCTGTGACTGAGAGGGCCATGTCCTAAATAGCCCATATTTTTGACAAGAGTGTACCCTCATCCATATGCCTTAGGAGAGGGAGAGAAGTTCTCATTGTGCATGTACTTATCTTCTATGTAAATCTAGTCCTTAACAGCTACCTCTTCTTTTTCATCCTGCATAGGAATTGAGGACTCTACAAATGTGCCAAACAAGGTCATGGCCAAAGAGGAGGGTCTCATCTCTTGGGAAGGCTTGCCATAGGACCTGGGTGAAATTGGAAGTTTTGTAAAGGAGTAAATTTGATACCCCCCATGCCAAGGTCCATTGATTTGAACTTATCTTTGCACTGTGCTAGAGTCGCATTGAAATCCTCTGCTTCTCTGTTAAGGGGAACATGAGTCCTTGCTAAAATGGAATTGATAGACAATGTGCTATCCCCAGCTATATAGATTTATATGCCATTGTAGGGGAACTTAACACATTGGTGGTAGGTGGATGGCACTGCTTGCATCTCATGGATCCATGGCCTACCAAGTAAGATGTTGTATGCTAAAGGACCAACATCAACAATTTGAAATAAAATGTCCTTCTCAACGGGGCCAATCCTGACAAGAAGGATAGCCAACCCTTTAGAACTACTTTCTGCCTCATCATAGGCTTTTATGGTAATTTTCTTTCGGGCATCTATGACCTCTTCGGAGTAACCCAATGTTTTCAACAGACTTAAAGAACAAATATTAAGCTAAGCACCCCCATCAATCAACATGGGCCTGACACAGGTCTTATGGATCATGACTTGAAGTGAAGGGCAAGATTATGCAGATGGCTCAAAGCTTTGTCATCGTCTTCTGAAAAAGTGAGGTAATGTGGGCTAGCAATATGATTGACCATGCTTTAGAATTGGTCAACATCTATGTTGGTAGGAACATTTTTTGTGCACAAGGCGTCCTCAAGGACACACTTATGTCTTGGGGACAATTCCAAGAGTTCAAAGATTGAGATTTGAGACGAGGTTCTCTGTAATTGGTCAACAAGATTATAGCTCATTTCAGGGTTAACTGTTGATTTGGTGGTGACATTCTTGGATGCCACTTGCTTTGGTTTACTGGACTGGTTCAAACTAGGACCTCTAATAACCACAAGACCTTGAATTTGACTTCTTGTGACAGAGTTAAGAGCTTGGGATGACCTTTTAGAGTGAGGACCCCTTAGCACCACCATAGGTTCTTCATCAAATATAGGAGGAGAGCCCACATCATAACCATAAGGATCCTTGTCCTCATCATGTTGACATTTTTCTCCACCACTTCAAGCATATTGATCACATTTTCTATAGTTGTGTAGGTATAGTTGATTTCGGCCTTGCCATTCTTTGGTTTAGAGGTTTCCCCCTTCTCATATTTAGGCAAAGGCTCCTTGAAAGCCTTGTGATTAGCATTAGTTTTCATACCATCCACCTTAAGCTTTCCACTCTCAATAAGGTCTTGGATAATATGCTTTAGTTTCCAACAATGTTCGATGTCATGTCCAATACCATTTTGGAACTTGTAGAAAGCCTTTTCATCACACCAATGTGGTTTAAAATCAGGAATATGGTGTTTTGTGGGATCTTGAGGACGTGCAAGATTGTTGGCAATGAGGGTTTTGAAAACATCCTCATAGGAATCACCAAGCTTTGAAAATTGATGCCTCTTTTTCTTAGGCTTTTCTTGGTACCTTGGCTTATGTTCTTGTTGTTTGGATGTGTTAAGCTTCATTGCTTGAACAATACTAGATAGGTGAAGAACACCTTGATCCTTAGGTTGAGAAGAGTCCACCACTCCATTGTTAACCACTTGCTTGTTCTTATTCCAGTGCAAGTTTTTCCCTTTATCCTTATTAGCATTGTGGTTGTTTTGACCATTATTGTTGTTCTTGTTGTTGGTCAAAATTCCTTGCTCTTTCAAGATGTCCTCAATTCTGCATGTGGTTTCGACCATGGTGTCAAAGGAGTCAAAGACCATTTTCTAAACTTTGTACCGCATCTCAGGAATCAAGTTGCTAATAAGAATTTCAATCTTCTCCTTCTCAAAAATGGTCCTGGAGTATCGAGAACATTGATGTCTCCATCTTTGTAAGAAAACCACAAATGACTCCCCTTGATTTTGTTTCAAGTTACATAGGTCCAACATAGTGACAGATCTCGAAAGATTATAGGTGAAGTGTTGGACGAATCTATGAACAAGTTCTTTAAAAATCTTGACAGGGGGAGTTATGTTTGTAAACCACTCCATTGCTTGACCTTTGAGACTCCTTGGGAATAACCTCATGAGATAGGAGTCATCTTGGTTGAATTCAAAGCTCATGATGTAGAATTGGTGCACATGGTCATGTGGATCCCCATTACCATCATATTTGTCATATTGGGGGATTTCTACCTTCCTAGGAAATTCCTTCATGCTCACACTCCTATCAAAAGGATTAGGATAGATTGAGTCAAGTGAAAAGGAACTCTTAGGTGCAAATACCTTTTCCATCATACACTTGAGTTGTTTGATCTCCTCATCTTGAGATGGTCCTTGTTTCTTGATTTTTCTATCCACATCAGAGTTGTAAGGAGCCCTGGCACCCTTGTTAATCAAGCTCTCTAGGAGCTTATCCTTGTTTTGATCTAGATACCTCTCCACATATTGTTGGAAGAGTGGTTCTTGTTGTATCCTCATGAAGTCTTGAGCATCAAAACTTGAACTAATACCTCCATGTTGGGAGCCATGATGAGCTCGTTGGGAGGGTTGTCTTGAGTTCCTAGGAGGCATTTGTCTCCTATGTTGTGAAGTCCTTCTTCCTCTAGGACTAGGATATCTTGAAGGTGTCCTTAAATGCCTTCTGCTTTGTGGGGTTCCTAAAGGAGTAGATGGTGGAGAGTTTTTTCCACTGTTGGCACCCCTGTTGTTGAATTGGGCATTGAGTTGTTGGGCTAAAAGCCTATCTTGTTCTTCTTGAAATGCTTTTCTCTCCAATTCTAACAAGGCTTGTTGCTCCACCTCTAGGAGTCTAAACCTCTCTTCTTTAGTGATTTGTTCATCCAAAAAGGCTTTCTTTTCGCGTTCGATTCTTTTGAGCCTTTCACTCGCATACCTTGAGGTTGTTTGGATTGGAGAGTTTGGTCTCAAATGTTTGAACAAGTCGTTGGTGAATGCTACATTTACATGGGCATCACAAGGTTCATTGTTTTGGTCTTCAGGTTGTGACTATTCATCTTGGTGAGCTCGTCTTGTATACCTTTCAGCTCTTTGATGGGAATCTAAATATCTGGTGTTGATAGGGGGTGATTCTGGTTGATTGTCATCACCAAATAGCATGTTGTCCCTATGTCTTTGAAATATGTCATCAAGATTTTGATCCATTACTTCTCTCTCTTTCTATTCATGGTGTAACTCATGTCCATATTTGATTAAGAAGGTGCTAAGGAGGTACTCAACTCACTAGGATTTCTCTTTGGGTCAAACCAAGCTTCTAGGGTACTCCTAGGGGATTGATCAAAGATGGGCTCTTTGCCTTTACACTTTTGATGAGTTTGGACTAAGGGTAACTGGTCAAAGACAACTTGAGGTCATTTTCCTTGATTGACTTGATACCTTGTCGTAACTGACATGAAAGAAAAGACCCTTGGTGATAAGATGACCCTACGAAACATCGATACCAAACTAGGATAGTAAAAGTATTCAATTGTCCAAAAAGAGATGGTAAGATAGAAAATTGCAACAGGTGTAAACCAACACTGCCACAGAGGTTCCCAATCAAAGGATAAGTATCCTAGCACATATGGATCAAGAGGATGGATTTACCCAAATTTATATTTGAAATTGAAATTGATTTTTTTTATGGAAGTGAATTGGACAAGAGACTACTAAGACTCTTCAAGTGTGTTACCAAAGAATCTAAAGGTTTACTTTTTCAACAAGGATGGCTTCTAACTTACCAATCCCAAGCAAGGTCACTTGTGAAACCAAAGAATACTAATTCAAGGAGTCAAAACAAAGGAACCCAAGGTACAAACAAGCTTCCAACTACAAGGTAAGAGACCCACTAAAATCTAGATCGACCAAAGGAATACTGAAAATGACACAAGTCAGACAGACAGCAAGATTACTCTATGCGACAGTTTCCAGGCTAACAGAATGATACAATCTTTCAAAATGATATTTCGCACAAAGCAGTGTGACAATTTCCAGTCAGTAGGTGTGATATTTTTCAGGCAAACTATATGATAGTTGTGCAGTAATGAAGTATTGCACGATAAAACTCAAACCAGTGTGCGATGATTATTCAGTATTGTACAATTCTTGACCAGTGAATGTGAAAATTTTAGTTTTAAAGGCAATTTGGTCAATGTTTTAGTTTGGCAAGTTTGATTTCACAGTTCAGAATACAGTAACAGCAGACAATAGATAGGTTTGCAAATAGTAGGTGATCAAACGTGTCATAAAACACTTGCACAAGGGTGAAAACAACCTTGCCAAGACAAGCAATTGTGATATCTATATCATCTTAAAATAGAAGCACTTCCATGTTAAGAGCGTTTATCCCTCCAAGTGGTTTGGGGTCATATTGGATGCCTTGAATTGATCTTTTCTTTGATCTGGCTTTCTCCCCGCTTTCCACTTCTTTTCTGCTTCATCCTAGGTGAAATTAGGGATAGGATCTTAAGGATTCTCTTGAATTTCACTCTTCCATAGCTCTATTTTCTAGGTAGGATTTAGAAATGGATCCTCCTAGGCTTCATCTCAGTAATCATAGGATTTTATGTCTATTCCTGACATTCTATCCTATTCTGGCATCAATTCTAGGTTTCTGGACATCCCTAGGACCTCTTGACTTGATTCTGAGTCAAACTTAGGATCATGGTCAATGTCTTAGGTCGACCCTGACTAGGTCAAGGTCTTAGGTCAACCCTGATTAGGTCAGGGTCAACCTTGACATTGACCCCTTCCTCCAAAATTTCAAATTCCAAAATCTCTGGGCTTCGGGCTTTTGGGAAATTTATTTTCCCACTTTCGGGTTGGCCATTTTGGGTTTCGAGATGGTAAATCCTTTAATTGCATTTAATCTAGGTATATTTTCTAAAGGTGAGGACCTAATTGGGATTTAATTCTCCAAGGTGGCCCATCTAAAGGAGTGTGCCCTAGATCACTATAAAAGGAGGCCTTCCTCTCTCATTTTCATCATCAAGTTTTGAGAGAACATATCTCTCAATCAAGTTTTCAAGCTCTCAAAGCTCTCAAGTTCTCAAGGTGATCAATCAAGCATCCATTCAAACATTCAAGTCTTCTTCTCCATCCAAGTTCTCCATTGAAGATCAAGGATTCAAGCATTCAAGCCATTGAAGGGATTTGGTTCAAGCATTCAAGATTTATCATTCAAACCCTAGATCTAGCCATCATGATGGTGTGATCTTCCTTCAAGATCCTTTCTTCATCTTCAAGATCCATTTCATTCTCTTACCAAGGTGGATTCCAAGAATACAATCATGGAGGTTTGATTTATATTTATTGTTGTGTTCAAGCTTTCATATCAATATACTTGTTTACATTCAAAATACAATTGCATATCTATAGAATTGCATAGCTTCATTGTTAGATCCTTTTCTACTACTTGCTAGCATTCTCCATTTCAATTTCAATATTAAGGTTGATTCCAAACCAGGGTTTGACCAAGGCAAACCCCCCAAAAAAATAACAAAAATCCTCCTTTTCTTGTAGGTACAGGTGCGGAATTTTGGATCTGAGAGTAGATTTGGATACCCTTTTTGGAAAACTTCCAGGATCTACGAATAGAATTTGAATCAAACTTCAAATAAAGAATGTGGTATTTGACCTTTTATGAGGGTCAAACCCGAGCTCAGCCATCTTGAGGAAAGATTTATGGGTTTTGTAGATCTTGCAGTTTCAGTTCAATGTCGCGGGAATCAATAGTTTCTAAGACTGTTTGATAGGGTTTTCAATAGGTTCTTTTTCGAAGGTAAGTACCTTTATTTCTTAATTTCAATATTAGTCATCTATATTTACTTTCTATATCAATACAATTCAAATGTAAGTGTAAAATATTGGCTTTGGGGTCTCTTTTATGTGCAAACCATTGTTCTAGGACCCCATCCATATTTTATCTTCTACATTTTGGTGAACCTGACATGAAAAGACATGCACCTATGAATCTGAGAGTAGATTTGGATACCCTTTTTGGCAAACTTTCGGGATTTGCGAACAGAATTTGAATCAGACTTCAAATAAAGAATGTGGTATTTGACCTTTTATGAGGGTCAAACCCAAGCTGAGCCATCTTGAGGAAAGATTTCTGGGTTTTGTAGATCTCGCAGTTTCTGTTTAGAATTGTAGCAATCAACAGTTTCTGAGACTGTTTGACAGGGTTTTCAGCAGGTTCTTTTTCAGAGGTAAGTACCTTTATTTCTTAATTTCAATATTAGTCATCTATATTTACTTTCTATATCAATACAATTCAAATGTAAGTGTAAAATATTGGCTTTGGGGTCTCTTTTATGTGCAAACCATTGTTCTAGGACCCCATCCATGTTTTATCCTTTACATTTTGGTGAACCCGACATACTTACTCTCCTTTCTTTTGTGGATTTAGATGCCCTATTGTGTTAGATTTGTGGTTAATCTTTTCTTGCATTAAGATTAGGTTTATTTATGCCCTTGCATTTATATTTCAAAAATCAAAAAAAAAAAAATTGCAAAATTCCTTTAAAAATACAAAAACATTTACATTTTCATGCTTTTAGTATTCAACATGTATGATTCTTGTTTTGAGTACTTTGATGAGGCTTTTGTTGTTCAAGAGGATCGATCCCTTAATGAGATACATGGAAGTCAGGATGAAAATTGTTTGAATGAGATCTCCATTGATCCTATTCCTATTTCACCCTCCTCCACAACCACTTCAATTGACCTTTACAAAGATGAGTTAGGGATTGATGATTATTCTTCTCCTAATATATGTCTTTTTTGTGAGCCTAGTTTACAATACAATTTACCTTCTTTCCCCTTTAGGGATCAAGCTTTAAGGACTTATGGCACTCCTACAATGCACTTTATGGATAGGGATGATAATCCTCCTATTTGGGATGAACCTTTGGATTTCGATGTTTATTACTATCTTCCTCGTGAAGCCATTGTGGATAATCCTCCTATTTGGGATGAACCTTTGGATTTCGATGTTCATTACTCCCTTCCTCATGAAGCCATTGGGGATAATCCTCCTATTTGGGATGAAACTTTGGATTTCGATATTGATTTTCTTCATGAAACCATTATGGATAATCCTCCTATTTGGGATAAATACATTGATTTATCCCCTCCTTATGAAGAATTTTTGATACAAAAGGATGACATATTCTCTAAAACACACTTCCCTTATGCGAAAGAAGATGACATTATAGATCCTTCACCTCAATTTAGGATTCCTTCTAGAGATGAGGCATTAGCAGAGAAAGATATGAATTCCCTTAATGTTCTTCCTCTTAGTGGTGATCTTATAGGAAATCATGATCCTACCTCACAACATTCTTACCATAACATTACTTATATTTATTCCAATCCTTTTCCAACTATGGTTCCAAGTGTTCCTCTGGTTGTGTCTTTTGTTCATATCATGTCCCACACTTTTTCTAGTATTCCTAATCTTCATAATCTAGTTCCTAAACTTCCTGGTCCTAATCCTATCTTTCCTAATCCGATTCCTAATTCTTCATCTACTATTCATAGTTCTTCCCACACTTATGTTGAGGTTCAAACTATGGTTCATGATGTGCAAATATTCTTTGAAGTACCTTCTCCTTATTATCCGGTCTATAAATATAAGAGAAAAGAAATTTCTCCTTTGAGATTTATTCATAATTTTACCCCTCATTCCGATATAGCATAGATCTCTTCTCCTCTAGACTGGGGGGCAAGAGGAATATTTCTTCCTATCTTCTAGAATCCATTATGTTCTTGCTTTGAGCTTAATTGGTTATTCTTTCATTTATATCGATGGTTTGTATTATGATAGTTTTTCATCTATTGCTCTCTTCTATTATTCCAGATATATTTTCTAGAACATGTGTTTTGCAAAGGTATCCCTTGTCTCTATCTCTAGGGGCCAAGGTACCTCTTTCTTTTTCTTTGTCTAGGGAGTAGCTTTCCTTAGCTTAGTGGTATTTATTTATATTGCAATATTATTTCATCATATTGATAGATGTTTTGACTATGGATAATATTCTTATATGAGAAGTTGTTGTCCTAAGTCGTCACTTCTTCTCTATGTTGCAAATTATACTCTTTATAAACTCTTAACCTTGCTTTCATGTTAGAGTTGTTTCCCTCATTTCAAAGATTCCTCTCCCTCTTCCTTGTAGGGGGCTTGATGCTTGAATCTTTTTTCCCTCCTTTTTGAAAGTTGATATTTTATCTAAAGCACTCTTCTTTGGTGGGGGTCTTGTTGATAAGATCTCTTTCATTTGAGGATTCTTTTCCATGAGTGACATATCATTTTCACGATTATCTATACTCTTGGATGTAGGGGTCAATATCCCTCTCTAAGAATATAGTATACATTGTTGCTAAATAAGATATTTCCTTGCATTGTGAAGTAGGTATCCTCTTCCATCTTTGTTCCTACACTTGGGGGGCAAGGATGCCATCTCCTTCTTTTCTATCTTTTCAGGATTCACCTCTTTCCTTGGTTAAGAAATATTTATCTATTATGTGATATCCAATCATACATAAAAAATTTGGTTTGTATCGAGGATCTATGTCCTTGATAAAAACCTCTTTTATTGTTTGACATTGGGTTTCCATGGTTGATATATCTCTCACCTTGGAAACTGAATAGTGTGCTATCCCTCATAAGGGTTACTTTCTTTTCACTTCTTGCATGATATCTCTTTACATTTGTCCCTTCCATGGCCTCATAGGAGCTGTGACCTTCTTGGCTTGGACTGGGTGTTGTTTGTGGATATTGTCTTGATGCTGAAGGAAGGCTTTGTCCTTGTTCTTTTCTTTCCTTAACATGTCAGAATAGTATGTTTTTGCCATATTGAGGAGGGGGGCATATATAGGGCCTCCCTTGTACTATAGTTTTTTTTATTTTTACATGCTAAATCTTGGAGGGTAATGCACATAAGTTGCTAAATCCTGAAAAGACATGCATTTATATGCTAAATCTTTCGATGGTAATGCACATAAGTTGCTAAATCCTGAGGAGACACACATTTTTCAAATTTTTCAAATATGCTAAATCCTCTAAAGGTAACGCACATAAGTTGCTAAATCCTGAAGGGACATGTATTTCCAGTTTCAAATATGCTAAATCTTGGAAGGTAAAGCACATAAGTTGCTAAATCCTGAAAAGACACACACCTATATGCTAAATCTTCTGAGGGTAATGCACATAAGTTGCTAAATCCTGAGGAGACATGCATTTCATATTCATAGTGATACAAGAAGGTGGATCTATGGGTATTCCAGAATCCGTCAAAAGATGCATTACAATTGCAAGCACAGTTTATGGGTGAACCTGTTGGGCTCTCCCTCTAGGGTAATTCACAGTAAGGTGGGCATCTTACTAGGCCAGGTAATCACTTTCTCCTTTCTCTCTTTTCTGCTTTCATGCTAGTAGGATAGGATCATGAAGCTATGTTGTTTATAGTGTTGCTCTTGTCTTTCTTATGTAATCATTTATGCTTTTATGATAGCTTTCCAAATATGATATTAGTATGAGAAATATTTCTTAGTGAGGTTTCTTATGCTAATTGATTTGGGTTATTTAGTGCTAACCCTTGTTCTTTTGGTTTTATTGTTTCGCACCCTCGTGTGTGTATTTTGAGTTAGAATCCTTAGTCTAGGGGCTTGTGTCCTTTCCTAAGTGTTGTTTTATCTCTTTGCGAATCCACTTGGATCTTCTCTTTCTTCTCCTTTACCAAGAGTTTGCATTGAATCCATACTCTTGCTAAAGTGGGGGCTTAATGTATCATCTTAAAATGGAAGCACTTCCATGTTAAGAGCATTTATCCCTCTAAGTAAGTGGTTTGGGGTCATATTGGATGCCTTGAATTGATCTTTGTTTTGATCTAACTTTCTCCCCGCTTTTCACTTCTTTTCTGCTTCATCCTAGGTGAAATTAGGGATAGGATCTTAAGGATTCTCTTGAATTTCACTCTTCCATAGCTCTATTTTCTAGGTAGGATTTAGAAATGGATCCTCCTAGGCTTCATCTCAGTAATCATAGGATTTTATGTCTATTCCTGACATTATCTCATGTTCTGGCATCAATTCTAGGTTTCTGGACATCCCTGGGACCTCTTGACTTAATTATGAGTCAAACTTAGGATCAAGGTCAATGCCTTAGGTCGACCCTGACTAGGTCAAGGTCTTAGGTCAACCCTGACTAGGTTAGGTTCAACCTTGACATTGACCCCTTCCTCCAAAATTTCAAATTCCAGAATCTTTGGGCTTTGGGCTTTTGGGAAATTTATTTTCCCGCTTCCAGGTCGGCCATTTCGAGTTTTGGGATGGTAAATATTTTAATTGCATTTAATCTAGGTATATTTTCTAAAGGTGAGGACCTAATTGGGATTTAATTCTCCAAGGTGGCCCATCTAGAGGAGTGTGCCCTAGATCACTATAAAAGGAGGCCTTCCTCTCATTTTCATCATCAAGTTTTCTAAGAACATATCTCTCAATCAAGTTTTCAAGCTCTCAAAGCTCTCAAGTTCTCAAGGTGATCAATCAAGCATCCATTCAAGCATTCAAGTCTTCTTCTCCATCCAAGTTCTCCATTGAAGATCAAGGATTCAAGCATTCAAGCCATTGAAGGGATTTGGTTCAAGTATTCAAGATTTATCATTCAAACCCTAGATCTAGCCATCATGATGGTGTGATCTTCCTTCAAGATCCTTTCTTCATCTTCAAGATCCATTTCATTCTCTTACCAAGGTGGATTCCAAGAATACAACCATGGAGGTTTGATTTACATTTATTGTTGTGTTCAAGCTTTCATATCAATATACTTTTTTACATTCAAAATACAATTGCATATCTATAGAATTGCATAGCTTCATTGTTAGATCCTTTTCTACTACTTGCTAGCATTCTCCATTTCAATTTCAATATTAAGGTTGATTTCAAACTGGAGTTTGACCAAGGCAAACCCCCCAAATAGACAATAAAAATCTTCCTTTTCTTGTAGGTACAAGTGTAGAATTTCGGATCTAAGAGTAGATTTGGATACCCTTTTTGGAAAACTTTCAGGATCTGCAAACAGAATTTGAATTAGACTTCAAATAAAGAATGTGGTATTTGACCTTTTATGAGAGTCAAACCTGAGCTGAGCCATCTTGAGGAAAGATTTATGGGTTTTTTAGATCTCACAGTTTCAGTTCAGAATCACGGGAATCAACAATTTCTAAAACTGTTTGACAGGGTTTTCAGCCGGTTCTTTTTCGGAGGTAAGTATCTTTATTTCTTAATTTCAATATTAGTCATCTATATTTACTTTCTATATCAATAGAATTCAAATGTAAGTGTAAAATATTGGCTTTGGGGTCTCTTTTATGTGCAAACCATTGTTCTAGGACCCCATCCATATTTTATCCTTTACAATATCAAAGTGAAAAAATCCTATGAGTACTACCATGATGTTTGATGTTTGAGAACATTTGCATGGGTAGATCACAGCAAGAACACTTCAAGCACTTACTAGCCTAAAAATACAAAGGCTCAATACTTAACAACTTGGCCCACACTTGATGTCCCATCGCCTCACACAAAGTGGTTGCCCACAATAGATGTTGGCTTTGTCATGGAAGTGCCAATGTCACAACCAAAGGAACATAGATGGTGAGTATTCTTGGGGTGATCCGGGTTAGTCCACTAGGATCAATCCTTGCACCAAGAGGCTAAGCAGAAAAATTGGGTAGCTTCTATCTATGGTTTGTAGTAAGGGCTTCCATTTGTAATACCCCTCTTGCTCCCCAAAGGGACTCCTTACCTTGCGGAAAGTAACGAACCTCGTGGCCACAAGAGTACCTTAAGCATTCTTGCTCAACATTTTTCTTATGGTCACAATCCCACAAGTACTCACATTAAGCGAAGACAAGTACTATGTCTACCAAGGTTTTGTGTCCTTGATAGCCTTGATTTTATAGTGGGTCAGAATAGCTCAGTATTAGCTTGTCCCCACTTGGGTCGTTCCTCTTGATTGCTCAAGAGCAGGCCCACTAAAGGATTCTAAAACTAAACAAAGAGTGGATTAATCTTTGAGGTTCAAGATTTCTGGTTCACCTTAAGGGTGAAGAGCATACTCTCCTATCTCAAAAATCTTTCCCAAACACACCAAGCAAAGTTCAATTAGCCTCTTGCTTTCAAAATCTAGAAGTGGGTCAAGATTTTTGGTTCACCACAAGGGTGAAGAGCATACTCTCCTATCACCAAAAGACTCCTACAACAAGATATTAAGTGCCTAAGAAAAGAATCAACTAGTATATGCTACACTTAAAAATGAAAGCAATGAACAAGCACTTGATTGTTTTTATGCTTTTGGGCAGCCCTGCAAGAAATGATTAGTAGCCCTTGTGCATTTGAAGCTTTTACATACGTTCTTTTTGGAAAATATTCAAGCAATGAGAGCACAACTTGTTATCCCCACAAAGGTTATCACAATAAAATCAAGTAAAATCTACAAGTAAAAACTCTATCTAGCTACAGCAAATCAGAAATCTGAAGCAAACAAATCAAATCTTGCAAAGAAACGATCAAAATCACTCACTGTCAGGCCTGGGCAATAGTTTTGTCAAAGAAAGTCTCGTACGATACTTCACAATATACTGGTGTGATACTTTCTCTCTGTACGACAGATCACACTATGTCCAAATGATGGAGTTCTGTATGTCTCTGCGATAGAATCTTGCAAGGGTGTACGATACTTTTACTGGAAAAGTATTGCACGGGTATACAAAAAACTGTCATACAATACTAGAAGACTGTCGTACAATATTCTATCAGAAAGCATGGAAAAATAGTCGAAACAACAAGCAAAATATGACAAAAAATTAGTGGAAATGCATGAAAAGAAGGACAAAACAAGAGTGTTCTGCCCCACAGTGGGCGCCAAAAATGTACACTCAAAATGTGCACTTCTCTAAGTCATTACTTCCAAGAGAATCCATGGATTATAAACCTTGAGAAAGCGACCTAGAGCTCCCTAGGCATGGAGTCACAAAGATATTAAGAATGCTCTCAGCTAGAGTTATTAAGCCTATAACCTTGCTAGTAAACCACACAATGGGAGATTCAAAGAGACAAGGGCAAGAATGTCAATATCTTCAAGAATCAAGGTGAAAATGCAATGCAATGCTATACTAAGAATGAAGATGCAAGAATGCAACTAAGCTAAGAAAATGAAGGTATTACAAGCCTTACTAATTAAGCTATGTGAGCTAATCTAGAACTTGAAAGGAAATCTAAGCTAAGAAAGCATAAACATGAAGCTATGATGCAAGAATGAAAGGTAGAATGCAAGAAGATCTCCAAAGCTCCAAAGTCACCAAGAAATCCTGTAGCATAAGATTAGCATCAAAAGTTGGGATCCTAGAATGAGAAGAGAGCTCTTCTTTTATAGAAAGTGAGAATCAACAGACGATGGAGATTAAGAGGCAAAAGATTTGATCAAGGGTGGGGTTTGAAAGTGGGAGCAATCCATGTGCACAAGTTTCCTCCAATGAGAAAGAAGTGTTGACTTTTGAGTCTCATGTGAGACAAAAAGGCCTTTTCTCCTTTTTATAAAATAGGAATAATGCTTTATTTGTGCAACTTAGGATTAAGAGGAAAGTGGGGGCTTTTTTATTTAATAAAAGGGGAGGGAATTCCTTTTAATAAATAAAGACTTAGGATAAAATGGTTAGCTCATAGAATATAATTGAATAAATGATAGAATTAGGATTTGATCAAGGAAATTGATATAATTGAAAATATTGATTCAGGGATTTGATAAATTGCAAGAATGGGGCCCAAAGTCTAGGCGACCATTTTAGGGTGCATACAGAAAATAGCAGAGAAGCAGACAATGTTTGTATTAGTGCACGTGGAGAATTGCAGATCAAGCTATGCAAAGTTGATGACTTGTTCTATATTATGTCTTGAGATAGTGGTTAAGAGCGCATACTGAAATTGAATTATTCATGATAGTTATGTGTAATTTAGTGGAAACAGTATTCAGACAGTGTTCCTGAGAAGCATTTTGTGATAATTGGATTATATCTCCTAATCGGGATAGAATGTGGACATGCGAAGTTGAACAGAGGTTGAAGATATTTTGGAGGTGACCTGGATGAGACAACATAGTCAGAGGTCACACATGTGAAGAATTATTTAGTTTGGAAGCCGACAGTTTTATGTGGTTATGAAATATTATGTAATGTGTAATGATTTATGTTTTGTATTTGGTTAAGCCTTGTTGGCCGAATCTATTGTAAATTATTTGAGTGTGGTATAAAGGAAGGATTGTTTTCATTGATTTGATATAGAAGTGTGGAATGAGAAATAATATGATATTGTAAGAGGATATGTGAATTAAGCAGATCTTGTATTGAGATCTGGTGGAACAGTTGGTGTGGTTTGGCACAGTCAAAGGAGTGAAGATAAGTTGTTGAGATCAGTAATTATTTGTATTATTCTATTTTGATAATATAGAGATCACTTGGATAGTTTTTTCAGTGATCTTTCCCTTGAAGTTGTTTGGATAGTGGGTCCTTCTTCCTTCCATAACTCTTAACCGGGTTAGAATATTTTAACAGGGATTCAAAGTCTCCTAGCAGGGACTAATATATATTGAATGTATTTCATAAGACTCCTAATAGAGTCCATCCTCACAAGGAATTTTCATATTAGTGCATCTTTTGTGGGTACCATCCCCTCTGGGGTTTACTCTCTGATCAAGAGGTTCCCTAGTCAACATATCTTGTGTTATTGTGTATGTTTATCTTTCTATGGTTATTGTTTATATTGGTTACATGGTTGAAATATGATAATGGTATTATAAGTTTTTTTATATGATAATTGATTCACCCCCCCCCCCTCTGAGTTATCTTAGTGGCATTTACTTTCTAACAATTGGTATCAGGGCGGTAGGTCCTTGAAAGAAATGTTTAACAACTTAAGGAGATCTATGGCGAGTCATTTCAGAAAAGAAAGTCCTAAGTTTGATGGAGTTAACTATGACAGATGGAAGGAAAAGATGAAGACAAATCTTCTATGTTTAGGACCAAGATATTGGTTGATTACAAAGAATGAAAAGATTATCATTGAATAAGATAAACTTGAAGTTTACATAGATAAGGAAAGATATCTATTCATGTGTAACATAATTGCTAGAGAAGCACTTTTGTCAGCTCTTCCAAAGAATAAATACAGTCAGGTAAAAATTTTAAGGACATCTCATGAAATTTGGTTAGCTTTACAATCTACTTTTGAAGGTGATGTACATGCAAAGAGAGTCAGATTACAGAATTGGATATGTTTATTTGAAGATGCAAGAATGATGGAAGATGAATCTATTAGAAGTTATATTGGTAGGATATCAAAGATTGTTGCAGGTATCAAAGCTTGTGAAGGAAACAAAATTGAAGATGAAGTCATATGAAAGATCTTAAAGGTATTGACCCCTATGTTTAATCAGACAGCACAAATGATTGAACAAGTTCTACCTTGTACTAAAAATTTTACCAGAGAAACTCTTCTTGGAAGATTAGAAGCAGTAGAGACAGGTTTGAGACAATCTGAAGACTTGCCTAGAATTGAGACAACATTCATCGCACTTAGTGTTTGCCCTACTTTATCAAGAACTACAAGTGTCAGTGGAGATTATGCCAGTTGCAGCAGATCTAAGACTGAAGAAGATAGAAATATTGAGGAAGGAATTGTCTTGCTTGTAAAAACAGAACCTGAAGATAAGAAAATATTTAAATGTTGGACATGTCAAGAATATGGTCATTTCGCATCTAAATGCCCTAAGAGAGTGAAGAAATATAAGAAGAATTTTAAACCTAGAAGATTTAAAGAATGTTACTATGCTAATGATGAAGAATTTGAGGCTAGCATTGAGAAAATCTTAAGTAAAAGTGATAATGAAAGTGATGACATAGGATTTGTAGCAATAAAAGAAGAAAGCTCTAAAACTGAAGTTAGAGAATAAATCTCAGCATTTAATTTTTCAACATCTTCAAGTGCAACCAAAAGCTACTTTTGAACACTGCTAGAAACTATTGAGTCACCCACCAGCACCCTCCTCAAGCTGTCAGAATTCTTCCAAGGCACTAGGCTCTGATACCAATTGTTGGTATTGAGGAACACTGAGAGGGGTGGATGTGGGGAGTGTGAATCGGTATTCGATTATTTTTAACTTTAATAAACTGATTACAAAATCATAAGCTAACCACAATAAAAGGTAAATAGATACAGAACAAAGAAAACATCCACAAACTCATGACGCCATGATTTTTGCATGGAAACCCGGTTAAGCGAAAAACCATAGTGGGGATGGAACCCACAAATATCTCTACAAAAATATAGTTAACTCGGTTAAGGGTGAATTACAAAATGGAATGCATAAGCATTTGGGCACACTTCTTGGAGTACACTACTCAATTACAAAAGAGGTCTACAACCTTTCAGAAAGATTGCTTCTTACATAAAATATTGGACTACAATCCAAAATGTTGAACTGAGAAGTAGCATCACATATGCTAGTACAGTTCCATGCAAGTACATCTGATAAACATCAATCTAACCTCTATAATCAGGTATATATCATCTCTAATCTTCGCACAGTATATTCTAACCATCGCATCATCAACATCATCATAATCAATACAAAAAATTGATCTTATATACCTATTACCAAAATATAATAGGTTCACTGCTGGCTCTAATAGAAAATCGTAAAACGTGTAAATCCTCGACCAATAAACCGATCAAATCTCCATATTGACCTATACCAAGTTGGAGATAATATGTAACATGTGTCTACCAATATATACGATCAAAGTGATCAGATCAACAATCATTGGGAACCCTTAATCACTGGTACAATCCACATACTTCCTATGGCTAAAGGTTTTTTTGTGGCTAAATTTGAAAATGTTGAGGATAGAAAAACTATTTTGTGTGAACTTTTTTAGCTGGGAGGATCACTTTATGTTATTGTTGAAACCTTGGCATCCTGACTTCTCACTATCTTCTGAATTGTTTGATAAGCAACCCATCTGGGTTACGCTTCCTCATCTTCCCCTCCATCTTTGGATTGACTCTATTCTGGAGACTGTGGGGGATGCTATTGGGGAAATGTTAATGGTGGATGAGAAATCTTTTGATTTATTCCACTCTACTTATGCTCATATCCTGGTGGATATAGATACCTCTGAAGGCCTACCATCAGAGATTAAACTTTATTCTCCTCAGGGTAGAAGTTGGATTCAACAATTGGACTATGAAGGCCTCCCTTTCGAATGCAGAAGATGCTTTAAGACTGGTTATGTTGCTTCTCAATGTGATCTTCAAGGACTTAAAAAGACCACTTCATGGTGGAAGGGTGCCTCCTCTCAGCACTATACGGTAGAGAAGGCGTCTTCCCATCGAAGCTTCTCGTAGGTGGTTCAGAAGGTTGTTGCTGGACCTAAATCTACTCGTCCTTTGGTGGGCTCTGTTCCTTCTTCTTTATTGGTTGGAGTTGTTAGCCCTTCTGGTGGTTCTTTGCCTGATCCTTCTGTTGGCTCTTGGTTTAGCAAGATTTTAATTACCTTTATTAATGCAGATATATACCTATGGGGTAGCTTACTTCCCACAATCAGTACATTCATACAAGAACAAGGACCAATGAACAAAGCACTAAGGCTTTCTACACTTTGAACTATGCAGAATTTAGGTGGGTGCACCTAGGATTAGGATCACTTAATTTCACCTTTTCACTAATCCTCACAAAGCATATATGTGTCCATAATACTTCTTTTTATCTGTGACATAAAGGGATAGGATGTGAAGCTAAGCACACTATCAAATCACTCACAAATAAAGTAGGGGCTATTGCTATTGAGTCCACAACTACTGACTTAAAGATTTAGAATTTGTTTTGTTTGTCTTGGGGTAGAACTATTAGACAAGAAAGAACATCTATTTTGACAAAATGTCTGTGATCAATCCCTTATCCATTGGGCATATTCAGAAACAATTCCTCACTGTATTGTTGATTCTTATCATTCACCTTGCAAATGAAAATCAAATGAGAATCTCACTACTTACCTATATCCTCCTCAATACTCTGCAATTCTGTCAGGTTATATCAAGCATTTACTTAACTTTTCAAGTTAACAGCAACACTTATGTCTGCAGCTATTGATCTTGAAGTCATTAACTCACAAGATAATAGGAAATTACAAAGTATTAAACAGGAGACAAGATTCTGAGCTATTATGGAAATCCTAATATTAGTTGCCAAACTGATACAAGAGTGAGTTACTGAACATAGAATACTCCACAAATGAATAAGAAAACTATAGATTCATTAAGAGCTTTGTAAAATAGAGAGGTTGCAGACCTCTCCTACCAATCCTTGGATGCAAGCCTATACAACTGAGCCTATCTTTGGTCTCTTGCAAACAATTCTTCTTTTCAACCCCGGAAAGAACTCCTAAATGACCTTGGGAATCCTTTTATATGAGCAAGGATTGCTACAAGCTTAGGGTCATTTAGGGCACAATTTAGGGAAACATTGCCAACTACTGCAACATGAAATTAGGAACTAATTTATTACAAAAGTGATAAGGAAGCAACCCTAATAATAATCAAGAAATATCAGAGACAAATCTGATATCCTTTACATTGCAGAAACCCTAGCAGTCAAACTACAAATCAAGGTATGATCTCATTATCCCTGTGGCAAGAAATATCATCACAAATATCTCAGCTACCTCTGTGTAACAGGAAATGAATTCTTTGACAACTTGGCTCAGATCATTAATGCTGCATCCAGAAGCAACCACCTATGAAATATCAAGCTTCAAGGCAGCCACAAAATCTAATCATATCTGGCTCAACCACCTTAGAGCTCATTCAATTCTCAACTGCAAATTTATCATTCATGGCACAAGAAGAAATCAGATTTGATCATTTGTTCTTCAAGCGCACGATCGTTTCTATTTTCTGCAAACCCTAGCTCAAAAAATTCAAATGTAAACCGACAACGGTTAATTTATCAAGTTTAAAACATGGTCGTCAATCTTGTTTCTTCCCGGCACATCGAACGGTTCTTATAAATCATTATAACAGTCAACTAAGCTTTGAAAAGTCTAGCCACATCATCTTTTTTCTCGGCCAATCATAAAAGAACACATCAGCAATACATGGTATGAGGACCCACTGCTTCATTAGTCTTTATCACTTGGAAGATCGGACGGTTTTTGCAATGTCACGATCAGTAACTTTCGAGCACTTGTCACTTGCGATAACACGACCACCATCAGATCTTATTGTTCTTTACTCTTTAACCACGACAAGCACCTTAACCACTTTGGATCTGGCGAACTAGAAACTGAAAGAGTTCTCCAATTCGCGAAACATTTTTCTAAGCTGGGGTTTGGTCCGCAGATCATGTGAATAAAGGCATTCATGCGATCGCTTAATATATCCTTGACCTTGAGTATCATTTGGAGAATACGTGACCACCGCTCGATCAACTTTCATCAATGGCCCAGATTCAGTCTCTGAATGCTCTTTATCTTTAACCCAACTTGATCTGGCGACTCAGCGACCAAAGCAATCTCATAATCACTGAATATTTGGCTTGACCCTGGTTTAATCCTAAGAACACACGAATAAAGCATTTGCTAGATCTCCATATGTTTTCTTAACCTTGAGTTTTATCCAGCAAACATGCACCAACCGCTGATCTTACCTCCATCTTGTGGTCCTCGTGGATTAGCTGAATACCTCATAACCCCCTGACTTAACTCATCTTATCTAGCGAACACACGAACAAAGCTTTCTCCAATTCGTTGAATGTATTACTTAACCGAGGTCACATCTAGAGAACAAGAGAACAAAACATTTTCCCAAGACTAACCTTTCACTGACCTTGACTTAACCCAAGCCCATCTGGAGATTACGCGAACAAAGAAAACTCAGAGTCACTTGATCTTTTCTTTACTATGGGTTAAATCTGGAGAACACGTAAATGTCGTCAATCAAAATCTGCATCAACGGTTCTCATTTAATCTCAAAATGTGTCTCACCTTGACCGGATATCTGGAGAATACGCGACTGAAGGAAAACAAAACCGTTCACCAAGTCTCTCGATGTTAGGGACTTAGCCGCCAAGATTAGGAGAACATGTGAACACTGCAGTCGCGGAGTCACTAAATAGACTTTTACCTACTCTGGCAAGGAAATAGAACATGTGCAGAAAGGGGACTTAAGTGACCCGAAAAGGTAATGAAGAAAAAGGACAAGGGTAAGGTTTTTTGGACTTAGGAAAATTTTCAAAACCCTTTGCATGGATAAACCCTAGTTCTCAGACCTTCAAACAGCCATATCTCTCTAGTTTCTGCATTTTAGCACATGCGATCTGAAATGGGGCTTGGTCACATATTGATTAATCCATGGCTAAGCTCGCAAGCTATGAAACCTTGTACATCTTCTTCACAGATCAAAAGTGTGTTGCGGCTAGGGCATGACAATTTTCTAGGGTTTTTTGCAAGAATAGGCCATTTTCTCTGGATTTTTTGCATTGATTGGAAAATGGACTAACATCTTTGTTGGATGGAGTTGGGGCCCCTATTGGCAGTTCAGTGGGTGTTGTTTCTATTGTCTGTGCTGAGGTTTTGACTGGTGTTGGTCCTGATGTTGTCGATCCTCCTTTTGTTAATCCCTTGGCTGGGAGTAATGATGGTCCTATGCTAAGCGTTTCACTGGCTGTTCCAACACCTCTGTTGGGTGTTGGCTCTTTAGTCTTGGATTCGTAGTGCTGGCAGGATGTGGCGGCTAGAGTTGAAGAAGGGTGGATCACAGTTAAAGGTAAACATTCTAAGAGATCCTCCTCTTCTTTTGACATGATCCTTCGATCCCATAAGAAGGGATCAAAATTTTATTCTCATTCCCTTGTTCTGTTGTTTTCCTTTGGTTTATCTTGCGCAACAGACTGGGTTGTTTTCTTTGTGAGGGGTTTGGGGTGTCTAGGCTTCTATTTTGGCTGGATTGTTGTATATTTGGAACTCTTATAGTTTTATCTTAAGTTCCATTTTTGTAAAGGGTTTCAGGGCCCCTTCAAAACTTGTTGTTACCTTAATAAAAAACAATCCAATAGGATCGTTGATCAATCCTCCTACTAATTGACTCTGCCTTCTATACTTTTCTACCAACCCGATACTCAAAGCATCAAAACTCAACCAAAACATATCATCATCTTCTATGAACATAGGATATCATATAATATACTCCAAACAATCTTCTATTAAGTTCGCTACTCATAATTTAATCGAACATATCCATACCAATCATATTGTCAAACCTGTATATTGGGGCCTATTCATCCATACTTAGCCGATTTTCATAGATGCCTTTGGTATAAACAAAATATGTTGGGAGACCATATGAAATAAGTATAGTTGTCATGAATGACAACATACAATCAATGTCTATCAGTGTCTCTTGCCCAACAATTTTCTCATCAAATTCAATCGAGTTTTGAATTTTTAACAATCTAATTTCCATAAATTTTTCAAAACATTTTAACCATTCCTCACTATCATGATCCTTTCTAAATTCAAATACTAATTTCTAAGTCCAATAAATTCACTAAGTTTTCCATTAATTTATTATTGAACAAGAATACTCGTCCAATCAAAACAAATTACTCTTTCACATTCAAGATCCTAAATTCTTTAAGTAAACCCAATTAAGATCGTTATCCAATTCTATGTTAAGATGATACCTCAATTTATTTAGCAAATTAAAAATAAATTGATGAACCAAAATCCCAATCCCATTCCTTGAACTTCAAAAAAACACTTACAACTCTTTATCCTCCAAAAACCTATATTCATCCTTTCTAAAATGTAATGATAAAAATCAAGAAATTAACATTTTTTAATTTAAAAAATTAACTTAAAATATTATATCTTCCTTCATACACATCCTCTCCAAAAATCATCTAATATTAAATAATAGTTTTCTTGTTATATAATCATAAAATCCACTCAAACTAGATTTAAGATATTATTTATCTTTAATTTCAAATGGAATAAATATAATAATTTAATCCTTAAATTCTCATTATGCAACTTGCACATTTAATATATAAATAAATAAATTCAAACAATCAAAGCTTGAATCTAATTTATTTCATTTTATCAAAAAATAAAAATTAAATAACAAATAATTTAATAAAATAAAGTAATTATTAATTCTTTATTTTTAATTTAAAAATATAATTAATTAATCTTTTTGACACAAGTGGATAATAGGTGAAACACTTCAATTCTAACACCTAGTTCACCTTCCCCAATATGTATCCATGTTGCACAACACACCACAAAATATCTTAATAACATTGTTAGATAATCAACAAAATATCTTAATAACATTGTTAGATAATCATTTTAAATTTATAATCAGCATTTAACAATTAATCATGTCACACACTACTTGTATTGAAACCACTAAGGAGAAGGAAATGAATTCATCTCAAGCACAATTTCAACATAATTCACTAAGAAAGAATCCACATCTAAATTACCATGGAATATGATAAAACATCTAAAAGAGGTTAAAATAATGGATGCTAAAAAAACATGGCATTCGTCTCCATGGATGTGCTTTGGCACTTTGGAGACATTTTTGAGTGATTTGAGAATCCTCTCTTTGTTGCATTCAAGAACACGTGTGCATTTTTTTTCCAAAATTAAAATCCTCCAAAGAAAATGCATCTTCTCTATCAAGATATAATCATAAACCTTTGGTCATTTCTATATCTTAGAATGCCTTTGTCTTTCCTTCATCATTCAATTTTTCATGTTCAACCTTTTTAATAAACTAAAAAACTGTTTTGTTAGGCTTAGAAAAGTGTTGGCAAAAACAATGACAACGACAATCTTAACAACCACTAAGAACATGGACTCAAGCATGACTTAAAAATGAGAGATGACAAGATTTTGTTTTACAACTTGAAATGGTATGACAAATTTATGTATGATATACATCTAGGGGTATACCATTGTAACCAACTTGTAGCACACGTAGCACACATAGCCTTTGTTTAACCATATAGATATAATGGACAAGTTTGTATAGTAGTTAATTGTGTCATGTTACATTTCAATTTCAAAGCTTACTAATATAATACAAAGTGTATTCAAAGTTGTTATTGAAGTACGTATTCAAACATAGCATTTCTAGTTTAAATAACAATTATGGTAACTACACACATGCTTCTCCAAGGCACTTTGGTTTAATAGACATGAATCATCTCATTATGTATGACTAGAGAGCTTATGTGTGTAGACATACTACATCTAGGGCAGAAAAAGCCAAAGTGAAGGATAATCCTCCAAACAAAATCAATAAATATATTAGACCAAGAAAGAGAATCCAAATCCAACATGTGGAGAGGTAAGAAGAATTAATTGATTTACATTATCATAAATGTTCGATGTATCAAAGCAATCATTGTAATAAGGATGGACAAGCCAATGCAAAATCCTCAAAATCATATTGCATTCAAGATTGGCATCCTTGCAAGTTAATGAGGGGTAGAGATAAGAGTATAAATTTAATATAGTTAAGAGATCGGATAGCACTGCTATTAATATAGCTATCATAGAATCCAAAAGAGGAAAAAAGTAAGGAAGCTCTTCATAATTATGATTGAAAACCAATGTACTAATGTTTGTGTTTGTATGATAATTGTGACTTAGACGAGTCACCGTTCTTTAATTGGTGTCTAATCAATAACTATAACTTGGATTGGTCACCCTCCTTTTAAGTAGCAAGCACAATTACTTCAAGTTTAGAAACAAAGTGTGGATATTTCTTCCCAAGTTAGGTTCTAGTTAGCCATTGACCTTAGTGAGAGATATGTCGCACTATAACAACTTTGCATACACCAATTTTTTTTGGCTCATACTATGTTTGACTTCATGTCTATATGATTGACCCATCTTCATAGTTATATTATAATCAAGATTCGACCCTTTGGCCTGGAATTTTTGTTGCTGCACTATCAAAGTAGATGTTAACCAAGATAGAATATGTTCAAAGGAACTATAGCACCTACTTGGTTAAATAATTTTGGCCCTTAACATGCAAGCTTGATCCTTTTTTATGATGCTGTCTATTGCAAATGTAGTTAGGCTCTTTCACTAACTCTCTGTTAGTGTGGCATTAGATGTTGGATCTTTCAATAGGAAAGATGAAAGATTGTCTTGCGAACTTGTGGATGAATTAAAAAGTTTATCCTTCTTTGAAAACTTTGTAAACATTTTGGATAGTTTTATTCTGTGATGTTGTACAAATTTATTTATATGTTTGAATATTTGTAAGTTTGTAACTTCATGCACTTGTAAGAATATTTGTAATTTAAATGGCGTTATTGTTGGAAACTTGTTCCATTCTGTCTAATGCATCACATAACCTTGTGGTAAGAATTGCATTTACTTACAAATGTAAAGCCACACCAAAGGACCAATCTGGGGCTTCAGTGAGGCATTTACATTTTTTCAGTTTTCAAGGAAAAACAGGTTTTTGGTCATTTGTAATACTATTAAAAATTAATTCATAGAAAACACCACTTTCTGATCACTAGTAATACTATAATTCTTAATTCATTTCAGTCCCCACAGTTTCAATAATTTTCTACTTACAGAGAAAATGGCACAAAAGAGCTTTAACTAAATGTAATCCCAAAAATAAAATAAAATAAATTGTAATCCCAAGAGCTCACGAAAAAGCGTATCTAGCATTGTCAATAGAATAATTCTTTTAGGAGGGACAGATCTGGGGTTGGTAAGGAATACTGATTGGCAAAGCAGCTTTCATGATTCTATTTAAAAGGTACATCCCTCAAGAATGAATGTTGTAACATCTTCCTATATCAATGCTGTTCCACAAGTGGAAAATGCATGGTCATGACCATCAATATTGTTAACATGGTTTTGAATGTAATATAATCTACTATTCAAAGAGATTTTTTGGTTTTTAGTCAAGAAAAAACATATAACCAACAACCTTCGTGCAATTGGTGTGGTAGTCAACACTTTGTTTGTTGCCTCTTTGATCACGGCCAGCAATTAAAGTTTATTTTATTGAATATTATCATATGAATCTGGTCATAATCTTCAACTATGATTGATCCTTAGTATCGACTTGACATGGTTTGTTTTGATACAATAAACTGGAGTACAACTCCATCCCAATGATGTTTTCTTTGAAAGAATAAAGATTTTTTCCAATTAAACGAAATAATTCTATCAATAAATAGAACTAGGAATATACAGTGGAAATTTGAAAAAACATAAGACTTTGTAGATTAAGAGTGCAAATGAAGACAAATTACAATAATATTTGGGGAAAAAAAAATTCATAAAGTGGTTCTAACATTTAAAGTTTTAAGATGAGATGTATTGAAATTAACAAAGATAAAATTAGAGAAAAAAATAGTAGTAACAGACAATTTTACTTCGACAAAACACATTGTGCCATATATTCTCAAGTGAAATTTGTTTTCTCCTCTTTTCCACAAACCAATAAAGAAGTTGTCATACATTGGACTCCCTTATAAATTTCCCAACCTGTTTTCATCTGATGACTTCCATAGAGACAAAAAGCTTCTATTGATTCGTGCATATTTTGTTTGATATGAGTTAAGCGGGGACACTGAAAGAATTGTCAGATTTTTTACAGACTGAAAGGATTCACATTAGGTGATGACCTTAACAAGAACCAGGGAAGCTTTTCCATTATACCTGGATCAAGAAATTTGAGGAATTGCCTTTCCAATATAGAATGTTATAATACCCAGTCCAACCAGCGAAACAACAAGGGTGACTGCCAATACTGTTACCATGGTTGTGAATGTAATATGTGGACTAACAAAGAATACAACAGCTATGGCACCACTTTGCCATATCTTCAGTTGAGAAAATGAAGCCTCCTGTTGAGCATATGAATTGGCATAAAAAAATAAAAAATATTTTAGTAGTGCATCATCAGTTTGTAAGTACCCATAAATCAAGAAACAAATTGCAAGAACAGCACTAAATGACATTATAATTAAATGTAGCAGTAAATTGCCAATTTGCAAAAGCTTGTCAACCAACACAAAAGTGAAACATTACAAGCATATAATCAAAGTTCGCCTACAGATGAGATTTCACATCAATTATCTACAAAAAAAATAAATTAACCTAAAATATCTCCTCAAATAATAAGGGACCTAAAAAAGATACAAAAAAGACTTTCCAAACAAAAAATTAAGAGGGAGATGAGGCTACTGAGCATTTTGGCCTCTTTTCTTTTGTTGGGACACATTTATTTTTAATTTTTTGGCATCATCTGTGCGATTGAATATCACTGCCTCTTTGCACATATTTAGCAGTGAATCTTATGTAAGCATTACTGCAGTATACAATTTTGATATGGTATTGTTTCTTCATGTGTTAAAAATTTTGTCCAATGTGTAGTACAAGACACCGTTAAGCAATTGTAGTTGAGAGTATGTTTCAGGGTGTTCTGGTCAATCAATGATTTGTACTTATGCTTTTCGATTGAGCAAATAGATGGGGTTAACCATTTTCTCTAATAATAAGATTTAGGCAAATATCATCACTAACCAAAGTTGCATGGACACAGATAAGAATACAAACACGGATACGATATCAGCTACGGATACGACATTTTCTAATACCCCCAATAGGGATACGGCTGGATACAACATTAATAAAAAACACATGCATATATTTAACACAATTTTCTAAGTTATTAGAGGAGATTTTCATTACTTCAAAAGCAACATAGACACATAAATGCCACAAATAATTATAAGTTAATTTAACACTTTACAATATGCAAAAAAAGTAGAGTTGCACTGGAAGATGACCCAAAAAAATGGGTCAGTGAAATAAGATAAACATTTCATTTGTCTTTCCCATTTGGTGTAGGTTTTAGTTATACCAAAAAAAAAATTAAAATTGCATTAATGAAGTTTTTTTAAATTAAATTTGGGAAGATTTATGACAATTTTTTTTAAAATCCAATCACAAAGTATTTGGCACAGTTGGAGAATCAATTTTTTTGTGCACACATGGGTACAATATTCGACGTGTATCCAGGCTGTATCGGATACATTTCCAAATTGGATACGGGGATGCGCACGTTTGAGGAGGGATAAAGGAGTTACAGGCTACTATGTTGCTAACTCATCATTGTAGCTTCTACATGTCACTTCACAATCACACGTCTCACCCAAATTGTGTGAAGAGTTTATTGCCTTCTATTAAAGACTCCCACAGTGAGCGTATGAAGAATACGGATGACTACAATCTATGGACTAAGCATTACTTTTCTACAAAATTATAAAATTGCAAAAAGCCATGATTTTTTTTAGGAGAAAAATCGGAAAAACCAGACACAAATTTTGAGGTGAAAAATTGATCAAAACTAGACATGATTTTTGAGGTGAAAAATCAATCAAAACCAAACACAAAATCCAAGACACGGATCGAAGAATACCCCCCAGATAATTTTTTGAGGATAAAATTATTAAAACTCTTCAAATAATTTTGAGGAAAAATTATTAACCCTTCAAAGAAACCTTCATACGGAAAAACACGAGACTTTGCATGGTAAAACAGCACATGCAACTCACAAAAAGCACATGCAAGTAACATGCAACCCTCAAAAATCAGAGACTTTTGCTCAAACCAAGAAATTGCGCAATCAAATCCCTCGACCAGGCTCACGATTTTCAGCAAACATCTTCGAAGACAAACCACAAAATTTTCATAAAATACCTCGAACGATTTTTATTTTAAAAAATCAAAAAAAAAATTCTGAAAAAAAATTCCAGATTAGAAGAGGCTCGAATTTTTCTTAAAAAATTCGCCAAATTTTATGAAATCCATCAACCCGCTCTGATATCATGTTATGGTAAATCGATGTTGATATAGTTGTATTAAACAAAAGAGATGAAAGCTTCTTATATAGATTTACAAAGACGGTGTTTCTAAAAGAAACAATCATGAACTAAAGACAAAAATAGAAACTACCTAACAAACTAAAGATTAACTAAGATGACTGTTAAAGAAACATTAAAATATTCTAATAGAGAGCAAATCAAAGCATTTCTCATTGCATTTACGGCAATCGGCTTCTTTTCAACCTCGTTAGATCATCCTATTGATAAGATTGAGTGACAACCATTTCCAATACACCTAATTATGTCAATCCTAGGTATGAAAGGGTGTGAACCACCTTCTTGGGGAAAGAGAGCTTCAATAGAGGCATCATTAGAGCAATCAAAGATACATGGCCAGAAACTATGTGTGTCCATTGTTTCAAACGGATGGAAAATTTGAGAAAAAAGACCGTTGATCAATGCTATAGTAGTGTCCCCTAAAGGGGCAATGGATGAGGGGCAACTAAAAGATGCAACTTTCATGGGCCGATGTTTTTGAAGGCAATGGATTGTGGGGGACAAGTGAAAGATGCAACTTTCATTGCCAATATCCTCATAGAATCTATTGGAATGGTGGGCTCTAAAAATGTTGTCCAAATCTTACTGGACAATGCTAAGAATTGTAGGGCAATTGATTCTATAATGGACGGTACATATGCTTACATTTTTCAAATACCATGTATGGTCCACTCAATTGATATTGCAAGAAATTGGCACACAAATTGAATGAGTCAAACAAATCTACATGAAGGCAGAGATCCAAATGTTTGTGACTAATTATCATACATCACAAGGCATCTTCAAGACCTCCCAGTTGGAGTTGCAAGTGACTTTACTAATTTAAAATTTGTTTTTCAATATATATATATATATATATATATATATATATATATATTGTTGATATGTGGCATGTATTTTTTTACACTGTGTTAAATTGTTGAAACTCAATTTGAATCTCACAATCATCTTAATACAACTTGTGGAAGTGCAAGAAGCATTAAGTTCTATGGTCATCAACAACCTATGGGGTGTATGAAGCTAGTCAAGCACAAAGAGAGGCCAAAAAGTGAAATTATTGATCCCAAATGATGAGTGGTGGGCTTGTGTGGAATTGTTTTGAGTTTCATTGAGCCCATCAAAAACATGATTAGGTATGTTGATACAAATCCTCCATGTTTGGGTCAAATTATGATGGCATTATCTCCATGACTGAGAAAATAAGAAATATAAAGCCACGGAACATGATCCAATGGAAACATTTATCAAAAGTGTGCAAAAGATCATCATTAACCATTGGAACATATGACCACCCCCTTACATCTCTTAGCATTTTATTTGTCGCAAAAGTATATGCAAAGAGATGCTTTCCTTGCCAAGGAGGGTGCCACCATATAGGGATGAGGAGGTTGCTAATGGCTACAAGGCTGTATTTATAATGAAATTTCCAAATGAAGATATCCAAAGTGTTGTTTTGAGTGAGTTTGGCCACTAATTATCTTTAAGGAATCATGATGTTTCTGCTCTTACAAAAAAGATGCTCATGATTGGTGGAACATACATGGTCAAGGCTTTATTTACTTGCGGCCTATTACAATTAAAATTTTCTCTCATGTATCTTTTTTTATTTTTCTCGTTTTTCATTTGCTGATAGCCTGATACTATGCTAGATATTATATTATTAAATATAATTTATGTTTTGTTATGTTGTATGCAAATTCAGCAGGTTACAAGTTCTTCAGCTGATCAGAATTGGAGTACATAGTCCTTCATCCACTCAATTAAGTGCAACTATTTGAGTGCAAAAAAAAGCTGAGGATTTGGTCTATGTACACTCCAATTTCCGTCTCGTCACACAAAACACCTAAATACAATAAGGGTGAGACAAAGATTCGTGATCCAAGTCGTAAGTGTGCTGATTTAGATGCTATAGTTGCACAACTTATTGAAGTTCCTGTAGATGAGGCAGTGTCTGCACCTAACACAGCTTAGTGGAAGTGGCTGTCATGACCTCGTCACAACATTGAATAAACAGTAATCACTATCGCCGATTATTTATAGACGGAATACAGTCAGCATCGATTCAGAAGAACTGGGCGATGACATTCTAGGAAGAGGCAATGGAAGAATGTTAGAAGCAGTGATGAAGGATTACGACAGCGATGAGGAGCTTTGACTAGTCACACACCAAGTCAAGAACAGGTAATTGATATGCAGTGAATATGTAAGGAGGAGCGACTAATATTACTCAAGTGCAGCAAATACTATCATGTAACCAGTGAGTATCAAGAAAAGATGATGGGCAGCAATTAACATAAGTTATTTATTAACAAATATTATTAATAAGTGACATGATTAATAATCAGATGTGAGATAATAGTATGACCAGGATGTGACTTTTCATCCCCAAGAGGCACGACCGCTGAGAGATATGGGTATAAAAGAGAATCTAAACACCATCCAAAGGCATTGATGGGATTGATATCCGAATTCATCTAAAGAAAAAGAATATATCTAAAGATGTATATATATATATATATACTACAAAAGGAGTGTCCCAAGGGTGGTTGATCCTGATGACTGGCAATGGTAAATTCTGTAAGTAGCGTGAAATTATACCAGATAATACTGATATATAGAATCTCATGATTAATATTAATAATCTGTAACACACTCTGTGATATTAGTAAGTTAGTAACAGCATTATAGTAATTCATAATAAATACACACACACGGGTTATGATGTATTTCTTTATTTATATATAATCATGTTTTACATATTCTTTATAATTAGTATACTCTTAGGCCCAATCCCTTAACTTCCTCACTAATATTGTTAAAGAGGATAGGTTGGTTTTGTCAGGGAGAAACTCAGAAATGGAGTAAAACCTCACAATGTAGGAGGAAACTCCCAAGATGGGGTAAGGACATCTATCACGAATCCTTGAGGGAAAGTCCCAAAATAGGCATACATACGTGTTCTGTAAACCTTGAGGGAGCCTACTTGTAGATTGGTGTCCGAGTGCCCTAAGGACAAGTAAATCCCCATCCTTCTTAAGGTTATTGGTTGGAAGCATAATAGGGAATTTGGGAATGAGTATGCTAAATATCATATGAATAATGGATCCTAGATTGTCTCTTATATTTAATTTAATTTCGTAACATAGTAAAGTAACATCATCTTTAAAATTTGAGCAGATTCCCAGCAGGGGACATTACAGTGGCACTCCAATTGATTGTGGTTCAAATGAAATTGAATCAAATGTTGACTTTGATGTTTTCAATGAAGAACAACATGAAGACTATTGAATATTTGATTGTAATTTGAATTTTCATAGTGTAATGACATTTTGATTTGACAAAACATTCAATTATGAATTTATGAATATTTTCAGTTTTGCAAATTATGAATATGAGGTATTTAAATATTCTATTTATTGGCAATTATGAGTATCACTGTTTTTATATTTTATAATTTATAATTTAGAACATATATATATTGTTGGTACCCATATAGACCCCGAAAATAAACTTTCAAGTTTAAGGTCTTGAATCTCTTTGAACTACTTCGAACCAAGGCTCAAAGAGGTTCGAAGTGGTTCAGTCTGCATAAGAAGATTCACAGGTTCGGAGGTTCAGGTTCAAGTGCAGGTTCAGAGGTTCAAAAAATCAGAATGCAGGTTAAAAGCACAAGTTTACTTTGTTGATCCACTTTGAAAAGAGTTCAAAATGTTTCAAACAGGTTCAGGAGGTTCGCAGGTTCAAAAGTGCAGTTCACTGGTCCAGATTGGTTCAAATTAATGCAGGAAAGTGCATGTAGGAACATTTAGGCTCGGCATGATTCATTTCAGTTCAGAGGCATAGTGAACAAATTCAAGGCTCAAAAACATTATCTGTTCCTATTTGATATTCTTTTTATAAGAATGTTTAAGTGCCTTTATTACCAAGTGCAAAAGATGTGAAACATTGGTGATAACATTAACATAGCAAGTTGGTTATTCTGGTAGTTTTATATACCTCCACTCAGACCTCAATAACTTTTTACTAGGACATAATTTGCTCAATCGCTCCGGTCAAGTTGTGCGAAACTAGGATCTCTCCAACATATCCGAAAACGAAGGAAATCCAATGGTGGAATAATTAGTTATGCTCCCCGCACCGAGGCCTATTTTGACTGTCATAAATATTTTTAAATCCACCCAGCATCAGAAATGTTTTTATTTATGACTAATGTATGCTTATGCCACCTATCCAGATATCATTTAAAACATTGAAGTATATCTTTAAAATCTTTTCATAAATACTTTATGAAGATATCAAATTAAAGGAAGCATGCATATTATCGGAAGGAAGGAAGCAGATTAAAGGTTTTGAGTGAAAACAGTTTCAAGAATCAGTTATTATAACTGATAAGAATCATCGGGCAAGAAAATAAATAGAGGATAGAAAGACAGAGCACAGGTTCCTTTTTTTGGACCTTTGGCTGGAGACTTTGGGCTGCAGACAGAGGGGTTAGAAAATAGAGATAGAAAATAGATATTTTCTTTTTGGAAGGAGATAGTATAGTCTTTTGAAATTTCTGAAACAGCTAGTGACTGGTTTTTTATCAGACTTTGATCCAATCATATATGAATATATAAATGCATGGAATGGTTTAGATCTTTGAATCAAAATCTGGAATGTATTGATTTCTTTGAAAGTTGGTGCATTTAAATCTGTGTATGTGTTGTTTATATTCAGTCACTTCCAGTTTCTTTATAGCTGCTCTTTCTTAAGTTATTTCATAGGTTGTTTGTTTAGAAGTAATAAGTAGAGCTTAGGTTTCTTAATAGTTAATTCAATCATCTGCTGATTCTGTAAATCACCTCCATACCCAAGAGTATGTGAGTGGTCCTTCTACACTTTCAGGTTAAAGGTGTATGAGTTTACTCTTATATTGATAATTCATTGGAGATCTTACACGGGGAGCTGTACCCGAATAATTCAGAGGAAGATTATCAATCCCATGATAATCTGTCCAACTATTGTGTTGCAAGTTTGTCTTTCAGCGTTGGGTGTTTAGGAGTCATTTTGTGCAGTTGTTTTGGGAAGACAAATCTATTTACCAACATATATATATCTGTGTGTTTGTGTGTCCATATGTATGTGTATGTGTATGTAATTTTGAACAGCTAGTGGGTCGGCACTCCAATTGACTATGGTTCAAATGAAATTAAACCAAATGTTGACTTTGATGCTTTTGATAAAGAACAATATGAAGACCGTGAAATATTAGAATTGTAATTTTGAATTTTCATCGTGTAATGACATTTTGATTTGACAAATCATTGAATTATGAATTTATGAGTATTTTCATTTTTGCAAATTATGAATGAGTTATTTAAACATTCTATTTATTGGGAATTATGACTTCTTTTATAATTTATGATTTTGAAAACACACACACAAACACATAGCCAAACCTGTACTTGTACCCACACCCATACAAAAACCAGTAACTTAGACTGTACCCTTCTAATTTAGTCAAATTTTGGCTGACAAATTGTACTGTGTTGTTTAACTAAACTACTACCTAAGACGCAACATCTGTTTCTGCTTTTGATTTCTCTTGGTGATTGACAAATTTGTCCTACTCAGATATTATTGTTTTTAACTCTATGTTATTTATACGAACAAATTCACCCAACAGTTGGGTGAGTTGTATTAATTATTAACTCCGGTCTGAATTTTGGAGGTATGACTCCCTCTTAAGATCATTTCTTTATGATTTTTGAATTAAAATGAGGTATGCTTTTAACAAGAAAACGGAAAAGGCATTCAACACTTATTCGTAACAATGAAAAAAATGCATCCATAAATTTGATGTATATAAATATAAATCCCACCATGACATTTCAGAACATAGTCTAAAGTATCATTGAGGTATGAAATTTGTTTAAATTAATGAACATGCCACATTAAGAAGAAACTTAGTGGTTAAAATTCTTATCATACCCACACAAAAGAATGATGTGGAAATTAATCGCAGCACACAGACTCACAATAAATCTCAAATTTAAAGTTATAAACATTCAAAATCTATGAGAACACAGATTCATAAATTTTCTTTGAAAACCTGGCAAATTTTTGAATTATCTATCTCTTAGTTGTCAATCAAAACAATAATGATCAACCCTTGCAAAGTTTATTGGTCACGTATTTAAAACAACTTCATGTAACAACTCAACTAAATCTTTTAAATAAGTCTCTTTTAAAAACATTTATAGATTAACATAATAAAATATTTAAGTCTTCAAAGATATCATCATTGAGCAAATAAGTTCACGGATGAGGCGGCGCATTTGACCAGTCCACATTGACGCTATCCTGTGCTCACTGGGCTGCACACCCAACTTACAATCCTTGAGCACCTGAGTCACTGTTAGTATCTCTGAATGCTGGGGAATAATACCATTCTTAGTTCTCAACTTCCAGTGTCTTGTTTCCTTTGATGCTATCCAATTTGGTTGCGAAGGTTTCTGGATGACCATCATATTGCACCAAAAAAGAGTCAATCATTGTCATTTTCTTGCTATTCTCCCTGAAAAATGACTGTTCATTGAACAAAACATTGATCATCTTTTCAAAATTAGTTTTCAATGATTCCACTATTTCAGCTTCAGTGTTATCTTTCTTTCTCAGGTGGAAACCTATTTTTGAGAGTTCCTTCTGAATATCAGATTCAATCTTATTACATTCCTTCAATAGTTTGTTTTGTTCTATGATGTTTTGCTTTAGAAATGTCGCCGCCCGCTCTATACTTTTACTCCACATGATACACCTCTTGCCATTAGCACTAGGGAGAATTCGCTGTGCAACTAATTTGTCCATTCCCATTCAATGATTTCTTTCAATTCATTGTAAGTCTGCTACAACATAGCTTCTTCATGTTTGATATTTGCAACCTCTACATCAGTAGCCTTTTTCAAAGGTTTAACGTCATCATAAACCTTCTTTATACCATGAGTAAATGTGTCTCCTTTGATTATAATATCTTTCATCCATTCCTCTGTGACTTGGTTGTACAATTTGTATTTTTGCACTTTCCCGACCATTTCTTCCATAGCAGCTGAACTTGGATGAAATGAAGTGCTTCCCTAAATTAATGGTTGGGAAGTTGGATCGACAAGGGTCTTTAAGCGATCAGCCAAAACCTTTACCAACTATTTTAACTAATCCTTGTCTTGTTTATGTTTAGCCATCTAGCTTTGAAGTTGTTACTTGGAAGTTGTGGATATACCCATCCCTACTAGATGGTCCCAAGTTGATCTTGGTGATGTTGAAGTCCCTTGGTGTGGCTTGGCTTGGCTCTTTTTGTGCTAAAGGATGGGCTACCTCAACATAAAGACTTCAATCATTGTTGTCCTCCATAATGTTGGATGTAGTCTTTACCGTTTTGGCTTTGGGAGTCCTTCGCAACAGCTGCCCTACAACACCCCTATCTAGTAAGTTCACTTGAACTATGTTTGCCTCTTTGGGTAAACTATTTAAATGCAGAAAGTAAATACACAGAACATAATAAATATATGCCAAAGAACCAGTTCTTCTATTAATTCATCAACTTCATGTATACCAATGATCACCACAATATTAACTACTTATAAAAACCATAATCCCCCTACCCGGAGGTAGTACATACAATATATATGGATCGAAGGGGTCCAACACCAACCGTCGCGACATTACCCAACTACCCTTAGGCGGACAAACTAATTGCCGACAACACATAACATAATAACATAACATTATTCCCGACAACATCCCCCAGAAAAAAAAAGTCTCCGACAACTTACAACAAAATGGAGATGATGTGAACAACTAGATACAACAAAAATCATGACTCAGAAGGGGGTTGAGGGAGTGTCCCTGAAGAGGCTGGCTACACCGCTGAAGAAGCCAAGCGAGCTCGCAGCTCATAGACCTTTTGTGTCCTCGCCTTCAGGTCCCGCTCCACAACCATCCAATGCTCCAATGTTGTCTTAACCATCATAGCTTCCTCGAGGAGCTCCTTCTCCTTCGTATCACACTCCTCCCTAGCCTGTGTCAAACTAATCTCCAAGGCACTCCTCTCTGCACCAAACTCGGCCAACTGTTGCTCAAAAGAGGATTTCTCCTCAACCAACTGTGCCTCCAAAGCTACCTTCTATGTTGTGGCGGCCTCCAACTGAGCCACCAACTCCGCTCTCTCTTCTGTCCAAGCTACTTGTTGGCCAACCAACTCCTTGTATGTTGAGCCAAGTCTCCCTCGACTGCCTCTAGCCGGGTGGCCATCTCCTCCCGAGCTCTCTGTGCGGCCACCCGAGTGGCCTCATGTCCTGCCAAAACATACTTTGTGTGCCTCAAGGTGTAAAATCCCTCCCTGAAGGCCTGCTCTATCTTTTGGACAACAATCTCCACTCTACTCTCCACCATTGGCTCACCAACGGCCCAAGCATTTAACATCTTCACAGTCTCTGTGGCTGGCCATCCACCCGACTCAAAAGCTACAAAGGCCATGGGGCAACCAACTCTCACAAATGCCAATAACTACTCCAAATCCTCAGTAACACTCCCTAGAGCCTGAGACTATGCCGAAGCCACTACTCGACGTCCTCGTGCAACCATGTCTGCTAGGTACACCTCAATATCCTCCCCAACTGGCTCCCTCGGAGGCTCCAAAGGTGCAGTGAGTTCCTCATACACAAGCAACCCCACTAGAACAGAGTCCACTACCACTGCACGATCCTCGACCAAGTGCACTGTTGGATCACCCACCAACTCCACTGCACAGTCCTCCTCTGCCAAGTGCACTGTCAGGTCTCCCACCGGTGAGGCCTCTGCTTCCAAGTCCACAACCTCCGTAAGTGCATCCTATCGGGGAGAAAAGACTGCAGCTCCAACTGGTGCCAAGGGTGTCATCTAGAAGCGCCTATTGAACCAAATGCTCATGGCCTCGATGGAAGGACCACCCGCCACTGTCGGTGTATCCTCCAACAACTCTGCATCTATCGTGACCACTACATCTATCCTGACCTCATCCAAATGAACCTAGCCCGCCCTCACCTCCAGAGGCTCCTCACCACTGGGATGCTCCAACTCACCTCCAAGCACATCTCCACAATCCAACACCTCAAGTCTAGACTCATCCACTACCTCTACTACTATTACCTTTGAGGTCCCACAACTACCTCCACAGAAGGCAATGCCTCTACCTCCGTCACTACTGCCGATGTCATGGTAACTGGTTGTCTCGATGGGGTCAAGTGTGTTGTCGTCGTCAAAACAAGTCTGGCGAACAGAACTGGCGTGGGTGTTGGAGTGGGTGTCGGAGCGGCCTCCACAGCATCGATATCCTCATCCTCTGCCATCTAAGTATCATCATCTCCCGAGTTGTCGGAGGTCTCTGAGGTAGCCTCCCGGCCACTATCTACGTCCTTGGGCTCGGACTCTGAAACTGTTTGGCGTCGCCTCTTCTGCCCTATAGGTGCAATCCATGTATCCAAGTACTTCCAATAGAAGATGGGGAGCTCGCCACGCACTAAGGTGCCTTGAGGCTTCAATTCCAACTTCTCAATTGGAATCTATTTTAGTGTGGCCTCCAAGAATAACCCAATAGCGTGATGGGGCATATAAAATGTCTGATGTTGCAGAGTCATGAATTCATACATACGTTCTGCCAACACTGAAGCCCAATCATACACGGTGTCGTTCATCAAAATAATCTGAGGGAGAGCTATATCAAAGGCATGGCTAGACCCTATCAACCGGCTCTTTACCACATCCATGATGCACCGCCATGGTGCCTCCGCAACAAAGGCTTTCTTCATCCCTCTACTCTTAGAGGTGTTGACCACGGAGTCCATCTCTGTGGGGGTGAGCTTGCGGGAAACCATTTTAATCCAATGTTCCTTGGCATCCCTCGACATCTTCTTTGCCTTTGTGTCATTCTTTCTCCCATTTCAGCCAGGTATGCCGAATACTGTTGTGAAGTTTGTCACTGTGAATGAAACTGTCACCATGTGCTTGCAGTACTCAAATGTGCTCGTCCTCGAGAACCTATCAAATGTGTTAATCATAATCCGTAGAGGACACTAAAAGTTGCAGATGCAGAAGACCGGCATCTAAATAGCCCAATGAACTCAAGTCCTCAAAATGTCCTTCACCAAATCGGTCTCTGGGGTATCTTGCCACCATTTCCTACACTCAAGCCCATTTAACCCTTCAAATACCACCGTCTCATGTGTCACAACATCTTTCTGGGCAGCTTCTTGCACTTTTGATTTAAGCTTCGTCTTGCTGCATGTGTTGGTATCCATATGCCCTGCGACTTTCACTCCTAAGGGCAAAACTCTTGCGTCTTTATTCATGCTCAAACTACTTAACTGTGCCGCCTGTAACTGTGCTTTCCACTTTCTTTTTCCTGTGGAATCCATCAATAACTGTCTCATTTTGTTGCCTTGTATATATGCTATACCAAGAAACGGTTAGGTTAATGCCTTCCTTTCTTCTACACAACTCCATTCCTTAGTTCCATACGATTTCTTCTATTCCCAGCTGGTTTTAATTCCTTCTGTTGTTTCCTCCTGCCAATGGCTTCCTTCCGTAAGCGCAGCTAGCGACCTCGTATTTGTTTTGGGCCGTATGGCCTTTTATGCTTTTGGGTCGTACCTGATATTGAGGCAATTTGAGTTTGACCCCTGTTACTCTGTCTTGTGTTCTATTATCCTTGTGGCTCCACTTTGTATTGTTCTGCCTTCTTCTCAACTAGCCACTCCTTACTCCTATTCATTGCAACAACAGTCTTAATTCCAATTTCTTCTGACTCCTTGATGCTCCAATCTATTGGTACTATTGGTTGCATCTGTACATGATTGACGGAAATTGGGTCTACTAAATCAAACTCGTCATCATCTACTCCTAAAATATCCAAGTTCAATTTAAAACTAATGACTTGTCTTGGTCTCATTCTCATCCAACTCCTTTTCCATACTTCATCTGCACAATTTGCCCAATAATCTCTAAGTGTGCAATATGATGGAAGCCTAGACCTAATAGCGAATTGTTCTTTACAAAGCCTTTGCCACTCTCAAATGAGAACCTCGTCTCATAGAATTGCATAGTATATTTAACCAAAACCCTCTCAAAAATGAGACCATCAGAAAATGTCGTGCAAGAATAATTAACCAAGGGCAATTGGAACTCTATGCATGCCTCCCTTCTCTCCTGGCACCTTTTAGTTACTTCAGCTACTTGCCAACATATCTCTATAAGTACAAACTTATCTTCTGCATACTTTGGCAGCTTGTAAGGTAAACCATCAAAACCTCCTAACCTGATATAGGTGAACCTTTAGAACTGGATAAAGTGGCTACCACGAGTATTTACAATTGAATAGCTTCAAGAAAAATTCTTAAACCCATATCTGCTTGAATCTCTTACTAACTTAATTGTGAATGCATCATTCACCCTTCTAAACCTTTTATAACTATTCTCCAATTGCAGGTGAGTGTTCTGTGTAATAATCATATAACTGAATGTAATCATCATTTGCCTCTGCAGAGTGTAGACTTGGCTATTCCCTGTGCAAGTTGATGCCTAGAATAAACAGGACATATGAAAGAAATTGTTCAGCAGGAAGCTGACCATCATTGACTGTGATTGTTCACTGATGATTACTTGGATGAAGTACATCCAGTCCTCAAAGTCGTTGGCATTCTTGTAACCTTCAGCCTATGTAACTATCATGTGCAAAATCTCCTCTATAAAGTGTGACCTATGTAGTCTCTTGGGCAACTGTGATTTCCCCTTTTTTGGAGTGGCAGACCATTATCTTGCTATTGCATTTCTGTATTGGCCCTTTTCTTGCTAAATCGTTGGTGGGGGAGGATAAAGTATAAATCTCTGTACGCCTCTCTCTCTCAAGTAGACAAAAACACACGTTGATAGTGTCTTTGTTAATGGCGATGAGCATATTGCTATCATTAGTTCTAATCTCCCTAGTCTCTGGATCATAGTGGTTTATGCACTCTAGTACTAAGTCTGTGCACTGAACAGCCACTGGGAAACCAGCGGCTTGTAGTAGTCCACTTTCTATCATCCTTTGGGTTATTGGGGGCCTATTATCCTTGTTAATTCTTTCCCAGTAATTGTTTAAATTCATATGCACCAACCTAGTGTCTCCAATTTCAGACATAGCCCTAATCAAACCAGAGAAATGGTCATACCTCAAGTATTTATACTTCATATTAGCTAAATTTGATTGAAAAAAAAGGGGTGGTTAGGATTTTGGGAAAAATTTGGTAGGGTTCTGTCATGAAAATGCTTTTTCCTCTTGTGAAAATGGTTTTAAAAAACCCCTCTTAAATGCTTTACTGTAACACAGTGAGCTGGTAGAGTCAAGGCTTACCGTATTTTAGCTGAATTGTGTGCCTGTGCTTCGAATTCTTCCTCTGCAACTGCCCACAATTTTGACATTCTGCGCTCAATGAATTTCTTTGCAAATGCTCATTAAAATGAATTTCTTTTCAAATGCCTTTGATCTTTTATGTGTTCTCTTCCCTACTATTGTGATGTGTCAGTGAGCATCAATGTCAAAGTGTCAGTGAGCATCAATGTCAAACATTAATTGCAGCAAGCAAGGCCTTTTCTATTGTCACTTTGCTCCATACTTTTGGAAAGCAATGTTTGATAATATCAGGCATCCTTTTTGTATGTTTCAAAAACCTAGTGGGACTCTGGAAGGGGTTTTCGAACCTCCCTTAGTTCCCAAAGTTCATCTTTGTTAACTTTCTAGAATCACCTTTGCAAAAGGATAGAGCATTCTCAAAGTTAAGGGTTTCGTGTCGGGTTCCTACAAGGTTTTAAAAACCTTGTTGGGTCTTGAAAATGGTTCTAAAACCTATTCTCCTGTCCAATGATAAGTCTTGCAAATCTTCTAAGAATTTCCTTTATGAAAAGTTGAGCACTTTTTGAAGTTGTGAGTTATGAGTTGGCTCCGACAAGGTTTTGAAAACCTTGTTGGTCCCTGACAATAGTTTTGAAACTGTGTGGAAAGACCGATAACAAAAGATAGAATGAAGTTTGAGTTTTGTAATAAGGCGCTCAATTGAAAGAGTGAAGTTTTGAGAGCCTTGTTGATGACCAACAAGATTGTGAAAATCTCATCAAGTCCCAACATAGTATTGAGAACCAAGTCAAAAGTGAAGACGCAAAAGTTAGAGACTTTAAATTTTTTAAAATAAAGAGTTTTAACGGGACTCGAGATAGTTCAAAAAACCTTGTTGGAGCCCAACGGATTGTGAAGCCTCGTCGGGTCCGAACATTGGTTTTGAAACTGTGGTAAAATGATGGAATCAAAGGAGAAGGTGAAGATATTTCTGTGTAAGATAATTTTGTTGGGCTTCATTGGGGTTTCGAGAACTTAGTCAAAGGCCAACAAAGTTTTGGGAACCTACAGAATCTACCTTAACAAATAAACAAATCCTATAAAGGGGCTGACAAATTGCTTATTTTTGGCTTTGTTCCACACCAGATTGTGATGGCTCTTTGCTAATCATTGTAACATTAAATTGATTGTAAGAATAGACAGTGTGTTCAAGGTACCATCACTCAATTTTGAGATAATTTATAATTTGGAATGTGTGTGTGTGTGTGTGGGCGTGTGCATGCATGTGTGTATGTATGTATGTATGTATGCAAGAACCTGTAACTAAGACAATATCCTTCTAAATTAGTTAATGTGATGGCTCTTTGTTACTCATTGTAACATTGCATTGATTGCAAGAATAAACAATGTTGTCGAAGTACCATTATTTAATAGTAATACAGATGGTGCAATAATTATGCACTCTTGGCCTTCTTCACTTGTTTCTAGAACCACGCTCAGACTTTTCTCTAGAATAATGTTGTGGTGTATCATCATGTGGTCATGGTGGATTAGGGCTTGGTGTAGCCTGAGGATTATGTGATGGAGTAACGATAGTTTCAACTTGTGCACTAATTGGTGTGACCTTTGGTTATGGATTTTTCGCTGCCTGTTTTCGTCTAATGCCAGCTTGCCTATCAACATCTTGATCTTACTCAAACTAGATACTCATGATTTTTGGTCTTTTTCTTGCTAGGGAGTCCGCTAGGCCCTTGCCTTTGTTAGCTCTTCTCTTCCATTGTTCATCTGCTCAGGTTCCTGTCTCTACATGGATGCATAAGCCATTTAGTTGCCATTGGCAATTGGCTTCTAGATAAGCCTTGTCCAAAACATATGATAGTGCAGATGGCATGTGTTTTATTTATTCTGACTCTCACCCTCATCTAAATATAACACTGCAGAAATGGCAATATATTTGAAATTCAACATGTGAATAGGTAGCGACTAGCATAGTGGTCTTCTAATATTTGCTTTGCATTACTACAGAGATAATATCTGCAGAAAAATGTATGTGTGTAAAGTACCACATGCTAGGGGATTAGGTCCTGTATAGCCAGATTACAACATATGTAGAATGAGCAAAACACTGTACTAGAAGGTCTTAGCATTACCCAATGCATCCTACACTTTTTTTTGATATGATTTGCCAAATAGATGGCAAGTCATACTCTGCCCTATTATGTCCAAAATATCATCTGTAGCAAATGTCTCATGCAATGTGACTTCATTTGGTGGGGATTTCTAAAGGATCTTCAGGCCAATGAGATGACATGCTACTCAGATTTGAATGTCTGCAATGTCAGATGCTCTTCCTCTGCCTACTCAACTAAATACCAACCAAGCCATAAACATAGTCACCATCAAGCCGGCATTCTTCAGAACTTAAAAATCTTTGAAGTTTGGAGTCTGAAGCTTGTGCACTGAGCAATCCAGCAAGCTCAAAAACTAACAATGGCAAGACAATAATGGATTTGTGATTAAGAAATAGGAAACCTCGATGAAATTTTCTTAATCGAAAGCATGCCAGCCTAAACAGTATGCCAAGTATAGGAGATGATGCAGATACACTATGGTTGTTTCATTGAGTGTTTTATCAAGTCTGTTTCATTCCCAGTTAATATACTCTCCCTTGCCAAGGGGATTTGAGATCATTTAGTGACATTTATCTGAAAAGTGGTTGGAATCTGCGAGTGTGTGACTTTTGATTGTGCCCCACAAGTACCTTTTTGGCTAACATCCCCGAGAAATGTTCATGAGGTCAAATCCCATATCAACTGGTATTATCCTAGATTCAGCGCTTTAAACTTCTTAAGCTGCTTAATCATTTTTCCTAGTGGAATTCCTTGTATTTCCCATTATTGATAATTAGCCACAAGCACTTCGATATAGTAGCTCAAAAACAATTGTTGTAACTTGAAAACTACAGCCACAAGTACAGTTGCAAATACCTCTGCTGAATCCTAAAACCTACTGGAGATTGAAAATTTGAAACGATTATCCTACTAACTGCAATGTATTTTGGGAAAACAAAATTGGTAGAGTTTCAATATAAATATTGTGGTGGTAAAAATTCATGTAGAAATTAACCTTCTTTAATAGGCTTGGTTAAGCATAAAGGTATTTATAAATCCCCTTAATTATAATGAGATGATAATGTGTTTTCCACCATTTTCAAAGCTCCTTGTGCACTGTTCAAATCACATGCTAACTCTAGCTCGGAAGTGTCTTTACTAGAGTGTTGGATTCTGATCAGCAGCATCCATCTTAATGACTTTGAAGTTTACTTGGAACTTCACCCTTTGACTATCAATCTCTGCATCTCTTAATAGCTCAATAGGTTTCTCTCAAGTGTTATTTGCCATAAATAACATGTGGCAATGGAACTAATGTAGAGCTACCCATAGCATCCAAGTTCATTTTAGTTAATACATTAACATCAACAACCGTATCAACCAATGTCTTGCAACAAGAATCTGTGTATTTGCATATATAAGAGAATATCCACATCATACCCTAGTTCCTTAGTATGTACAACTTTTAGTACTTCAATTTCTTGATTTGCACCAGTTGATGATGTCTTGATAATCAAGCATTTTAGGTCAAGACTTTGTTAGAACTCCTTCAACTCATAGTAGCTTAAGCATTGCATAGCCTACTTCTCATTGTGCTCAATGGCATTTTTCTAGGTGGCCCAAAGTAATTTTGCAGCTTCCATGTAAATGTGGTGTTTATCTCCTATGTCCAATTGCTTTTGAACTTCAAGAACCTAAGTTATCTTTTCCTTCCACGTGTGCAAAGTGTCTTTTGATGAGCCCAATTTATATTGCTCTCTAGCTCCACTCCATGGTAAAACCTACACATTCATCTTTGGTGGGATATCAGCACAACCTTTACAGTTGTACACCTTTCTTTTTTGATTTTAATTGTCTGCTCAAAGCAATGCAATCTTGTGGCTTGTGTCCACCATCGCTATATTCACAAAAAGGGAATTTCTCACACCTGAAGTATGGCCTACTTGCCACGACTAAAATAAGTTCCTAGTGGTCAATGTTGTCCATTGTAACAACTCTGTTATTACCACCTCCTTGTCTTTCACATCCATATCAACCAATGCCTACATTCGAGTATCCCTGATTTCACATAACATATTAATGGTTATATCCTTGACTCCTATATTGTACAGTGTAACCTTGGTTCTAATTGCACATAATGTGTCCTTAATTTTGATTTTGGGCATGAATTGCAGCCGTTTTCAGAAGTGCTTTACCATACTATTCTCGTAGCATTTGTACACTACTCCACAAGAGAAGTGTCATGAGTTGAACTTGGACAAACTTTGCACTACAAATTTACAATTACTCCCTATAATTTTTGTACTAGAGCACAAGATCTAGACAGCTTGCCATGGCATATAGTGCATTAAGGAATGTAAGAGTTTACTAATTTAGTAAATGATGCAATACCTGATATTCGAGCTATCACCATCAAGCAATTGGTTGCAATGTGACCCTCACTTCTACATCCTATGCACTAAGCATTTCATTGTGATTCTGATTTGCTAGCCATTTTCTCCATTCGCACAGCTATTTGTTCTATTTGTGCTTTGAACTTAGCATGTAGGCCATATCATAATTTGCCAAGCATTTCTTAACACAACGCAACATATAGCACTTCCTCTTGTGTTGGGAGTCTGCTAATCTAGTTTGCTTTAGATATTCATAGTTAAACCTCCTACAAACCACTCTTTTTTGCTGACATCACTGATTGCTTGTGTGATTTTTAAACATAGCTCCTCAAATCATTGATCATACTAGCACACAATTTTTTAGGGAAGCTGCTTGATATCTTTTAGTGCAATAATATTCCTATGCAACATTTTTGGATACGCAAACTCTACTAAGAAGTTCTTTTGATGTCATCCAAATTTGTCTTAGTGTCATCCTTATCAAAGACCAAGTACTGATCTTGAGTTCTTCCTCTATGAGCAGCTAGAAAAAGCCAAATCTTCTCAGACCTCCTAGATGCATTCATATCTCCTACAATAGAGCTTCAACATGGTGAGCCCACACTCATAACTACAGGGTTCCACGACATCTTATAGTATATGCAGTTGTCAACACCTACACAATCATCACCTTCACTTGCAAATTTGTATCAGAAAAAATTTTGAAACTGAAAATCGTATTTTCAAAAGCAATATTACTGCTTTTATCACCTAAATGTCACATTACTTCTACACATTGTCATTGTAGGGTATAAGCTGCAATCTAGGACACTATTGCTTAAAAATTCTCTTTTATGACTTGGATCTGCATACCACAGTGGTCTTGAGCAATAGCTTAGTTTATGTTCATCTCAATGCATATATTCAATGTCCACAATAGTTACTCCTAGCACATACACTAGCATTCCATTGGACATTATGCTAGCCTTTTCAAAGGTACACATGGCTCATCCTTATATGACACTTCCATGTGATCTTCATTACCAATGCTTTCACTTACTTATACTTATAGTATCTTTTGAGGCCTCTCCATCATTATTTCACTTAAATTAGCTTCTTTCTTCTTCCCAAAAATACCTCGATATTGTGGTTGGCTTTACCATTAATTGTTACTTCTACATGCTAATCCATGATTCAAGTCTAGCCTCAACCATGCACTTCCTAGCATGGTAAAGGAACTACTCCATGGGAAATGTCTCAACATGTTTCTCTACTAGCAACATCTTTACCCAAACTAAAACTTCTTTAAACAAATTGTAATATATAGGAGTCAAAAACTTAAGCTTCATCAATCAAAGTAAGGTTGATATGCAAACTGGATGATGTACAAACTACAAACTACTAGCAACTTTCAAAAATACTTCGACTACACATGTTCATGCTAGATCCTATAACTTTAGTTGAGAATCCAACTCAGGTGTCTAGACAGCAAATCACAGGTGAATGTTTCAATGCTAGTTAAGCCATCCTAATAAGTGATAACCACTCAAATAAGTTCCCATGAAAATAAAACCAAAATTCTTGATATAAGTCACCGCAAAATAATTCTTAGTTTCTCTATTTACAAATCTATACATCTTTTGGTGTCTCAGCTTCGATGAATCTTTATATTTTGTTTGAAAACTATTTGAATATCTCACTACACATTATTTCCCAAGGCATTGTTACAAGTTCCAACTAGTACAGAGCATCAAAAAAGGTCTCGACAGCAAAACCAAAATGTTAACCATTTTCTCTAATGATAAGATTTACACAAATATCATGGGTAACTCTTAGTTGTAGCTCCTACATATTGGCTTCACAATCACATATCTCACCCAAAGCATGTGAAGATTTCAATACCTTCTTTTAGAGACTTCTATACCAGCCTGCACAGGTAGCGAAGTTGGCTTGAGCCTTGGGTTTGCTCCCCAGTGGTCACAAGTTCGAATCTAAAGCCTAGATTTGCCTGATGCACCTAGCTTGCGGGCGCCTTGGTACATCCCTAGAGGATTAGTCTCGCCTCAACTCGCCCCTTCCTGACCCAACTTGGTGGCAAGTAAGACCAAGTTAAGGCAAGTTGGGTACTAGACGGGGTCGTGGGGATACATCTAGCGCAAAAAAAAAAAAAAAAGACTTCTATACCGATCATCAAGAAGAATATAGATGACTATAAATCTAAAGATTAAGGATTTATTTTCTACAAAGCTGTTAAACATAGCCAAAACATCCATTGACCCAGTTAGAGAACTATATTAGAACTAGGTATGTGTCATAGCCACTAGCGGCAAAAAGAAAGGCCCAATCATCAATGCTCTAAGAAAATCATCTTAGATATAAGACTTGAATATTATCAAAGTTGCATCTATTACAATTAACAACTAAGGAGTTCAGTACACAGCAAACAACTCCATATGGATCAGCAAAGAAACCAACATCAAATAGTGCGTCATTGTGAAGATGGATGAGCACACTTGGTTCCAGATTTAAACACGGGCCTATACAACACAATAACCCAACGAATTCAGTGATAAAGATTTATGTCTAGGAACCACCGCTGAATTAACAATCATAAGGTCAAGCCACTAAATGATGTCAAAGTTGATGAAAGGAATTACGGTGAAGTGTTTCTATATGAAGCGATTAACAAAGAACCACAATTATCTTTGTTAAGGAGGCAATCAGAATTGAAGATAGATAAGATAGAAGACTAATGAATCACAAAACTAGTGACTATTAAGATGCAATTAAAGTGACAGTAATTAAGAGTTATCAATAAGTATTAGTATAAACCCATTGATAATGAAGGGATGCAATCTGTTATGAGACATATCTCTTGGCATTCAAACATTGCAACTCTTCAATCTTATAAGATATTTAATGAAGATTGAATCCATCCCCTCATCATGGAAAGGAAGAGACAAGACATAATAAGAGGAGCAGATTACAAATTCAGACCTGCGATCTGGTTATGAATATTGTGTGGCACATATATTACATTTAAAATTTACTTGTGACTGTCTTTATTAAACTATATAATTCAGTATTATGATATTATGTGATTGTTCATATATAGATACATAGACAGACATGTGTACAGATAACCTACATAATTGTTAGATGCCTAAGTTGAGATAGATTGCACAATATATACAGATTCAACACGATTGCATAATACCAGAGATAAATGAAATACAACAATAGCATGAATAACATAGAATCACATTACACCATAAATGACAGAATGACATATCTTTCATAGCATAATAGTTCCAACATTCACCACCCCTTTCACTTGTTCCAAACTCCATACAAATAGACTCGACACGGTTGGTTAAGTCTCCAACTGTCACCAACAGACGAAAAACTGACACCCCTTCGGAACAATGTTTTAATACATTAACTAACAAAAGTCTTATTTAACTATTCATGGCATAATTGTCGCCTACATCATCCCCCACAAAAGAAAAATTTGTCTTCCAAACAACAAGTATACATCAAGTAATATCCAAGAAGACTAATGACAAGAGTGTAGATAATGACTTGTACTGCACAAACTCAAAGTTGTAGTGTAGTTCAAAAATAAAAAGGGGTCAAGGGGCAGCGCCCCTCACGGGGTCTGGGGCAACGCCCCTAGCGGGGTCAAGGGGCAACGCCCCCGCCGCCAAGACCAAATTAGCACCTTCAAAACCACACAAAACTCCAAGGCGCACATCATTTTCTTGATTTTTTTTCGATGCCATCTCTCCTCTACCAACTGCCATCCCCCTACTGCCAACTCCACTACCCACGGTGCCCACTGGAGTGCTTGTTGTGCTATTACCAACCGTACAGACAATACAGACAACTTGAGAGCACTGACGCCTGTCAGCTGTACGGACTGTACGGTCCAGATCTCTATGTTCCATATGACTTCCACTCTTTGTCAAACTTTGTTGCCCCCTCATCCATACGACTCATGCTCTGTACATGGAAGTTCTCTGTCGCCTCAAACATACGGCTCCTGCTCCATACGATGCTGAATTTTCCTGCCTCCTCGTACGACGATCTCATCCTCTGGGTGTACGATCCCCACTCCACATCGCGCATGGCGTACGGGACTGGCGGATGCCCTCCTCTCTCCTGGCCGCATGGCCAAGTCGTCTCCTGTCATCGTACATGCCATACGGACCGTGTTTTATGTTGCTTTTGTAGGTTCCGTATGGCCTGCAATTCCCCTTCTTTGATTTTCTTTCATGTCTCCAAGTGCTTCGACCTCTCGTTTTTCCTTCCTTTCTCCCGTACAGGTAGCCCTTGTAGCCTCTACCATAGGGATATTTCTCCTCTCTCTTGTACGTCTATTCCTTCTTCCTCCCAACTCCGCTTGGTCCGCACACAGTACAACCTCTTTTGCTTCCATACAAACTGTACGGTCTTTGCTTCTTCCTTTGTTTGTACAAAGGTCTGCCAACCTACCTTCTCTCGTCTGCATGGTATGCTGGTGTTTTTCTATACAGACCCCTTCCTTCCTAATGTGCGTACGATATGCTCCCAACTGTGTTTTCTTCCAAATGCTTTGGTCTAAGTCGATGGTTTCCTACAAGTTAGGTTTTTTTCCAAATGTTTTGGTCCCCAGTCAATGGTTTCCTTCAGAAGCTCCAGCATGTTATAGCCTGGATGGAAAACTTCATAATCCTCCATCTACCAGTGGAACAATCCATTTAGTGAACTCGTTTCGTCTTTCGAACAATCCCCTAGTCTCAAAACTCCCTCATCATCCGGTTTCATCCCTCTTTCCTCGCCCAACTCTACTCCTTCGAACTCGGAGTCCAATGCCAGTTCCTGGCTTACCGCATAATTCCATAGGTTGATGACATATTTCTTTCCATCACTCTCGATGGAAAGGGTGTTCTTCCAGTTGTGGTTGGCCTTCATTGTGATGAGCCAACCCCTACCGAGGAGGGCATCATACCCCTTCCTTTCTAGGGCGATGACAATAAAATCTAGAAAGAGCTGTTGGGTTCCAATAACAACCTTTTGCGCCATGAGTGTCCCGATTGGTTTTATACCATGTTGGTCAACACCTACCAAGTGGAAGGTTGGCGGCCAGAGTGTAGGTTTACCAAGGGCCTCCTACGTTTCTTTTGGCAATACATTTACGCCAGATCCTCCATCCACAATAGTGTCAGTCACTATGCGTCCCATGATTTCCATTTCAACCATTGCGGGTGTCCGTCTGACACCCACTACCAACAACATAGGATCCGTGGCACCACTCGAGGTAGTAGCTTCCGCGTCTTTTTTTCCAGTCTCATTCGCCTCGTGGTTGCCAATATCTTGGTTGTCGTTAGTATCACCTATGTTAGTGATTGCCACCTTCAATTGTGGTAGCATCTCTAGTAGGCCTACCACTCATACTGGGACCGTCGCCTATAACATTTGTTGTATGATGTTGGCTTCTGATGCTGACCATATGAGAGTACCATGTCGCCTCCATTGCTAGTTCTGTTTCCATTCTGGCTTCCTTCAACCTTTCTTTCTCCATATGTGGATCAGGGTACGTGGCTTTTTTTGTGAGGGTCCTCAGATCCTGTGATGTTTATCAAATTTACCCCCTTCGCCTTAGGGCAGTTAGCATCCTCGTGGTTATTAGGACCACACCATTTGCAGAGCATGCTTCCGCCTCCTTGCCCGCTCTGGTAGTCTCACGCAAAGTGACCCCACTCATTACATCTGCGGCATTGTATCATGGGTCGTCCCTTCGCATCGTACTGGATGCGGCTTCTTGGTGTGTTGTTGTTATTGTTATCGTTGCTTCCTCGTCCATTGTTACAGTACCCACCGGGTGAAGCATTATAAATTTTTTTTTCGTGGTGATGTGGTAGGCGGAGTTGCTTGCTCTCCTTGGGTAAAGAGCACTTGTGTGCTCCTTACTTTTAGGTTGTACAGGCACTCCTTAATGTAGTGTCCCAGTACTTGGCAGATGTCGCAGAATAGTTTCTTGGGACAGTTATCCTTGGTGTACCCTTCATTCTTACACTGGGTACACCATAGTTCCTTGCCTTTGCCTTCCTTGGCAGTTTCCTTCTCTCGCATTTCCTTCATCATCCTCATCATGTCCTTCCGAAGGGCCTATATCGTGCGAGACTCACCTTCACTCTCGCCGTCCATACTATCACCATCACTAGTTCTTTTCTTTCCTTTCAATGTCTTGTTTTCACTTTCAATGTTCATTGCCTGATTGTAGGCCTCTGTGTACGAGGATGGTGGTACCACCTTCATTTTCTTTCGGAGAGAGGGGTTCAGCCCTTCGATGAACCACCTTTTCTTCAAGCCATCCCCTAGCTAGTTGTCTAACTTGCCGATGAGTTCTTTCAACCTGCGATAGTAGGACCGTACAGTATCATTTTTCCCTTGCTTAGTGTTGTAGATTTATGCTACCACTTCGTCATCGTCACGGAGCAATTTGAACTCCTCCTAAAATGTTTTTTTCAGGTCATCCCAAGTTGACTTGTCCCCTGCTGGTAGGTCCATGTACCAATCAATTGCAATCCCTCGTAGGGTGGCAGGAAAAGCCTTCAGCCAATAGTCATGGTCATCCTGGCCATTTGCTTCCCATATCATTACACATGTTTTACAGTGGCAGACTGAATGCTCCAATCTATCCCCACTGAACTTGGGCAGTTTCTGCTTCTCCGAGGGGTTTTCCATTTGCCACGTACGGTAGGTACCGTGCACATTATTAGACGTCGGTGGGTTGTTTCCTCCTTTGCGTCCCTGTGCGTCTTCCGCACCTCCGGCTACGCACGAGTCTTCTACCCCTCCACCTCTGTTGTTCACGTCTTGCTTGCCTCCTTTGTAGTGGTATCGGTAGTATCTTCTCCCCGGAGTCTCCGATTATGTTCTCCCTATTCTTGATCCTTCCAAGATAACGAGATTGTCAATGCCCCGCAAGGTACTCTCAAATAAATCCACTACCTCCCCTTCAAGATTTCCCTCTTGGCTATTGTCCTCTTTGGAATGTACGGATGGTTCGGTTGGTACCGAGTCACCACCTTCCCAACTGTCGATGTCAGATCCTTCGTGCACCCAGGAATTGCTTGCGAGTGGTAGTTCTCTGGCGATCTCTTCCCACTCCTCTCTTGACAGTTGTATTCCACCACCACGTGCCCACGATGGGGAACCAACAGACTGTTTCACTAGTTGTAGCCATTGGCGTCTCTCGGCCTGCTCTTGGATACGCAGACCTCTGTACGGCAGTTTCGGCTTCCTTCTCTCCTTCTGTCTCCACCTTCGTGCATTGCCTTTTGTCCTTGTTTGGTAGGTTGAACAGTAATTGTCAGAGTTACTTACATCTACTAGTATCACATGGTTCCTCCTCCCTCCAGTTCCTCTCTTCGTATCGTTGCAATATTTGTTGTCTCTACTGCTCCCTTTCTCATGCCTCACGTTGATCCTGGAGTTCCAACAATGCTCGGGCCAACAATCTCGGAAGGCTACCCAGAAGATCGTACACAAGACCACTCACCATGAGTTCGGCACATACCATACCAGCCTAGCTGCTCTCTCCCGAGCCTCCCACTATACATACTCGTCAACCGACACATCCCACTCGTGGACCAAGTTCTGTGTTAATTGGTCCTTTCAAGTTACTTCGGTATTGTCTTCTCCATCACTGTCAATTACTAGGACTTGTTGGTCGAAGGTACGACCCATTATGCCGCCATCCCGCCAATCCTACTTCCCTCGACCACCAAGTTCGAACTTAGGCAACAGTGCCAAAATGTTAAATGCCTAAGTTGAGATGGATTGCACAATATATACAGATTCAATAGGATTGCATAATACCAGAGATAAATGAAATACAGCAATAGCATGAATAACATAGAATCACATTACACCATAAATGACAAAATGATATATCTTTCATAGCATAATAGTTCCAACATTAACCACCCCTTTCACTTGTTCCAAACTCCATACAAATAGACTCGACACGGTTAGTTAAGTCTCCAACCATCACCAATTGACAACACAACTGACACCCCTTCGGAACAATGTTTTATTACATTAACTAACAAAAGTCTTATTTAACTATTCATAACATAATTGCTGCCTACAATAATTCGGATTTAATATATTGCATTGTCGATTCAAGAATATTTTATCATAAGATCTGTTGTGTGAAATACTATATGTACTTTCTGACTTATGTAATCAGCCATGGTAGGGAAAATGAGGGGATCATAGACAAGGGGAAACGGTGATGAGGTCACCTTCTAAGCACACCAGCTTAAGGTGTATGACCAAGGAGTCTCGTGGGGACAAAGGGGGACAAAGGAACTGCCTTTGGGCTTAGGAAGGAGAGACTATCTTGACACCCCATTGTGAATGTTCTTCATAAGCTCTATCATGGTGAATTAATGCATAGAGATGCTGAATCATTGGAGGTAAGATAAAAGTAACAAAACTGAGAGAAATGGTGATAGGACACTACACTAGGTACGCCAACTCATATGGATGGCACAGCCCACATGAGATCTTGGGTATACCGTATGATATATCCACTCTTGGGCCTAGGGTAGGGGGTCACTAGGACACCTCATCAAGTCATCCTACCTTATCACTTCTATGATTGAAGCATCTTAAATTTGATTCAAGCAATCTATTGATTTGATTTGCATTTTCAATACATGTTTATTTCAAACTCAAGAATGTCTAATTATGAATTATGTTTATAAATGATTCCTAACTTGCTTGCAAGATCTCAATCAAAACAAAAAGGCATCTCTAAACCCTACTTGCTTAAAATAAAAGATTGTAGTCTACAGCGAAATTTGGGTAGTATAATTTGGGGGCATTACAATATGTTCCTTTCTATTTATCCTCTCTTCTTTTCCACTATCTTCATCTCATGCCTACATTACAAATACAATGCAGGTATATAGAGGCATATTTTCCTTTCTCAAATATGCACCTTAAAGATATACATTCGCAAAGATACACACAAGAATAATTAGTCAAATATGCATGCTACTATGAGTACATTTACAAATATTGGCAAATGGTGCAGCTTGTTAGAAAACTATGGGATTGGTCCACAAGAGTGCCAGCAGATAGCCTTTTCAGCAGATAATTTTCGAGGACATCCAGAATATGGCTATATGGAAGGTATTACCATGGGTTGTCTTCTGCTCTTGGTGGTCATATGCAGTTTTTCAATAATAATTCATGTTGGCATCCTTTTTTCTCAATAATGATTTTGCACAAGTTGTTCTTTTGGTGTTCCTTATTGTCAGTCAACAATTTTTTGTTTATCTAATTTTTTTTTGGGTGTTGGACATGTAAATTGAATGGTTGCCTCTTCATAAGCCCATATTGAAGCACTTCATGTAACTGAGGTTTTCAAGCAAACATTAAATGTTGAAAAAACTATCCAATTCACTGTAATTAATTAAGCTCTCGTGAAGTATTTTACATTATTCCATACATAATTCTGAATTTAATAATCTATGCAATATGACTTACAGTATCATGTGGAAATAGTATTCCAAGCAGAGCATTGATTTGTGTGTTAAAAATGCCATCACCCGCACCCCATGCTGCTGCCATGCCTAGTATATAGATTAAGCCTACTTGACTACTTCCACTGAAGCTGTTTGATAAACACAACAATCCAGCAAACAATAACTAAAAACTGAAATGATAAATGAGTACGTTATCCTTAAAAGCACAAAAATCTCCATTATAATCCTACAGATCACCTTGAATATCAAAATTTCAGAATACATAACTCACCTGTGACCCAACCATAGTCGGAAAAGTACAATGGCTTGAAGCAAAATCCCAATATTAGTAATAACGCTGATGGATAGCAGACCAGTTGTCAGGCGCCCAGCCACCAATGAAAACTCCATGAAATATAAAGTTCACATGTTAGCAATGACAATAAACAATATAATTAATTCCAGCAATAAGCATATTAATTCCTGAACAGACAATATTGTACTCCAGTAAAAGAGTGTGCACATTAATTTCTTAACAATCATATATTTTTCATACTTGGGCACTCAAAAAATGGTAAACAGAGGAAAATTAAATTTTCACAAAACAGTGTTAAGTGTAATCATATTTAACCTCCTACAGAATGTCAGTATGATCACTGTTGGTTCCCTTTTCCTGAATTAAAAAAGGATTTCATATGATAAACTACATGTAACTATCCCTTTCCAAGCATACAAGTCACCAAACCTTATTGGTTCTATACCAACTGCAAACTTACCCAGTTAAATAAAGGATGTGACAAAACCTTGGCAGCACAAGCAACAATAAAATGTAACTGAAAATCAAAAATGAAAAAAAAAGGATCCATTCTGGACATACTTATTGTTCATCGTTCTCAGATACACAAGGTAAAGGAATTCAACCTCAGGAAAGTATTAACCAAAAAATTTTGGCATGAATTAAATGAAGCAGTATGCAAATCTTAGTATTTTTCAAAATTCCATGTGCCCTTTTTCGCACCAATGATATCCTTCATCAGTTTATCATAAAGTGAAAATTCAAGATTTTAAAGGTGACGACAAATTTGGGTCCATGAAACCTATTCTTGGAGAGGTATATTTACAAGTTACATCCTTCCATTTGGGGCATGCAAGTTTCATGAATTTTCCTTCTTATTGAGATTTTGAGCAATCAATCAAGGATGGATATCTTGATTTCTGATTGGCAGAGGTCAGGACGAAACCCAAAGCCTCTTTGAGCATTTCTGCTTCTGGAAATTGCATGTGAGGTTAACCAGAGATACTTGATTGCAAGAAAGAGAAGACAACTTTGGAAATATTAAATAAATGCCCAGTTGTGGGCTGCGTTAGATCCTGTGCATAAACCCTTTCCAACTGATCTTCTTCAGGAGCAGGCTGAAGTGAACTAGAAAGAAAATCTGCATGCTGATCCTTGCCACCACAAACCCCAACACATTGCAGGAGACCTGATATATAAAGGAGAGTGTATATCATTTAGAGGTACCAAATTTGTTGATTTCATGGAACACATTTGGAGATATCAGTGCAGCATCCACACCTACAGCCACCACCCCATTCTGGATAGTTTGAGATTAAGAGCAGCAGATGTGAGGAGAATTCAGGTCAGATGCAACCTCAAGGAGAAACTGTGATCTGAAAGTGTTATCTATACATTTGTTAGGGCAACTTGGTGGTGAATATGTTCAGGTTATCATATAAACCTCTACTGCTGTAAACTGAATTGAATCTGGTATCATTTACAATTTTACATGCATAACAATATATAGATATACCTACCTTAATTCAGATCTACAGAAATAAAATTCCACTCTGTTGTCTACAAGGAGTTTAAATAGAAGTTACAACTATTACAGTTTGTGCTTTCATATTTAGGGTTTGATTAATAATCATAATTACCCAGTTCATAAAAGGAAAAGGAATAAAATGTGGTGAGTACATGATCCAGAGCAATCTGAAAGTGATCCAAAGCAGTCCAGGGGTGATAGAACAAGCAGAGATGGAAAAAACCGAAAATTTAATTTTTTGGTATTTTCTATGCTATAGTAATTTGCATTTTTGGAGGCCTTTGGAGTAGAATTTGGAGTCGAAACTGGTGTCAGTCCTTTGAATTAAATAGCCAAAGGCACTGGATTTAAGGGAGTGAAATTAGAGCTCTTGAAGATCTTTCTAATAGTGTAAACAGTTTCAGATTTAAGCACCAAGTGGAAAATTATGACCCTGCCAAGTTAGGGTATCTAAATTCATAGTTTTTTTGAGAATTTATAATTTTGTTTATTGTTTTATCCAGCCAACTGTTCATTTCCACTTCATAAGATCGTGGAGATTGTTGTCATTCCAAATAATTGTACAAACTTCATTTTGGATTGAATATATTTCAACTTTTGAAGCTCAAAACTTTGTCCACAAGTTTTGCTAAACAATACTTTGTCCACAAGTTTTGCTAAACAATACTACAAGTTTCCATGTACTAAGTATTGTTACTTGTATTTGCCATTGAATTCAGATAAATAAAAATGGGTACACTCTTGTGAGTCACATTGCACACGGTCTGGTTATCAAATGTTGGGATTGGAGACATAAAACCCATCAGACTATCTCCCTTCGAGATGCAACCAACCAAAGATGGCAAAAGAATTGGATCCTTTCAAAGCCATGGTGGAAGAAACCTTGACAAAACAACAAGAGGAGATGACAAGTCAATTCTCTCAAATTCTTTGAAACAACCAACAATCAAGCACAGAAGAAAAACCATTCTCGAGATGCAACCGACCAAAGATGGCAAAAGAATTGGATCCTTTCAAAGCCATGGTGGAAGAAGCCTTGACAAAACAACAAGAGGAGATGACAAGTCAATTCTCCAAATTCTTTGAAACAACCAACAATCAAGCACAGAAGAAAAACCATTCAACAGTCACACCCCTTTCAATGTGCACGTAAATTTTGATATCCTAAATTTCAAAAGTGAGATTGATGCAAATGTTGTGGATGAATGTATATCGAAGTTGCACAAATATTTCTCTATGAGTAACTTCTTCGATGCTAAGAAGATAACATTTGCCCTCTTCAAGTCTGAAGTACATGTGAAGCAATCATGGGAAGGTAAACTAACATCAAAGAAGATGAATTCTGCATCAGATGAAGAGGCAAAAATAAATTGAGAGATAGTCGACAACACTATATGAGGGGACTTTGAAGAATTCATCAAAGAAGACTACTTCCTTAAAGACTTGTATGAGGAGAAATATATGCAGTGCAACAACTTCAACAAAAGAAAGACCAATCTGCGCAGAACTAAACCAATAAATTCCATGCTTTATCAGTAAAACTTGGCATCCAAGATTCAGAGAAACATTGAGTTCTAAAATACAGTAGTGGGCTGCATACATATATTCAAAAAGAGATGTCATTCCTAAATATTGAAACATTGGGAGCTGCTTATAAATACACCACAAGGATTGAGAACAAGTTTGAAAATTAAGAAAAATGGGAAGAAAGAATACATTACAAGTAACCAATCCAAGGGTGAAAGTAGCAGCAATTTTCAGGAAAACAAGCTACCAATTAACCTTTCTCCCAATCACCAATATGTAACACAGAAGCAAGAAAGAAATCCAAGGAAACGGGTATGTGGTGTGAAGTTCAAAAACATTCTCGACATGGTATGAAGGATTGTAGGGCTCCTAAAACTTTGATGGCAGAAACATGTAAAATGGAGCAAGAAGCTGATATGTTGCCTACAGAACCCTTTGATCAAAAGAGTGGTGAAACAATTATTGAAGCAAGCCCACAAGCCACTATTACCAATGCAAAAATTATACCCCAAGAAGACGAGCAACTTCTATTTCATTCATTGATGTGGGTGAATGGAAGGGCTCTACATTTAATAGTTGATAATATTAGTCAAAAGAATTTAATCTCTACTGAAGTTGTTTAGAGATACTTGCAAACCTTCCTCATTCACACCCATATTCCATGGGTTGGGTGAGACAAGGGCAAGATATACAAGAAAACAGTGTTGTTTATCTCATTCTATCAAGTCATTTAAAAATTGTGTAATTTGCAATGTAGCACCCTTGGACATGTGGGATTTATTGTTGGGTTAGCCAACATGTATCAGTTGTTAAATGCATAGGACAACTAAGGGGGGCAGGGGTGGTGAATCAATTGTCAATAAAACTCATAAAAGTTTCCTTGAATCAGAATCACAAAAACATATCTTTAATCTTTAATCACAGAAAGATATAAACATGAAAGAGCGTGTGAAAAGTAAAAACTATCATACACAATAAAACATCACATTTACATGGAAAACCCTGTTAAGGAAAAAACCACAGAGAAGATTAATTCTCAAATATATAAACACCTGTTAACGTGACACCGGACAAGGTGATTTTTACAAAGAAAGGCTCGCTACCCAGAAGAAGGCTCACTGCCTAGATGAAGAATAAAAGAGAAAAGATCCACCACTAATGCACTTCTGCAATTTATCCAAAAGATCTGCAGATACCTTTTGTTCACTGCTTCCTGTAACTAACACATGAAAGTCCACACAACTCAATACCACATTTTGCACCTACTCATACATACAAGGAGATAGATCCTCTTTAATACATCCTCATCACATATGCACACACTTGCACAACACTCACACAAGTATACATCCATGCCATAGCATTTCCTCAATCATTTATCCTTTACTTATACCATCCTTACACTTGCAAAATCTCCCAAGGTCGGCTAAGCATCTTAACTGAACACAATTCAAATTAGGTCAGCACCTAAACTTTCCCATAGTGGAGAGGAATGCAAACTAGACCACAACACATCTTATCTAGGACCAAAATAACCATCATATATGTTACTCTTCATCTTGCAATCACCGAGGCTTTTAATTAAAGTGTAAACACCCAAGGTCAGCCAAACCTAGAGTAAGAACACCATCGAATTTTGAAACCATGCCCCTAAAGCCCAAAATCTTGCATCAGCTGAACTGAATGAAGCTAAGGACATTAAAAGTTTAGTTCCAAAACCACAACACTAGAAACCAACACGCGGAGAAATGCAGAGCATGCATTTCACACAGGAAACTTTGTCAACCACTATAACGCTTAGATAAACACCAATTCTTTTGAACTGCGATCTGAAGCACAAAAACTCAAACCCAAAATATCCAAACACTGTTTAACAACATACCCAAACTGCACTCATAGATTTGCAACAAATAAATATGTGCAGCAAAACTCTCAGCACCATTGCACAAGAAACTCAATAGCATCTGCAACAATCAGTCACTAATGACAATAGCAGCATGTTGACATCAATAACACAACCATCTACTCATTTTGCTTGAACCTACAACATCAACATCATGGTGTCTATGACTTGACCACACAGCATTATTGTCAAATTGGGTGAATGGAAATATCAAATTCCTAAGATAAGGCCTGCAAAATCTACACAGGAGCATTTATATTGTTAATGATATCACTAGAAGATGAAAAGAAAGTCATAGGTAACAATAACACTAGAACAACTACCACCACTGTTCAACAAACAGAAATCAACAAGATGTTAACAAGATATCAAAATATATTCACTTCACTAGCAGGGGTTCCACTACACTATCAGGTGAAGCCCTCAATTGACATAATCCCAGGGACAACATTACCAAATGGGCCACTCTACAGAAGATCAAATTCGGAACATGGAGACTATGTATTTGATTATCAGACTTTGAACAAAATCACTATGCAGAATAGATATCTAATCCCTCAAACTAATGATATTCTCGACCAGCTACACGGATGTTAGTTTTTCACTAAAATTGATTTGAAATTCAAATATCGTCAAGTGCCAATTGATCCTATGGATGTTTGGAAAACTGTCATCAAATCCAAAGAAAGGTTGTTTGAGTGTTGATGATGCCTTTTGGGCTAACAAATGCCCCTGCCACTTTCATGATGATGATGAAAGATATTCTCAAGCCTTTCATTGACTCTTTTGTTGTGGTCTATTTAGATGACGTACTCATCTCTAATAAGACATGGGATAAGCATCTACAACATGTTAAACAAGTGCTTTCAACGTTGTAACAACATAAACTCTATGTGAATATAGAAAAGTGCTATTTTGGACTGGAGAGCATTCAATATTTGGGTTATATTGTGAATAGCAAGGGTGTTCATGTTGATCATGCCAAGATACATGTTATAAAGGATCGGCCTTCTCTTAGCAACATCACAAAACTTCGTAGCTTCTTAGGGATAGAAATTTTTTATTGAAGGTTTGTACTTGGATTCTCTCACTTGGCACGACCTATGAATCAAGTTCTCAAGGAAGGACCTAAGGCAAAATTTGTTTGGACAAAGGTGCAGCAACAAGCCTTTGAGAGATTGAAGAGAAAGTTTTGTTCGGCACCAATATTGGCACTTCTAGACATGTAACAACCTTTTGAGATTGAAATAGATGCCTCTAAGTATGCCCTGGAAGCAATTCTCATGCAAAACAGTCATCTAATGGCCTATCATAGTAAAAGATTCTCTAATACAGTTCGTCGGTATCCTACATACGACACAGAAATGTATGCAATTGTGCAAGCCTGTAAGCAATGGAAGCACTTGCATTCTGGGCAACGAGACTATCATCCATGCAAACCAAAAGCCTCTTCAATTTTTGCAGACATAAGGGAAGTTGCAAAATGATAGATATCAGAAATGGTTGGCCTACTTGCAACAGTTCCACATCAATATTCGTCACAAAAAAGGCAGCAATAATAAGGTTGTCAATTGCATGAGTAGACCTCCAATTGTTGCACTCCTCATGCTACTAGACTCCTGTGGACATCAAACAGTAGAGTGGCCCAAACTTTATGGCACTAATGTTAATTTTTCTGAAATCTACAACAGGCTGATGGAAGGTGTACAATAAGAAAAGGTTGGCAATGCAATTTGGATTGTTCCCCCTTTCCTTTTGTGCAATCAGAAGGAAGATGTCTCAATAGGCTCAAGTAGGACTTAAGCTCTAAATGAGTCAATGATCCTTCACTAATTTGAATGATATGATATGATAATGATGATAAGATGATGATGTAGAATAGAAGACTAAATAAGTAAATAAAGGTAGTTTTGATAAAGGCAAACTAACGGAAAACAGACAGGAAGCTACAATGACCTAAAACAAAAACACAGAAGCAATACTGACTTGCAAACTGAATTTAAAAGTGGTCTGCCAGATACAAAACACCTTGGGCATTTTGTTCCTTGGAACAAGAAGCCTGGGCCGTTTTGTTCCCAAGGATTTTGCCCAATTACAGTTGCAAACATCCTGACAGAACCTGTACTTGTCAAATTAAGTCCCAATAGCTGCACTACTTATACCTACACACAGAAAAACAAGAAAGAAGATTGGATAGAGGGGTTTGCCTCACTCAAACCCCTATTTGGAATCAACCTTGAAATGAATTGAAAGAAATGAAAGTGTGTTGTCATATAGCAGAGGCTAGATCTTAAAAAATAGAATGTACCATACCTTGATAATGCAAATACTTCTTTGAATGTGATCAAATATGTTGATGCAATAGCTTTGACTTAACACAAAAACCCAAAAAGAAATCATGTAAGATAAAACCTTATGTGATGGATGTTGTTTGCCACAATGCTTGATTGAGAAGAAGAAAGAATATGTATACGTGGGTGTATCTCCTCCCTTGATAGATAACTCCTTTGTTAGGCCTTCAATGAGGGAAAGAAGCTTGATCCATGGGAAGGAACACCGTGGATGCTTAAGAAAAATTCTAGATCTTAGATGCTTGAATGCTTGAACTTGAATGTTTTCTTGTGAATGTGAATGCTTGACAATGGTGTTGAACAGGCCGAATAACTGAGAGGGGGGGTGAATTAGTTATTATCAAACAATTTCCATAACTTATGTTAATCCGGTGAAAACTTAAAGCAATCAGAAACTTATAACAGATATGAACATGAAAGCACAAAAACATCAACACCGTGAACATCAGAATTTACATGGAAACCCATGATAGGAAAAACCACGGAGAAGATAATTCTTATGAAAAGAACACTGATTAAGGTGATTTTTACAAGGGCTCGCTGCTAGTAAGGCCTACTACCGGTTGGGATAACTACCCAGAAAATAGAAAGGCTCATTGTCAGTACAAATAGGCTCACTGCCAGAATATAAGAAATGAAAATGAATCCACCACTGAAGTCACTGTCACCAATAATCAGCAACACAAAAATGATATCACAGTCAGCTATCGGTTGCACCAACTCGCATATCCATCAATACACAGATCTTCCCTTGTTATATTCGCATATTACTCGCATACAAGCAAATAGCATCAAATAGAATCATCGTTGTTTTATACCATGCCATGCCAACAACTAGGTCAGCCTAATGCAATTTGAAATAGGTCACACTGAAGCATTCTCGCGATGGTAAGGAATGAACTGTGGACCACCTTGCTCAATACAACATGCCTTGCTCACAACAGCACACTACACCATCACCGAAATCTTCGGAACCAACAGATAGGATCTATACGTTACAATGCAAATACTTGGACCGAAGCACAATGACCACTTTCCAGATACGACCAGACCCAAACGAATGAACCACATTATGTTGCAAGATAAATAGGACCAGCATCGACATGGCTAAAGATAAATCTTTTATGCCACATCATCCGGAGCACAGTCTAGCGAACCACCAAAACATCCAATCCACATCTATGCATAGAATATGTTGACATCAATGAAAACAACAATGATAACATTAGCATCACATTCTAACAATCTCCCCCTTTGTGATTGATGGCAACATTCATCAATAACAAAGCAAAAAAAAGATATCAGCATCAAAGTCCTTTGTTCTTCTCCCCCCTTTGACAACAATGACAAAGGACCAAAACTCCCCCTAACTAGCTCAATTTGCTCCCCCTCAGAGGAAACCGCCAAGCATTTATCCAAAAAAGAATAAGCATGAAATGCACTGGACCAATGCACACACTGGTGCATTTAATGAACACTAGCAAGGGGCGGAACCCTCAACCTCTGCCTGAGATACTCAAAAGTATCCTTGCACAATGGTTTTGTAAAGATATATGCAATTTTCTCCTTTGTAGGTACATATTCAAGTTTAACCTCATTTTCCAACACTTTGTCTCTCAAGAAATGATACCTAGTAGATATATGTTTTGTCCTAGAATATTGCATTGGATTCTTTGAAATGTTTATAACACTAGTATTATCACAAATAATTGAGATCGGTTCATCAAATGTTATACCTATATCCTTCAAGGTTTGTTTCATCCACAATACTTGAGTACAACATGACGATGCTACAATGTATTCTGATTCAGCAGTAGATAATGTCACAGAATCTTGCTTCTTGCTCGACCAAGCAACCAACTGGGAGCCAAGGAAATAAGCTCCACCACTAGTACTCTGTCGGTTATCCAGACATTTCGCCCAATCAGCATCGGTATAAGTTTTTAAAGTAAAATTTGAACCTTTTGGATACCATAATCCAGACTCTTTTGTACCCTTCAAATATCAAAAGATCCTTTTTACCGCCATAACATGTGACTCTTTTGGTTTTTTGCTGAAATATGGCTGCTAAGCATACGGCATATATAATATTTGGTCTAGTAGTAATCAAATACAATAGTCCTCCAATCATTGATTTGTATTTACTTGCATCAGCTTTCAGTGAATCGTCTTCTTTAGTCAACTTACATTCGATAACAATAGGAGTTAATACTGATTTAGAATTCTCCAAACCAAACTTCTTCAGTAATTCTCTGATATACTTGGACTAAGAAATGAAAATTGCTTTACTATTCTGATTGACCTATAACCCAAAAAAGAAATTCAACTCACTAATCATAGACATCTTGAATTCCTTTTGCATCTCCTTTGCAAATTTTCTACACAAGTCATCTTTTCCTCCAAAAATTATGTCATCAACATAAACTACCACAATTAAGATCTAATTTGAATAAATTTTGTAATACAAATTACTGTGAGCTGATCCTTTCTGAAATCCTTGTCCAAACAGATACTTATCCAATCTGCCATACCAGGCTCTGGATGCCTACTTCAATCCGTACAATGCTTTCTTCAATTTGCACACAGCATCTAGATCCTTTCCGGACTTATATCCCTCCAATTGTTCAATGTCGACTTCTTCCTTCAGTTCTCCATTCAAGAAAGTTGACTTAATATCCATCTGATAAACCTTGAAATCTTAAATGTTGCAAATGCTAAGAATATCCGGATTGCCTCCATCCGAGCAATAGGGGCATAAGTTTCATCAAAGTCAATACCTTCAATCTAAGTTTAGCCCTTGTAGACCAATCTTGCCTTGTTTCTCATTACCTTTTCATTTTCATCCAACTTGTTTTGGAATACCCATTTTGTACCAATTACATTTTTGTCAGCCGGTCTGGGTACAAGTTCCTAACTCTGATTCTTCTCAATCTGATCAAGTTCTTCTTTCATTGCTCTTACCCAATTCTGATGATTACATGCTTCTTCCACAGTTTTAGGCACAATTTTTGAAAGTAAACATAACAAAACTTGTTCTTGTGCTACTCTACTTCTTGTAATGATAATTTTATTCTTATCTCCTATAATCTGAAACTCTGAATGATTTCTTTATACATACCTTGGGGTCTTAGTTGTAGATGTCGGAGCTTGCCTTGTCTCTTCTTCTTTCTTGTCTTATTTTCCCTTGTCCTCTATATCAGATCCATATTCAAGGTGTTTCTCAAGAGTTTTCTTAACAATTTTCATCAACCTTCACATTCGCACTTTCAACAATCTTAATCTTTTGTGTAACACTAATATGCTTTGCCCTTTGAAGAATATCCCAGAAATATGCCTTCATCAGCTCCACTGTCAAACTTGCCAAGGTTGTCTTCATCTCTCTGAATGTTGTTAAATTATTGTGTGTTCGTGTTTAATATTTAACATGATAGATATATATATATATTGAAACGAAACATGATTAACGATTATATAAGTCACGGCATATATTATAAGTCTCGGCATATATTATAGGAGTCACGATATGTATCGTGACTGGCATATATGAATAGTCACGATACTATCGGACTATTCATATATGATAGTCACGATAGTATCGTGACTGTCCTATTAAGTTAATTATGCCGTCGATTATGCAAACTAATTATGCTAGGTTATTTCATGAAGGATATGTTATAGTCCTTGTTTATACGAACATTCATGACTATTCATATATGATAAGTCATGACTGTTCTCAGTTCAATATATATATAGTTATTATACTTTGTAGAATCAATCAATCACCAAGGCAATTGTATTCTACAGCATATTCTCACATTACATTTAATATCTCCTGATTTATATTCCTTAACAAATGTAACATTTGCTTCCAAAAATCTTGAAATATTTCACTATGGATGCCCTTCCATGCCATAGCTCTGACGATGTCTTCTCATACTTCTTCTGGTAAAGAACTCTTTTAAGTGTGTACACAACTGTATGAATTGCTTCTCTTCAATAAACTTTCGGTACACCTGCTTCTTTGATCATTGTCCTTGCGGCTTTCTGCAGTGTCTAATTCATCAGAAGTAAACTCCCCTCTATCAAATCTCAAACATTTAATCTTCCTACCACTTTCATTCTCAACTCATGCTTTAAATATCTTGAGTTTCTCAAATGCTTCTGATTTTTCTCTTAGAATGCAACCCAAGATAATCTGGAATAATCATCAATGAGAAGTATCAAATATCTCTCACCTTGTAAGCTTCTTGTTCTGGTAGGACCACATAGGTCAGTGTGCACGAGATCCAGCAAACCGGTAGATGAATGATCTTTTGCCTTGAATAACTCCCTCGTTTGCTTTCCTTCCTAACATCCTATACAAATAATGTTGATTCTTCTGGATCTCGCAATCTTCGTTCTTGAACACATCATAGTCATTTTCACACATCTGTCCAACACTCAAAAAGATTATGACACAAACCCTTCACATTATAAACCTTGTCAGTGTTATGCTTCTTGTCAAAAGTGATAGAAGCAATTCCAACAATATATGTTGCCTTTTCGTCACCAAATCTAACAGGACCATCATATTTTTCAAGTGTTACAAATTTGCTTTTATCACCAATCATATGATTTGAACATCCACTATCAATCAACCATTTATTCTTATTTCTTCTAACAAACAATGCAGTCTCAATATTATCGTCAAGTTCCGGACAAATGTTAGAAATATCAAATCTAGGCTTTTCTTGTTCTGCCAAAACCAAGCAGTCCTCTTGATCTGACTCAGCGTCTAATATACTAGCATCTTCATTAACATAGTAGGCCTTCTTATTAAACTTTTTAAACTTCTGTCAGTTAGCCTTTTCCAGACACCTAGTTGCTAAATGACCAATTTTTCCACATCTAAAGCATTTAAGGGGTAACATACCTTTATATTTGTCAGTACCTTTCTTCAGCTTTCTTGCAAAGTTTGCTTCCATCTCATATGAATCATCATCATCTAGATCTTCCTCTGTCTTTGTAGCTTTAAAGGCTGTATCAAATCTGCTCTTCTCTTTTCTAAATTTCCTCAACACAAACACAGTCAGAGTGCCAAATAACTGTTCTCTAGTAAACGTTTTTGGATCATAAACTTCCTAAATAGCCGAGATCTTGTCACAGTAGCTCTCCAGTAAGGTCATCACGATCTTCTCCATAACATCATCAATAATATTACCACCTTGACTCTTGACTTCATTCACTGCATTGTCAACCCTCTAAAAGTAACTTCTAATATCTTCACCTTCTTCCATTCTCAGGTTCTCATAATGACGCTTAGCTGTTAGCTTCTTAGACAACTTGACTCTTATTAAACTTTTTAAACTTCTGTCAATTAGCCTTTTCCAAACACCTAGTTGCTAAATGACCAATTTTTCCACATCTAAAGCATTTAAGGGGTAACATACCTTTATATTTGCCAATACCTTTATTCAGCTTTCTTGCAAAGTTTGCTTCCATCTCATATGAATCATCATCATCCGAATCTTCCTCTGTCTTTATAGCTTTAAAGGTTGTCTCAGATCTGCTCCTCTTTTCCGAATTTCGTCAACTCAAACGCGGTTAGAGTGCCAAACAACTGTTCTCTGGTAAACTTTTTTGGATCATAAACTTCCTAAATACCCGAGATCTTGTCATTGTAGCTCTTCAGTAAGGTCATCACGATCTTCTCCATAACATCATCAATAATATTACCACCTTGACTCTTGACTTCATTCACTACATTATCAACCCTCTAAAAGTAACTTCTAATATCTTCACCTTCTTCCATTCTCAAGTTCTCATAATGATGCTTAGTTGTTAGCTTCTTAGACAACTTGACTCTATCATTGCCTTCATCGGTTTTGTTGGTTCCCAAAACCACAAATTGAAAATCCAAGAGATCTTGCCTCTTCTCTTATAAGGATTCCTCAATTAGTTTTGGCCAACAAGCAGAAATGATCAATGATCAAATTCCCCTGCACTTCTGGCTCTGCAAGACCAAGGAAACCTATTCCTTAACGCACACACTAGGTTTAAGGCTTTTTATAGCAGATTAAAAACTGATTGACCTCTCAAGATGGCAAAGATTTTTGAAACAGGTCTGATTGTGTAAATTCACAACCACTTGCTTCGCTTTGCTTTATAAAAATGCTTGAATGGAAACTTTAAATAATATGATTTGTAGTTTCAAAATGCTTTCAAAATAATGAATCAAATGCTTATTCTTTAACTATTGATAAGACCATTCATTTATCCAATTAGGCTATACAGTCACTTCTATTCAATCCTATGTACAATTCTATAAGACACCATACATTCCCAATACACCATCAACCATCAAATGTTGTTAATACAGAAAATGGTTAAGCCCACACACATTCACCAGTCTAATTGAATTTAATTTCTTCAGCAGAAAATCAATTAGACAAGAAACAGGAGGAAAGACACTTCTCACATATTTTCTTGATAATCAGATGAATACAAGGAACAAATAACTTCTTCGTACAAGCATTACAAGATGGCAATTGATATGATAATCAATAATTACAGAAGACTGATTGAAATGAGAAATAACTTTCAAACCTCAAAATAGGACAGAAAAGTGTTGGTTCTTTGTATTGATTTCAAAAAACAAATACATCTTGAGTTCATGTTTTAGTTGTAGCCAAAATTCTATCTATCTACTATATTATATCCTCTCTCCCACCTTTAATGGTCTTGGTATCCCTCTTATACAAAATGATGGGGTGCTAACAAGCTTTCGACCATTATATATTGGTATCTTTTCATAACTTAAGTATTATCTTTAAGAAAACAGAAACTAAAAAGCTATTCTATTGATATTTACACCGGTTAGTTACACCAACTGATATACACCGGGACTTCAAGGAAAACAAGGCCCATCGATGTGGATTAAGCAAAGCATGTCTAGTAGTTCATCCTGGAGATTATCAGGGACCCATCCTTCATCGTTAACTTGCACCTCCCAAATCATATCATGCAATTTTGCTTTGTCTTGCTCAGCCTCTAACTCAAACATATCGCTTTCATACTTGTCATAGCTCGTCTTGAGGTCCCATAAGACTATTCATGACGTCCAACTACAACTGGTCTTCTTCTGCATCACTCAAATCTAGTCGATGAATGGGTTGTGGATCTTCATTCCAAAATTCGTTATTTGCAGGAAGCCCCATCGTGACAACGAAAGATACGATTGCTTTGATCAATCTTGCACATGACACCAACAGTTCCTTCCTCTTTATAGAAAAAACACATTAAACCCTACCAATTTGTACTCCATGACGCATTGCAAAGAGGTAATTCGCGCATACAAAACCCTGCCAACTTCATTAAATGCTTAAGTTTCAAATAAATTTCACACATTTGAACTGTTAAACGTTGCATCATACATTCCATAGGGAATAGTAAAATCAACCTGCTAAGTTTGCAAATCTAGATGCATTTAACTTTTTCATTAATAATATGTTAACCCTTCGCCCAGCTTAAGACAAGTTGGCCTCCATACAACCTCCAAATATTAATTCCAAATCTCAACAAGATTTTGCCATCAGGAAAGTGTTGTCATATTTTCCAGCAACATAAGATAGCAACCGCCATTTCTCTAGTCTTCTAGAGTTTCCGCTGCGACATGGCAACAATTTTGCCGTTTCACGAACCTTCTTCCCGGTAATCAGCGAAATAGCGATATTTTGCTATTTTGCAACCTCACTCAAGGTGCCCCGCAAAATAGCAATAAATCGCTAATTCGAATCTTCGTTTTACTTGCCCACGAAATAGTGAAGGCATCATCCGCTACTCCACATGTTTTTGACACTTCGCCAAATATCTTGTAGATGGATGGCAAAACAGCAAAATCGCTATATCGCAAGCTTCTCTTCTCACTATCTACGAACTGCGAAAAATCTCGCTATTTCGCCACATCCTTATTAGCCTTATTGCGAAATAGTGAAACACCTATCTGCATCTTCAATACCTAGGATGATTTTACATTTGAATTGATAACCTCTCACTATACTCACACATTTCCAAGCTGATATTTGCCAATCACTTCTAGATGCCCCCTTAGCCAAAATGAGTAGCAACACTGACTTTTTTATTATTTGGTGAATGAAACAAGAAAATTTGGGCTAGTCCCAACAGCTTTCTTTCAATTTTTCCCAAACTTCATAGGCGGTCTTTAATGAAATAACCTTAGCTAACTCAGTTTTTGATGAAGCACTAAAAATTGCATACCTTGCTTTCTCATTCTCCTCATAGGCTAGTAGGGCCATTTTGAGGTGCAACATACAATTTCTCCACATTCTTCTAAGTAGTGTAACTAATCGAAATCATGTATCCTCTCATCTACTCTTTCCAAGCCCTGTAATCAGATCCATCAAACATAGGAATATTCAATTTGTGCACCATCGGATCTACCTCAAGCAGTTAAGCTCTCTCCAAGGAACCAAATCTTTAATACTAATTGTTAGAGCAGGCCGAATAACTGAGGGGGGGTGAATCAGTTATTATTAAACAATTTCCTTAATTTATGTTAATCCGGTGAAAACTTAAAGCAATCCAAAACTTATAACAGATATGAACATGAAAGCACAAAAACATCAACACCATGAACACCAGAATTTATGTGGAAACCTAAGATGAGAAAAACTACGGAGAAGCTAATTCTCATGAAAAGAACACCAGTTAAGATGATTTTTACAAGGGCTCACTACCGATTGGGCTAACTACCCAGAAAATAGAAAGGCTCACTGCCAGTACAAATAGGCTCATTGCCAGAATATAAGAAATGAAAATGAATCCACCATTGAAGTCACTATCACCAATAATCAGAAACACAAAAATGATATAACATTCAACTACCAGTTGCACCAACTCGCATATCCATCAATACACAGATCTTCGCTTGTTAGTTTCGCATATTACTCACATACAAGCACACAACATCAAATAGAATCATTGCTACCTTATACCATTCCATGCCGAAAACTAGGTCGGTCTAATGCAATTTGAAATAGGTCACACCGAAGCATTCCCGCAGTGGTAAGGAATGAAACGTGGACCACCTCGCTCAAAGTCAATACAGCACGTCTCGCTCACAACAGCACGCTACACCATCACCGAGGACTACAGAACCAACAAAGAGGATCTATACATTACAATGCAAATACTTGGATCGAAGCACGACCACTTTCTAGATAGGACCAGACCCAAACGAATGAACCACATTATGTTGCAAGATAAATGGGACCAGCACTGACACGGCTAAAGATAAATCTTTATGGCACATCATTCAAAGCACAATCTACTGAATCACCAAAACATCCATTCCACATCTATGCAAAGGATATGTTGACATCAATGACAACCATTAATGACAACAACAATGATAACATTATCATCACATTCTAACAAATGGTTTCTTACTTGTGGATACCAAAATGAGGAGAGATAGGGTGTTTATATACCTCTCACAACATCTTGGTGGTTAAAACGCAAGCAGGCCAACTGTAGATCCAAATATCCCACTAAACCACGAAGACAAGACCTCGGATCCAATTTGGGCCTGATCCTCGAGGAACAAAATGCCCTAGGCATTATGTTCCCAGGAACACAACGCCCTAAGCATTACGTTCCCAGGAACACAACACCCTAGGCATTATGTTCCACCCAATTAGAACCAAAATCAAGACCACGGGTCTCAAATAATTAATGAATGCCAGATTACAAAGCACAGCCAGCTCCAAGATTGGAGCAAAACAGGAAGACCACAAATGGTTATATAGGGCCTAGGTGATGAAATAAATTATGGGATTGGAGGAAAAATAGAGCACACGTAGAAATAAGAGCTTATCTCGATTTTAAACAAGATTGAAAAGAAAGAGGACTTATATTTGAATTTAGGTGTCCATTAAGTGCGATATGAAGTCCTACAATGACAACACATTAAGGTGGGTACTAAGTAATCATGAAATTGTACACACATGTCAGGTGCTTACAATTTATGATGGTACAAAAGGTAAGCAAAGTTACAGAGAGACCAAAGACGATTTGGAAAACACATTATAGTCAGGTTGCAAGACATTTTGGTATAGGAAAAACTATTGATGTACTGCAAAGATACTTCTATTAGCCCAAAATGCAATATGATGTCACTTCATATATTTGGTCATATGTTACCTATGTTATTGCCAAGCCTGCACATCCTAAAGTAGGGTTTTATATGCCCCTTCCTAATCTTGAAAGACCTTGGCAATTTGTCTCAATGGACTTCATGTTTGGCTTCCTACTACTAAACATTGATCATGACTCTCATGACTATGTTGTAATAACCTTGAAGAGGTATCAGGTCGGCTGGGTCACTTATTTACAAATTTTATTAAATCAATAAGAACTTCAAAATAAATTATTAATAAATAAAATTATTAAATAGTTAAACATCAATTCCCTTTTATGGCTGAGCTATGCTGGTTGTTTACCCTCGTGGGGTAACAGAGTATAATTGCATATAGAAAGTAAAGTACTTAACAGAGACTGTAAAGAGAACATAACAGCATTGTATTCATAGAATAATCATCAAGTACAAGTGTATTCCCACACTACCATTGTCGTGTCTTGCTCAAAGAGAAGAACGCATACATATAATGTCCGAGGGGATACGAAGCGAATCGTTGAATCTGTGTAACTCCCTCGAACGGACTAACCGTCTAACTACCCAGTTTCCCGACAACATCATCCCCCCCCAAAAGAAAGTCGTCTCCGGACGACAACATACAAAATGTCCGGAACGATAACAACGCTAAGGGAATGATAGTAAATACAAAATGTACGACTAAGCAGAAGAAGTAGGGGGCATAGGGAGCGTCCCTGAAGAGGATGGGTGACCCGCAGTAGAAGAGGCCGGCTGCACCAAAGAAGATCCCAATCGAGAACGCAACTCATACACCTGAGTCATCCTTGCTGCCAACTTTTGTTCAGTGACTGACTGAAGTTCGAGTGCGGACTTTACCATCACTGCAGCCTCCTGAAGTTCCTTCTGCTGCTCCTCTGCCTCCTGTTGGGCTCGAACCAAACTAGCCTCCAAAGTCTGTCTCTCATGGATAGCTTATGCTAACCTCTACTCAAATGTCTCTGTCTCCCTCACCAGTTTATCCTCCAAGGCCACTCATGATGCCTTCTTGACTTCCATCGCCTGTGTCCTCTCAGCTAAGTCTCGCTCCACTACTACCAACCTGGTGGCCAACTCCTCTTGAGCTCTCTCTAAATCCACCAATGCAATCTCTCGTCCAGCCGAGACATAATAGCCTTCCCAGAAGGCCTGCTCTATCTGGCAGTTTTCATTAACTAACCCATAGTATTGTATTTAAGGGGCTTATTGTATTTGTAGGGGTACCAAAGGAGTTTATTCATCACTGCATTAAACAAATGCAAAAGTTCCTTGGATGCGGACTCAGGAGGCTTCATCCTTCTTAGACGCAAACCTAAGAAGGTACTATTCAGGGAAGGCAAAATACCTCTGCCTGTAAATTGTCCATTTAATCCAGCTTTCTGTTTTTCCTGGATCAAATACTAATGCAGATCTAAATGCAATTAGGAGGCAGGGAAAGAGTATAAGGTGGTGAGTAGTTGGCAATTACAGATCATTATTTTCTCCCTTCTGCAAATATCAAACACCTCCTTTTCTGTATGCCCATTGACATCAACAAAGCAGGACTGCTAAACCTGCAAGGTGGAGCGATTCCAATCATCTGTCAAGGCATCCTATCAGTAGAAATATTCCATGCAATCAGCAGATAAGGTATGGGGTTAGCATAAGGAGTCGCAAACCTAGCGTCAATATTGGTGTGTACCCAAGCTATATTTAAGTATATGTTTTTCAATATATGTTTGAGTCAAAGTATGAATGAATGTAAGAATCTTGCAGTGTCTTTCTGAACTTGTCGAAATATTTCTATTTGGTTGTATCCCTTAATTAGTACATATTGTCATATAATATTGGAATTTTCTTTGCTAATATTTATCCCATGGAAATATCTAAATCTTTTCAAATCTGTTATTCTTTTGTGTTAACTATTTGAATTAAAAGAGGATATCTTTCAGTGGTTTCGGAGCCACCTTTCTACCACCCTGTGGATTGATGAGTGACAGGGATCTAAGATACAAGCAAAGGGAAAAGAAGGCAATGGGTGATAAGGAAGAGGCAAATCTCCAAGATTTTACGGGAGTGTGGGATGCCATTAGGTGTTTGCCCGCTAGGGTAAACTTAATATTGCATAGATATGGTACAGGAAATATAATAAATACAGAATATATCAGAGAACAATAGATGCTTTCATTAATTATTCCAGACTGGCAAGTACATTTACATCGTAAGGATAATACAATAATATCTCCCCTGTCCATCCTCCGAGAGGGTATATAAACTACCCGAAGGGCCACGACCGAAACATCGTGACGTAACTATCTAACCTCTCGGTCACTAACGACCGAGGCTAACATAATACTTTATTAATATAATAACCCGTACATACAATTATCCCGACATCATCCCCCCCAAAAAACAAAGTTGTCTCCGGCGACTCACAACAAAAGGGAGATGAAATACACTGCATAGAATAAGAAAATCACTGAGAAGAAGGGGCGGAGGGGCATCCCTGAAAAAGCTGAAGCGTCGCCCTCCCCATCAATGCTGCTTCTAGGTCTTTTCCGTCACATCACATTCCTCCCATGCCTGCACCAAACTTGTCTCCAAAAAATACTTTTCAGTTGTAGCCTCCACTAACTCTTGTTCAAACAATACTGTCTTCCGAGCCAATCTAACCTCGATAGCCACCTGTGCCACCTTCTCCGCTTCCAACTCTGGGGCATGTCACTCTACTGCCTTCAACCGGGTGGTCAGCTCCTCCCGAGCTCTCTATGCATCCACCAAGATAGCCTCACGTCCATCCAACACCTACTCTGAGTGCCTCAAAGCGTAGTACCCCTCTCGAAAGGCTTGCTCCAGTGCTCTCTCCACCTCCGGCATGCAGACACTCCATGCCTGCAGCAGCTCCAAGTCTCATCAACTGGTCACACTCCCCAAAGGCTGATAACTGAACTGACTGGGGGTCTAGGGGGCAACACCCCCAACAGGGTCGAGGGGCAGCGCCCCCACCACCAAGACCAAATTAGAACCTTCAAACCCACACAGAAGTCCATGCGGCACACCATTTTCGTGATTTTCTTCCGATCCCATACTCGTTCTGGCAACCGCTTATGTTTTCCTCACTACCTGCTTATGCCCTTCCCTTCGGTACCATACGTTATTCACTGTGAACTGTTTTTATTTGTCGTTTTTTTTTTGTTTTTTTACTTTTTCCACCGTACGGTCATGCATAGTTGTAAAGGTATTTTTTCAATTTACCGTCCGGATGCTTCTCTGGTCGCCCATACGGACGGCTCTCGGGTCGCCTGCTTGAGCGCTCGAGTCCCTTTCCATCCTCTCTTCTCGGGTGCTCTGTCCCTTCTCTCGGGTCCATCCTCTCCAGGTAAGGTTTCAATTTGGACAGTCGATGCCCTCATTTATCTCTAGTCCGTCGAGAGTCCACAACTTGATAGCCCCGTCGTAGCCGACTTCGTGAAATTTTCCTAGCTTAATCTCATTGTGTAGCCGTTCCCTCAAGCTTTCCCTGTCACCGAGTCTGTTTTCAATGGCAATCCAAAGGCTTGGAACCATAAATTCTATAGCAATCACGGTCTCTTGCCCGTACATAAAAAGGAGAATAAGGATTTTGAAAGCTACAGTCATCCACCCAGGATTCCAATCGTCGCAAGCACGAATGATCTTAGGTTCCTCTTCCTTCTATTCACCATACTCAGGGAGAAATGTTTCCGGCTCTTCCTCAATACTTAGTATATTGCATGCTGGTCGGAAGAGTTCGTAATCCTCTATTTGCCAATGGAAGAGACCATTCAGTGAATCTGCATCATCCTCTGCGTATTCTCCCAATCTTAGCACGCCTTCACTATTCGGTTCCATTCCGTTCCTTCCTTCATCCCTTCGATCGTTTTCTCCTTCGGAGGAGGAAGCTATCTCCTCACTCGCCAACTGGGTACAGAGATAAATTGTGAACTTTTTTCCTCCACTCTCCATCGAAAGGGTATTCCTTTTCCAATTATGGTTCGCTTTGGCTGTTACTAACCATCCTCTACCCAGTATGGCATCATAGCCTTTCTGCTTCAGTGGAATGACGATAAAGTGACAAAGTCGAGTACAAATGGTTGTGTACCGACAGTGACCGGTTGTGCCATCAGCATCCCAAGTGGTTTGATACCCTGTTGATTTGCACCCGGTAAGTTGAAGGTTGGTGGCCATAAGGTGGGCTTTCCTAGTTTTTTCCATGTTGCCTCCGAAAGGACGTTCACTCCTGACCCACCGTCCACTATAGTGTCTGTTAGGATGGTGCCAAGGATGGCCATCTTGACGACTGTTGGGTACCTTCCGCTGTTTACAGCAAGTATCATCGGGTCCATTGCAGACCCTTCGGGGATGTCCGTACATGTGGTATTTGGCTGCATGGCCAAGTTCCCCAACAATGTCGTTCCCAAGTGAGGCATGGTGTGAAGGAGGTCCTGGAGTTTCACCGGTACCTCTAATTGTAACATTTGTCTCAGAATGTGTTGTTCAGCCTCCCTCCAGCCCGAGGTGGTAGCCATCTCCCATCTTTCTTTTGGTGCCTTCATCGCCTTCTCTATTTCTTCCTTACCCGCCCGCGTCGCTTGTTTTGCTTGTGACCGTGTGATGGCTAGTACCCCCTCATCACTTCTCGTTCCCTCGATGTTGAGCAAGTTGACCCCGGATTTTGGGTAGTTGGCATCCTCGTGGTTGCCAGGACCACACCAGCAGCAAAGCTTCTGCAAGGTGTCGTCCTTGTCACAGTCCCTTGCAAAGTGGCCCCACTGATTGCAAGCTCGGCACTGGATCATCAGCCGACCCTTGGAGTCATATTGTATTCAACTCGTGTTGGTGTTGTTATTGCCCCTTCCGCCACCGCGTCGGTTGCCTCTGTACCCGCCCAAGGATGCGTTATTGTTAGTCTATGCCCCGGATGTAGATGGTTGCTCTTGGGTAAATAGCACTTTTTGATTCCTCATCTTCATGTTGTAAGAGCATTCCTTGGTGGAATGACCCATGATCTGACAAATGTCACAAAATGCCATTTTGGGACACGACCCCTTTGTATGGCCGCTCGCCTTGCAGTCCGTACACCATATGTCAACTTCACCCTTGCTGGTACCCCCTTTCATGGTCTTGAATTCCTTCATCATTCTCTCCATGTCCTTTTGGAGTGCCCTGACTTTTCCCTTCAACTCGCCATTATCATCGTTTGAAGTGTCATCTTCGTCGAAAGAGGACTTGCTTCTTTTCTTCTTGCAGGTCTTTTGTTCGCTCTCCAAGTCCATCACCCGGTTATAGGCGTCTACGTATGAGGTGGGGGGCACTATCTTCATTTTCCTCCGTAGGTTAGATTTCAGGCCCTCCAAGAACCATCTTTTCTTGAGGCCATCCGCTGGCTGGGTATCCATTTTTCCGACTAACTCCTTTAGTCGGCCACTGTAAGCCCGCACAGTCTCCTTACCTTGTTTGGTACCGTATATCTCGGAAACAATTTCATTGTCATCCCTCAGGAGCCGAAACTCCTTCTGGAATTTTGTCTTGAGTTCGTCCCAAGTGGTCACCTTTGTTTTGTCCACATAGTTGATGGCTACCCCTCTCAGTGTGGCCGGAAACTGTTTTACCCATTTTGCGTGGTCGGCGACGCCATTCGCCGACCAAATTGTCTTGCACGTACGACAATGCTGAACAGGGTCTTCTTTTCCATCGCCATGGAACTTGGGTAACTTCTCCTTGTTAGCCGCTATATTCACCCTCAGGGGTGGGACGGTGGTATGTGCCACCTGCTGCGTTGCCAGTTGGGTCACCGGAAGTGTTTGTTGTACTAGTTGTACGGTAGGTTGGGAAGGTCCTGCCGGCGTCGGTCCTCTGAAATTGTTCGGTACCATACCGCTTGATGTCCCCGAACTACTGGAGCTGTCCAAGCCTGGTGGGCTACTGTGATCCCCATGCCCCTCTGTCACTTCGACACTCTCGGCGGCAACGATATCCTGAGCCTCCCTCCGTGCGGCTTCCTCTTCTTCCTTCCTCTAGGCTTCTCTTGCTTCCATCCGTGGGATTAAGGTTAAGAACCCGAACAAGCTCCTTGTTTCCTCTAGGCGGTCCTCGTCACTTCTTCCGGCCTCCCGGTCAAATTCCTCCAGACCCTCGCCTTCACTTACTCCCTTCGTCCTTCGGTGCGTCTTCGAAATCTCTCCCTTCGCTCGGCTTGCTGTTGTGCGAGTACGGCAATTCTAGCGGCTTGTTCTTCTTCGAGTTCCTTCTTTAAATTTCTATTTTTATTCAATTGATTAGGCATAAATTCTATTCAATGATTTCATCCTCATTCGTCCTCACATTGATATTCTCCTCCAATGGTATTCCCATCCGTCCACTCATTCCGTCACTTGCCAGATTCGTTTGGCAACGGCGCTAGATGTTTGCCCGCTGGGGTAAACTTAATATTGCATAGACATGGTATAGGAAATATAATAAAAACAAAATATATCAGAGAACAATAGATGCTTTCATTAATTATTCCAAACTGGCAAGTACATTTACATCGTAAGGATAATACAATAATATCTCCTGTGTCCATCCTCCGAGAGGGTATATAAACTACCCGAAGGGCCACGACCGAAACGTCGTGACATAACTGTCTAACATCTCGGTCACTAACGACCAAGGCTAACACAATACTTTATTAATATAATAACCTGTACATACAATTATCCCGACAACATTAGGGAGATAGTTCAACTATTAAAGGGAATGAGCCAGCAACTAAGTGCTGATAGATTCGTTCAGAATGATGCTGAAGGCAGCAGTTCAAGTAGAAGAAAGGTTTCAGCTGGTGGTAATAAAGTCTCAGCTAATAGTGGGAGAGCCTCGATTAACACCATGACCTTCAGGGCTAAATTTCTTAACAAAGAAATAGCCGAAGGTAATGGGGAGGAGCATCCTAAGCTAGAGGAAGACGCGGCAAGACTTCATGATGCTTACCATGCCCTAAGCCCTATTATCCATGCAGATCTGACTTTTAGAGACTATTATGAAATAAAGAAAGTAACTGAGCATGGGAGGAAACGGTACATAGAAAGAAAGGGTATCCAACACCAATTGGTAAAGATTACCATCCCAATTTTTGATGGATCTGGAAGCTCATCAGCAAGAGCTTGGTTGCAAAAACTCACTACATATTTCTAATTGAATTCAATGCTTGAGGAAGAGGTTTTCAAGTTTGCCACCTTGCCCCTTTGAGGGTGTGGCTCACAAATGGTGGTACCATGGCCTGATAACCCAAAGGCATGATTCAATCACTACCTTGGATGACTTCAGCCAAAAATTGATGGAGAGATTTGATAGGAAAGATCCAGAAACTCGTTTTAGAGAATTAGCACAGCTGAAGCAAGAAGGTAAGATGGAAGTTGTCATGATTTCTGATGTGTCACAGAAAAGGCTCATAGTCTTCTTTATAGAAGGATTGGCTAAACCCCTCAAAAGGGTTAGTAAGACTGTAAGATCATTTGAACCAAGCACCTCACAAGAAGCTATCAATAGGGATTTGAGTTTTGAAGATTCAGTAACTAAAGATAAATGGAATTTCAAGCAAACAATTCCTATGCTATCAAAGAAGCCTCCTCGGAAGAATACAATATTGCCTAAGACAAATACGGTGGAGATGTCTAAATATGAGCTACAAAGGGAAAATTTAGAGAATCATGGCAACCAAGTCATAGATGTTTGGAAAAGGGACAGATACATTATATTGAGGTCATTTCTGATGAAGACGCAGATGAGGAAGCAAGAAGGCAAGATGTGGACCCAGAACTTAAGTTGCTTGAGGGCAAGCAACATCTAAGAGGGGCAGACTGTAATAGCCCCAGATCGGTACCAGGTCGGCTGGGCCACTTATTTGCATTTTTTATTAAATAAATAAAAACTTTAAAATAAATTATTAATAAATAAAATTATTAAATAATTAAATATAGGTTCCCTTTTGGGCCGACTTAGTTTGTAACCATTTTTAGTAAATATTTAAAATAAAAGGTTCTATGGCTGACCTATGCTGGTGTTTGTGGCGATTTTCATTAACTGGCCCATAGTATTGTATTTAAAGGGCTTGTTGTAGTTGTAGGGGTATCGAAGGAATTTATTCATCACTCCATTAAATGAATGCAGAAGTGCCTTGGAGGAAGACCCAGGAAGCTTCATCCTTCTTAGACACAAATCTACGAAGGTACTCTTCAGGGAAGGGCGATACCTCTGCCTGTTAATTGTCCATTTACATCCAGCTTTCTTCTTTTCCTGGATCAAATAACAATGCAGATCTACTAGCGATTAGGAGGCAGGGAAAGAGTATCAGGTGGTGAGCAGTTAGCAGTTATAGATCATTATTTTTTCCCTTATACAGATATCGAACACCTCCATTGCTCTATGTCTATCGACATCAGAAGAGCAGGACTGTTAAACCTGCAAGGTGGAGTGATTCCAGTCATCTATCAAGGCATCCTATCCTCAAAAACATTCCATGAAGTCAGCGGAAAAGGTACAGGGTAAGCATAAGGAGTCACAGACCTAGCATCAGTATTGGTATGTAATCAAGCTATATTCAAGAATATGTGTTTTGAGATATGATTGAGTCTGTCAGAGTATCAATGAAGTAATAATCTTGCATTGTCTTTCTGAACTGGTTGAAATATTTCTATTTGACTGTATCCCTTAATTAGTACTTATACTACTGGAATTTTCTTTATTAAATATTTGTTCCTTGTATAAGCGATTGGGAAAGATTTAAATCTTTTCAGATCTGTTATTTTTCTGTGTTGACTACTGGAATTAGAAGAGGGTATCTTTCATGTGTGAATGTGGTGGTAGATAGATTTTTAAAATGGCCATAAGGGTAGCTTGCAAGAAAGGGGTTTCCGCAGAAGACACTACCAAGTTGTTCTTTAATCATGTTTGGGTTCACCTTGGGCTACCACAAAGCATTATCTCTGGTAGACATAGCAGATTTGTCAGTAAATTCTAGTTTGCACTTTGAAGTATGATAGTCACCAAGCTCAAAAAGTCCACATCATTCCATCCACAAACCGATGGACAGACTGAGGTGGTCAATCGTGTAATTGTTCACGTTCTTTGTATGTATCATTCTTGCCATCCTCATACTTGTGATGAGAGTCTCTCATATGTACAGCATGGTTACAATCGAGTAACACATAGTACTACAGGACACAGTCCATTTAAGGTTTGTTTGAGATATCTGCCCTTGGCTCCTCTAGATGTTTCTCTCCCAACCATGGAAAATGAATCACCATCTATAGAAAAGGAGGTGGACAGGGCTTCCAAGTTTGTTGAGAAGATCCATCACATTCAAAAATGGGTTGAGATAGTGCAACATACAAATCAGAAATACAAGGACCATCATGACCAACATCGAACACCTCACCACTTTCAGGTGGGTGATAAAGTCCGGCTTTGTCTTCAGAAGGGCAGCCTATGGGGACCATATAAGAAGCTTTGTCCTCTTCAGTATGGGCAATACACTATTCTCAAATAGATTGGTGCGAATGCTTTTGAACTGAATAGTCATCCATTTTTAGGACTTCATCCTGTTTTCAATTTTGAGTTACTACATCCATATTTTCCACCCTTGCTAGCTACTTCAGATTGTACTGACTCAATTCATATGGAAGACTTGAACCCTGAGACCATTCCTGACGTAGGTCAAGGGATGGTGGATCCAATTAAGGACAGTCCAAACCTTGCAGCTTCAGAACAACACAGCGGAATAACACAACACAACAATTATTTCAAAACATATTTTCATTAACATGCCCGGCTGTAAGGCCTTCCGAGTTAGGGCCAATTACAATCAGAAACAATTCTGCAAGATCAACAAGATCCAATACAACTCTAGCTAGTTCAGTTCTGAGACAAATCAGCAACTCAAGGAAACCCTAAGGCAGATTTGAACTTGTGCTCACAAGCCACCAAGCAATCTCCTTGTCTCAAAGTATGCAAACCACTAGCTCTGCTATTACAAACTAACAGATAACAATCTATTCTGCAAGATGTTGTGAGGTTTTTACAACATCGCCCCATCCATGGGGACCCCCTAAATTTCGACCCTTCAAACTTAGTCAGTTTGGCCTTGCCCAGTCTTCAAATTTTGATGGCCTGTTTGATCCAGTGGGTGCAATCCAATGTGTTTGAAAGTGCATTTGAATTGAATTGAAAATTGTGATGTGGGTTTGAATTGAGGATCTTAGCGACATGATGACTTTGAATGGAAGATTTTGATGTTGGTTCGAAATGAGGGATGAACTTGAAATTTGCTTGGTTATTTGAAAATGACTCGTGGCCCTTTCAAATTCTTGGCGTTTTGGCAATTGTAATGGTTGGATTTCAATTTTGTTTTTTTAGGTGAGGAGATTTGTTGAATTGCCAAATTCTTATAATTTTCGAAATAATCTTTGGGCTTGTATGTTTCAAATTTTCATTAGAATTTTGATTTATTTTTTTTGGATTGCAAATTTTGATTGGCCAATTTATTTTTTTGAATTGCCATGGTGATGATTTTTATTAGTGATGGATTTAATGCTAAGTTCGAAATTCTTATTTGGGCAAATGATGTTTAAAATTTCTAGAATCTGAATGGCAATTCAAATTGATTGATTATTGGTGGCCAATTTCAAAATTTTATTTGATAATCAATCCTATTTTCGAAATCTTATGAAATCTGGACTAAATCCTTAATTTTCATATTTATGGACTTCCTTGCTATTTTCGAAAATTGCCATTGGTGAGATATTTGATCTTTTCAATTCAAAATCTTATTGTACATTGAATGTTGTATCTGGAAAAATCAAAATTCTAAATGTCTGGGATCTATTTTCGGCCCTGCCCTTATTGTTTTGGATTGACATTAAATGATTTCATTTTGCAAAAATAAAAAATTGCATTAAAATGGTTGGATCGGTTTTCATTAGGCATTTTTTTGAAATCATTAATTGAATGTTTGTTTTTCAAAATTTCAAGAATTTGTTTAGCCCCTGCCAAGTCGTCCCTCAAGTATGCATTGGGTATTAAAAATTTTTGCATTGCCAAAATCGAAATCTAATAAGTATTAATGCAAGTCGTCCCCCATATTTGCACTTGCATTTAATATTTCTTTTTATTTTGGGTGTAGGGTCGGCCTTGTAGGAAGGGATTGGATTGCTTATAAAAGGAGGATCACGCCATTTCATTTCCACAATTCAAACACAACTTTCTCTGTGCTGCAAATAGCAAATTTTCAAGGCAGTGACAGCGAGTTTCTCATTAGCATTTTGAAGCATTTTGAAGACAATTCATTTGGTGATTGGCGGCCAGCTTTGGAGGCACTGTTTTGAGTCAGTTGAGGCGAGTTTGAAGGATAGTTTGAAGACCATTTTGAGAGTTTGTGATGCATGTTCAGACCTGATGCGAACTACACCAGACCTGGTTATGAATTTTTGCAAGATTGAAGAACATTTCAAGGGTTAAGGAAGGCCCTTTTTAGGTCTGATTTGATCTATACCAGACCTGGGCATGTATTTCATCCATTTTCAAGGCATTTTGGAGGCTTCTTGAGGCATATTGTGAAGAAGAACGAAGTAGTATTTGATTGGGTATCGTTGGAAGCATCATTTTCACTAATTTTAGCACCCATTTTCAAGAAGATTAAGGTCTTTTCTATATCATTTTCCTCAGATCCGAAAATTATAAGAGGAGGTTATCAGATTTGTATAAGAGGAAGTAAATTGGTAGAGTTTCATAGCAAGATTTTGAAAGTGAGTTGAAGAAGGAGGGGATTCTCTTGTGGACTTAGAAGATTTTGGGGGCTAAGCTCAGCTAATTGCATTGACAAAGGACTCCTAGCTTTGTACTTGGGTGAGTGGCCTATCTTTTCCTCTCTCTTTAATTGCTTTCATTTCATTGGTGCTACTTTAGGTGTTGAAAACTAATTTCAAGAGTAGAGCTAGAAGTTTGGATATTAAGTTGATTACTCGATTGTCTTGATTGGCTTTTTTCCCCAAGTTCTTGCTTGCATTTCATCTTAGGAGGAAGATTTGGAGTGATAAGTGTAGTCCATCTTAAGGTAACGGCGGGGAGTGATAAGTGTAGTATTCCACCCCTAGGGAGAAGATTGGAGTGATAAGTGTAGTCCATCTTAAGGTAACGGCAGGGAGTGATAAGTGTAGTATTCCACCCCTAGGCGAAGATTGGAGTGATAAGTGTAGTTTCACCAGCATTGTAGAAAAGGCGGGGAGTGATAAGTGTTTAGGATGGCTGATGTTAATGCAAGCAAGCGACCCAAAGGAATTAATGCTGAGATAGGAGACAAGGAAGTCATGATACCCAATTCCAACTTCCGCTCAAAATTGAAATACGTTGGAGACACCAACATTGGTACCTTTGATATGATTCAATTAAGAGAGAGGTTGAGAGACAGCTAGTCCCCTGTGGCAAAGAGGATCAAATAGTATGGATTTGTGCAAGGAAAGGTTCAGTCTACCCCAACAGCAAACATGACACGACAGAATTGGTTACATCAAGTCATCAAGGCTCACAAAGTCAGATTGCAAATCAGAGTGCAGCGCCTTCATCGTGCTTCTCAGTCAAATTTCGGGCTCTACTAAAGGTACACAGTTTGATCCTTGGATGTTTTATTTTATTGAAGAGATTGAGAATGGTTAAGGAAAATTGATTGGATTAGGATCATTAGCATGAATTTAGAGTTGCAACTTAAAGAGTACAAAATCGGGGGCAAATCTACATGGGGTCCTACTTCTTCAATTCGGGTGCAAGACTACTAGTGATCCTTTGCCAGTCGAACCAAATCTAATCTTGGGGAGATGCATTGCACCACTATGGTTGAGGCAAGTACTTATGCCAAAAGGGCAAGGTTGTGGCAGTTCGAACAGTTGAAGGTAGTCAAGGGTTAACCAAGGAGGAAAGCATTGATGAAAGCAGTTGATGAACTCAGTGATGGGTGGATTGTGGAACAATCAAGGAGATATGGTGAGGGCAGGTGCCCCAAAACCCAAGGTTATTAAAACAAAGATGCATGCATGCAGATCAAATCCAAATAGGAAGGTTAAAATGGCAAAGTATTGAAGTAAAGAGGAAAGTGATTCAAAGGTTGAGAAGGTCAAGTTTGATTTCAAGGCGGTGGCTAAGAGCAAGGCTCTTAAATTGCACAAGGTTCACATCCAGACAAGCCACCAAGGTCAAGGCAAGATTACCCCAAGTGCATGGAGACCTCACCCTTTCGAGGTCAAGACATCAAGTACAAGCAAGTTCAAGTGGTGGTGAGAAAATTTCTAAGGACAAGCTCAAGCATCCAAGGCTTCATCTCATCTCAAGGATTAATGAACTTTATAAGACAAGGTTGATGAGGTGGCAATTTCATGTGCATGCAATCAAATCATGCCAAGTGTCCTATGTTCTCATTGGTTGACAGATTATTGTAATTTTCTCATTGGCCCACAAAGTTGGTGCCCTCATGTAATTGGTTGAAAGATGGTAACCCTAATTAGGGTTTGTAAGGTTTAATCTTGGCCCTTGATTTTGCCTCTTAATCTTGGCCACTCGTAATTTTGAGCCTCTATATAAGGCCATTTGTACTCATTTGTAAAGGGAGTTATGTTGAAGAATTGTTGCCAAAATACTATCAAAATTGTTCTCTATTCATTGTTGTGACTTGCATGGTGGATATACATGATCATTTTGGTGTATTGCATGTTTCTTCTCATCTCTCAAATTAAAGTAGATTTCATTTCAAAGTTGTTAAAGTAAGGATAGAAGTAGATGGCTAGTTGTAGGGTGATATTGGTAAATGTTTGATAGGGATCTATATACTAGGCCACTAGCACCTTAGCGGCTTGTTGAGGAGCCTTGTGTGGTAATCTAGTCTAATCGCTCCCAAGTTCTACTTGCATTTCATCTTTCCGCTTGTACTTCAAGTTGGGTTGGAAGATAGGTGTTAGTGTGAAAATCCTAAGAGTTTCCCTTAGAATCATTGCACCAATGGAGGTAGCGCCGCTGGCAAGCTATCATTAGGTTTGATCCCCGTCCATTTGCCAATCTTTCCATTCTATAGGAGTAGTAGTAAAGCAGTCAATAGTTTAGTAGTGAGAGTTTTGAAGAGCAAAGTTGAAAGTGGTAAATTGGAGAAAGTCATTGAGTATACATTGCAAAGCTAAATCATCATCATAGCAAGAGTTTAACATCTTCGAGTGAACAACGTAAGCCCGCCGAAGTGATTACCAGCAAATCACATTTATATAACTGAGTTAGTATCCACAGGTGTAAGGAACCTTGGAGTATCTTATATACTTTTCAAGAGAGGGTTGAGTGTTTGGTACACTGTATCAAGTCATTCGATTGCTATATGTTATGTAGTGGTACAAAACTCACATCAACACAAGATCTCGCAGGCTCTTTTCCACAACTTCACTTATCTGCTCCCTCCAGATCCGCTTTCATGATCTCTCTCTATCATCCTAAACAACTACCCCACACACCCCTTAAATACTAATCATCAGCCACAAGTCGGCTAGATGAAACCATTAACTCCTACAAACAAATATTAAATGCAATACAAGTCGGCTCTCCAATAACCTTACAATTAATAAATTCAACATGTCGGCCTCCAGATCCACATAGGAGAATCCAACAAAAGATACCAACAACAAATGCACCAAGTCGGCCAAGCAAATCTTCAAGAACTCCAGTCGATAAACCAGAACTACCGAGCGCCAGAGAAACAACCGAGCATTAGTGAAACAACTGACCATGCCGAGCAACACAGGCATTACCGAGCACCAGTTCCACCGAGCAACGGAAGTCCCACCGAGTTCTTTCAGCGACCAAACTTCCTTCAATAAACGAGACCATCAGTTAAGGCTGCAACCGAATCACACCGGCCAAGTAACACACCACTATGCAGATTCATCGAGGACCCAAGAATGCCCCTGCATCAGACACCCCAGGTTCGAAAAGATGTTCATATGTGAGAAGAACATCTTCCGGGATTCAGCACATAAACCCCGAACTGGTTCTTCACATACAAGTCCTCCACCTTTTCACTTTGCATACTCTTCCACTTCAGCTTCCTTTGTCTCTTCAAGTCTTTCCTTGATAACACACAGGTTTGTTCTCCAAACTGATCATTCATTCTCTCAGGATCTACCAATTCAACTCGGCTACCAATACTCAGACTTCTCCTACCGAGTGTTGTATCCAACAAAGGCATCAGGGAAAACTTCCTGTCATCCTTCTCAACAGTAAACACATTCTTGACACAATCATACATAGCTCTGCAATCATATTGCCAAGGTCTACCAAGCAATATATGACAACTATTCATCTCCACAATATCACATAACACAAGATCCTTATACTGGCCAATCTGAACATCAATAAAGCATTGTTCTCTTACTTCTAGAGCATGATCATCTTGCAACCAGCCAATCCTATAAGGATGTGGATGTCTCATTCTACTCAAACCAAGTTTCTGAACCATGTCCTCAGCAACAAGGTTATCAGTACTACCACTGTCAACAATAACATCACAAAGTTTACCTCTAGACTTGCACCAAGTCCTAAACAAGTTACTCCTCTAACAAGGTTCCTCCTTTGTACCGAGCAATGTTCGCCAAATCAGCAAGTTCTCAGATTCAGATTCAGGTTCATTCTCAACATTTTCATTCACCACAGCAGTTCGTTGGTCACCAAGCTTCTTCTGTGTACACTCAAAAGAACGGTGTCCTTCTTCACCACAGTTATAGCAAGTACCTTTAAAGATAACTCTACCTGTCTTCTTCTTCGGTTCTACAAGTTTCTGTTCATCTTCTGCAGTCATCGGTTTATCCTTCACCGAGTGATAAATCTTTTCCTTCACTCGGGGATTACTATGTTGTTTCCTCTTCAACTTATCTTCTGCCTTCAAAGCATACTGATAAGCATCTTCAACAGAATCAATCTTCAACCTACCAAGCTCATCCTGAATATTGAATCTCAAGCCATTCACATACCGAGCTACCTTTTCCTTACCAAGTTCTCTGTGTCTAGACCGAATAGTAAGTTTGTAGAACTCCTCGGTATAATCTTCAACAGTCAGATCCTTCTGTTTCAAATTCTGCAACTTTTTAAACAAGTCAAGCTCATAGTCAGCAGGTATGAACTTAGCTTTCAACTTAGTCACCATCAACCTCCACCAATTGATCTTCATTTCACCTTCGTCTTCCCTATCTCTTTGTAATTCTTTCCACCAAAGAGCAGCATGTCCTTTCAATTTTGTCTGTGCTAATCTCACCCGAAGAGGATCTTCAATTTCTTCCAACTCAAAGAAATCTTCAAGTTCACCACTCCAGTCAATCAAATTCTCGGGCTTCAAAGTACCAGAGAAAGTAGAAACTTCCATTCGATAACTATTACTTAACTAATCTCCAGATCTATGTAACCGAGCAGTTCTATCTTCACCAGATCTATCCCTCCGATCATCACCACTAGATCCAACAGCTTCAAAGTTTTCAGCAGCTTCCTCATAACCATCTTCAGTACCAACATTCCGAGGTACACCAACAACAGCTCTCATGATCTCAACGACCATGTCATTCTTCATCAACTCCATCTCTGATCTGAAATCGGATTTCACCTTCTCTGTAATCCTAGATTCCACAGTATCACAGAGATCCGCAATCACTCTAGGGTCCAATCTTCTCGGAGGCATCCTTAAAAGTAAGAGAAACCCTCTGCAACAAACCCTACACCGACCACCTTGTGACAATCTCCAAGTTGTATGCAAGTCAAATCAGCCTGCCACCTCGCACAAACAACTAGGGCAAGATTCCACAAGTTCAGTGCTCCGGATCTGCAACTCAGATCATACGATCTCTTTGCCCACAAGATCAACTTCGCAAGATCAGCCTTGCTAGGTCAACCTTCACTCCACAAGATCAACTCAGCTCTAATACCACCTAACGCGGGTCAAGGGATGGTGGATCCAATTAAGGACAGTCCAAACCTTGTAGCTTCAGAACAACATAGCGGAATAACACAACACAACAATTGTTTCAAAACATATTTTCCTTAACATGCCCGGCTATAAGGCCTTCCAGGTTAGGGCCAATTACAATCAGAAACAATTTTGCAAGATCAACAAGATCCAATACAACTCCAGCTAGTTCAGTTCTGAGACAAATCAGCAATTGAAGGAAACCCTAAGGCAGATCTGAACTTGTGCTCGCAAGCCCCCAAGCAATCTCCTTGTCTCAAAGTATGCAAACCACTAGCTCTGCTATTACAAACTAATAGATAACAATCTGTTCTGCAAGATATCGTAGGATCTTTTCCACAACTTCACTTATCTGCTCCCTCCAGATCTGCTTTCATGATCTCTCTCCATCATCCTAAACAACTACCCCACACACCCCTTAAATACTAATCATCAGCCACAAGTCGGTTGGATGAAACCATTAACTCCTACAAACAAATATTAAATGCAATACAAGTCGGCTCTCCAATAGCCTTACAATTAATAAATTCAACATGTTGGCCTCCAAATCCACATAGGAGAATCCAACAAAAGATACCAACAATAAATGCACCAAGTCGGCCAAGCCAATCTTCAAGAACTCCAGTCGGTAAACCAGAACTACTGAGCGCCAGAGAAACAACTGAGCACCAGTGAAACAACCAACCAAGCCGAGCAACACAGGCATTACCGAGCACCAGTTCCACCGAGCAACAAAAGTCCCACTGAGCTCCTTCAGCGACCAAGCTTCCTTCAATAACTGAGACCATCGGTTAAGGCTGCAACTGAATAACACCGACCAAGTAACACACCACTATGCAGATTCACCGAGGACCCAAGAATGCCCCTGCATCAATTCCAATGATGAGTGACCAAATTGTTGATGTTCATGTGAAGACTCTCGAAGGTACATAGATTTCCTTGTACTATGTCGTTCAAGCAGGGTGGCTACTGCATCAAAGCAAGTGGTTTACTAGTGAATATATTGCCAAACACTATCCTCATTTGTTGCAGAGTGTTGGTGCAATGGGGCCCATATTGCCTCTCAAGGGGGGAGGAATGATCCAGAGCAGGCTGGAGGCGATTCAAAGCAATCCATAGGTGATCTAGAGCAGTCTAGGTGTGATAGAACAAGTAGAGATGGGAAAACCAAAAATCCAATTTTTTGGTATTTTCTATGTTTAGTAATTTGCCTTTTCAGAAGACCTTCGAGCAGAATTTGGGGTCAAAACTATCATTGGTCCCTTAAATTTAATAGCCGAAGGCATTGGAATTAAGGGATTGAAATTAGAGCTCTTGTTGAGATCTTTCCAACAATGTATACAGTGTCAAATTTCGACCATTGAGCAGTAAGTTACAACCCTGCCAAGTTGGGGTATCTAAATTCCTAGTTTTTTTGACAATTTCTAATGTTGCCAATTGTATTATTCAGCCAACTGTTCATTTCGAATTCATAAGATCTGGAGTCTGTTGGCAATAATTGTATAAACTTCATTTTGGACTAAATGAATTTCAACTTTTGAAGCTCACAACTCTGCCCATGAGTCTTGCTATTGTCCATTTTTGCTAAACAATACTGCTAGTGTCCACATACTAAGTATTGTTACCTGGATTCACCATTGAATTCAGCTCAGTATAGCAACCCTATATCAAAATAGAATCGGCATGAAGCAGCCCAAGGTCATTACACGAAAGACCTTTTAAATGTGCTATTGAATGACAAAGCAAAACGTGCATTACTTCTTCCTTCAGAAATATTCTTTGTTGGCATATTTTCTTGCCTATTTAAGTTTTTATTATTTGAATTTGCAATCAAATTTTTATTTCTTGCTATTATCATTATAGAAAGTGAATTTGGGAGAAAAATATATTTGAAAACATTAAGGTACATAGTTTTTATATACAAACACAACCGTCTTAATAAAATACAATCATTAAAGGATCAATGGAGCAAATGAAGAACTAACAACCACCAAGGGAGATATGGCCATCTGCTGGCAACTAAATGATGGTTCCAAGAACAGAAATCACAGGATTGTTTTCCTCACATAAAGAAAATTAATACTCATTTGAATTTATTAACGGACAGTTCTAAACATTTTCTTTGGCTTTGTTAAAAGATTATATTTTACTTAAAAAATAAATTGAAATCTGAAAGAATTTGATTAAGCCACTTGAATATAAAGCTCTTCAAAAGGAAATTGAGGGGACCAAAAAAAGAATTGAGGGAGAGAAAGGCAAGATAGAAAGATAGCAAAGTTTATATCGTATATTCAAAGAGGTATTAAACTTGCAATAGAAAGAACAACAATATGATATCAGACAAATAGCTAACCAAGAAGGTCACGAAAAATTGAGACTTATTATCCATCACTTTTATCTCAAATTATGTGCTTAAAGAAGGCAAGGACTATCAGAAACAAGAAGATTTTAAAAGTATTGATGCAGATGTAAGCAACAGGCTTAAAGAAGTTGTAAACAAGAAGATCAAGGAAGCATTGAACCAATATGAAAGGAATACAGAAATAAGATAACCAAGCCAACAAGGTAGAGGCAAGACATACCAGCATTGCAACTTAGCTTGAAAAAAGGAGTAGAAAAAATAGAACAATAACAAAAGAAAATTCAGATACAGTTTAATAAACTTCATGTTAGGACTAATGAGAAGCAGATGAGATTAGAATTCATGTTTTTCAACATGCAAGAGAAGAAGATTCTTGTAATGCAAGCAAGGATTTAGGATTAACGCTGTCGAAAGCATTTTACCTTTTAGTGTCAAATCATATCTGCATTCTCATTGTGAAAGCCAACTAGATAAACATCATCAAGTATATTGATATCTTCATTACTATAACCATAGATGATATACTCACTGAGTACTCGCCGAGTACCGAAATATGCATTCATGTTTAAATTATGACAAAGGTTGAACCTTTCAAACTTATGCTTCTATAGCTCTAAGTCTAGGAAAGACCAATCAATCATAATCAAGAGAAGGGTTTATTTATTTCCATCAAATCGAACCAACATTCATTATGGTTGCTGCATGATTTTTTTCTGTGCATATCAGTGTATAAGAGTATAGAAATCTGGTTGTTTTGAGATTCATCTATAAAACCATTACCAGTTAAATGACTAAAATGAATATGCTTATCTAGCTTCCTGCTCTTAGGAGTTATCTAACTGGGAGAAGTCTTGGACTATATAACTTAGGGACAGTAAATTACTAAATTATCAACTATATACTTGTTCACTTGAATCTTTAAAACAAAGATGTTGAACCCTTGGGATGGGAAAATGTGTAATGGTCGAAGATTGAGAAAACGTGATCTCTTAAGAACAACTAGGCCATCAGGATGTAGATATCCGAATAATGGGTCTATATGACTCATAATGAGTCTGGTGGTGACATTGACCGCATAGGGATTTGCATTTATACTTTAAAACCTTGGCAAAGGTGGTACTAAGCTACAAGTAATAACCGTCAATCACTAGAACCAATAGGGAAATGTCTAGCTAAGAAGGTACCTTGGTAGGCGAAGATGTCTACAGGCTGGCTGGCTACAACAATTGTGGGTTCTACACCAAGTCTCGGATGACAGGAAAATTGAAGCCGTGTTCACATGCCCTTGGGAAGGGTTGCGCCACTTCCATGTGGAAGTTGTGCGGGGACTGTTAGGTCACGATCTTAAGATCAATGGTTGGGTGGCAAAAACCCCTAATGATACTCTTTCACCCTATGGAAGTTGGAAGCTATGGAAGCACAGCCAAATTAAACAAACTAGTTTCAAGTTCTATGTATTTAATTTTGGAAGTTTTTTCTCATTAAATTTCTTAGTATTATTATGTTAGTTTCCTTTCATACGGCAATTAATGTTTCATTCCTTAATGAATTTCTTACTACTGTTATAGTAACGAGATAATTAGTTAAAATCAAATTCATGTGAAGTTAGTGTTACAAGTGTGATTGTCGTTGCACCAAAAGATCGACCTATCAATGCCTGATACAACCACTAGACTTATAGAATCCACAAGAGGAAGCTAAGCCATGTCACAAACCCGAGCGTTGCGCTGCACCAAGGAGACCAAGGGCGCACACCTTGCAACAATCCCCCCTGGCGCAAGCGAGGGGTTTGAACCTGTAACCAAGCTCTGATACCACTTGTTACAAGTGTGATTGTTGTTGCACCAAAAGATTGACCTGTCAATGCCCGATATAACCACTAGACTTATAGAATCCACAGGAGGTGGTTAGGCTAGTCACAAACCCGAGCGTTGCGCTGCACCAAGGAGACCAAGGGAATAGGCAAATGTAAATTAATCATGTTCATAGGAATGGAATGCAGTTATGATGTTATGATGTTAAAGCATATTTCCTTTCTTCATAAGAGGAATTTCATTTTCCTATTTTCTTAGGATAGTATAGATGATATGTTACAGTGCCAACATCTACATCCAAGATAGAGGTTGAGCCACAACCAATCATGTCGAGTGAGAAGGCTCAGCCACAGCAGACTCCTAGGACTAGACCCTCTATCTCTCCCCTAGTTTTTACTAGAGCTAGGAAGAGGCAGATGTAAATTGTTTTGATGTTGCATCTACTTGTAGTTTTACAAAAACAATTTGCTATTTTAAATTTGCTTCAAACTATCAGGCTACTAGCCATTAGCATTCCACATGAGGATGCCATTTTGTACCCAATTTGCATTTAAATCGATCAAGTATATCTAAACTCAATTTGTTTCTTTTGTTTACTCATTTATTGACTCATTGGATGCATCTTCTCATTGAATTTTTTTTTATATTAAGTTTATTTAAGCTCCCATTTCGGGAATCGAACTGAGGATCTGGCTATTACAAATAGAAGCAGCAACCGCTGCACTGCAGGCCAATGCCTTTCTCATTGAATTTTTAAAAAAAATATATTTCTAATTAAATTTAAGCAAATTTTTAAGTTGTCGAGTTTTTGCCAGGCTTTCGTCAAGTTTTTTTTTAGGCCTTGGCGAGTCTTTCAAGTATGGATATAACAATAAGAGTTGACAGAGAAGACACTATCATACAAGAGTAAGGAGAAAAATAAATAATAATGCCATTGGAAATGACATCTAATTACATAAGTCAGACTCTAAAATGAAAACCAACAATGTGAATAAAAATCACATCTCTGAAATATTTTGCTTATGTTGTAGCTCAATTGGTCAAGCTTCTTCTAAAATCTTAGATCAATATACATGTATGCAAGTTTTCCTGTTGTATGAGCTCAGTACTTGTTAAATTTTATATCAGATTGTGGACTGTTAATTCTTCTAAAACTTCTTATTATATTTATATATGGATTCTCATTTTATCTCACACACACACACACATATATATATATATACGATGATATATATACGTATATCTATATATTACTACGTCATATATATATATATATATATATATATATATATATATATATATATATATATATATATATATATATATATATATATATATATATATATATATATATATATATATATATATATATATATTACTATATTACTATATTACTACGTCATATATATATATATATATATATTTAATATCGTTCTTTATATATCTCTGAGTACGATATCGTACTTTACTGTTTTGATGAAGATTGCTGTTATCACTTTGAAACTGTTTTGTATGTATCGGTTATAGAACAGCCACCAATCTCTATTAATATATATCAAAGACTATCGAGGGGAGTCATGCCCACGATGGAGCATGACTCTTCATAGAGTCATGGTCCATCGTGGACATGACTCCACGGTGCATTGTCTCTTTTAATTAACAACATTGACTTGGTTTGATTTAATCAGTCAGCATTTATAAAGATTTGTATGTTTATTAATAACATTATATATATATATAAAATAAACATATACTTAAAACAAATTTTTGAATAATAATAATAAAAACATAAATATATATATATATATATATATAAAATAAACATATACTTAAAACATATTTCTGAATAATAATAATAAAAACATATACATATACATATACATATATATATATATATATATATATATATATATAATAATGTTCTATCACTCTGATAGTAATTATCCGACTGAGGCTACAAATATTAACAGTACTCTTCATCCAACACAATTAATAAGGAATTTGTTTTCTATAACTAAATATCAGAATAGTTACTGGAACCTGCCAATACGGCCACTTCAAATCTTCAGAGAAATAGAATATCCCTTATAACTCTGATGCTTAGGCTATTTATTAAACAAGGTTACTAGGAAATTAACAACAACCATAAGATATAAGACACCAAGTTTCAATCTGTTTACAAGGACATGAGTGTAACCCTATGTCCCATCTTGAACTCTGTTTGGTATTCATTGTTCAATGAAAAAAGATAGAAAATGGCTACCATAATTAGAAATTAAAACAGCTCATCTTGAATGGAAATGACCCCGTTAAATGTTGAAAAACAAAGTAAGTCAATCCTTGCTCTGAATATTTAATAGCAACAATTTAATTCTCCAAATAAGGAAAGTTAAATATGATGAAGGTTAAATGCAGAAACTAAACTAAAAATGATTATAGTGTTTGCTCTTAGTCAAATCGTTTCAAATCTTGAAAAAAATACCACAACATATTTTCACAAATATGTTTTTGTGGGGTAAACATGGCCCGCTTACAATTGCATCAGCTGCTCCAAAAATGGCCATAGCACCTCCAACTCCTGCTACACCAATTGCAGGTTGGACTACAAACTTTGTAAACTCGGCCCTAAAATTGCAAAACAACAACCACAAATAGTGATCAATATAAGTTGACAGTAAAATGAAAAAGCTTCAATAAAGGAGAAAGTATTTGTTGTAGGGGAAGCAAATGTTCATGAAGATTTTAGCAGATACATACCATACAAATGCTTGTTCAAGGCCTGAGTATGCAAGCAGAGGGATTAATAATAGCATCCTTTTGTCAAGTAGAGGAACAAAGGTTGCCTTTAGTAGATTTCCAAAAGAGGCTTGAGAAGAATTTTCAGGGTGTATGCCAAGCCCTGCTTTCGACCTGCTTTGTTTACTTAAGAAGAGTGTTAAAATGGTTCCCAATGTCATGCTTCCAAGAAATACTGCGAACAGCAATGTAGTGCCTGAGTTACTTGTGGCTTTCTGCAATGGTAAGTATAACATAGGATTTCAAAACGGCTGATATGTGTACACTTGAAGAAACAAGAGCAAGATAAGTACCCATGGACCAACTTATTAAAAATAAGTAACCCAATCAACAATAGACTTGAGATAAGAACACTCACTGCTCCAGTCTTGAGCAGAAGAAGTGAAAGTAGGTTACCAATAACCTACAAAGAAATCAGAAGCAATTAGATTATATAAATTGCAAAAATGAATACAAAATGGTGAATCTCTCTCTCTTTCTCATATACGCGCATGCAGACCCCTCATTCTTTGAATGAAATTTAAGATGAAGTATTCCAGTTTCACACAAACCTGAGTACTTGCAAATGCTCCCCAAAATTCCCCATTGAAGTTCCCAAGAACTGTGCCTTCAGGAAGGTTACATTCAGTTGCATGTCTCCTTGCAGCATATGTAAGGTATGTTCCCTGTAAAAAGAATGAGAGAGTCGTGATCATGCTTAACAATATCATAATTTCTCTCAATTATCTATTTTACTTTCTTTGTGTGCAATTAAAATAGATTACATATCATGGGTGTGGCGCAACAGTTAAAAATTAAAAAAGAGAGCTCTCATATAGGAGACCCAAATTTAAATCCCCACCCGCCTTATGGAAATCATCAGTCCTAGAGGAAATACATTTCCATCAAATGCGGGCTTTGATAAAGCATACTAAGTTGTGAGCAGAAATAGTGCCACGACAAGATAATGGAGCTTAAAGTGTGAAGACGAATAGTGTCATCACCAGGCTGGGGCATAGTGATTCCCCAAGCACCTTAAGAAAGCAAACAAAATTATACATGAAAGAGCACCCCCACCTCTGCCACCCATATTATAGAAGCTGTAAATCCAAGATACACAGACGCTGGCACCATAGTATACCTGTTATAAGCAACACCAGAAATTAGAACCATTTGCTACCTGCTAGCAAGCTCTACCATAATCTGTATACTTTATTTGCATCTCTACAACCAGTTGTACATCACAGGAGGGTCCTTCCACACTAAGCTAAACTGAATTACAATTAGTCAAGCTAGTCTAATTGCAATAATGCAGGCTTAGTGAGTTGCAGCTATTCAAGCAATTCAAACAGGAATGGACTTCGATTATGAAAGTTCAAGTCAATTGTTTCCATAAGCAAGGAATTTGTCTATTTGTGGTCGGATATCAGCTTTTCAATTTTTGAAACTTTACCTGTTAACCCTGTTGTTAGATTTACGTAACTTAGTTGTTCCATTAAGTAATATGCAATGTATAGTAACAAACAATTGTGGCCAAATCCTTACATTTTCACAATTACAAAAAACTACTTCGAGAAGTTAGAACCTAACCATTTGTTTTCCTAATTTTTTGCCACAGAGATTAATTCTAAAGTAAGTGTGAACACCCACCATTCACCAAATTGGGTTTATTCAAAAAGCACTTAGCAAAAACCTTTATAAGAATTTATCAGAAATATTCATTAGCACGCTTTAGTGTTTTAGTGCTGAGAAATGCTTATGAAGCTGCTTACAAAAGGCTCAATGGTTATTAACAAAGTTAGTAGGTTCAAATGCATACCATTTTGGGTACAGATTGGCTGCAATGAATAACCAGTAGCCTGAAGTCCCAAGAACAAGTGAATTCTTTGAACCGAGCCTTCTAACTACAGGTGTTGCTATAAATGAGCATATAGTGAATGATGTATAAAGAATACCCAATGATGTAGTTCCTAAGTTTCCATCCTGCAATCCAAAATCATGAAGTTATGAAACAAAATAACAATAACAGATAAGATTATCACCAAAAACCACTAGCCCAGTAATTTTCTTTCAGACAAAGGGCAACCCGTTAACTTTCATGATAATCAGATTATCATGATCAAATAATAACCCGCCACGTTTTACTGAGGTACAGGACAATCCTATCACACAGAAAATTGCCACACAATTTTTTGTTCAAAAAATATCAGGCAATTTTGAAACAAAATTTAAAATTGAAAAAAAAAACCCTCACAGAATGTAAAGAGCTTTGCAAATTCTGAGTAGCAGAATAAGCCAGGAATACAAAGAGAAATGCAAAGCTCAGAACATGAAGGTCCCTCAGATGAGGGCTGGAGGTCTTCGAATGAAAATTGAGCCTCTGAAGTTCTGCAACATTCCCGTCAGCAGACGTAGACGAGTCTGTCAAAAGAGGAAGGCTGTCAGGAGTCATCTCTCCAACAAATTTGATAGGGATTCGACCTAATCATCAAATGGGTAATGCCTTAGATCGTTGATATTTTCAGCCCAATGTGTATTTGCATAATTATCCACGAACAAAAGCAGACAACTGAAAAACGTTAACCTGCGACGGCGTCTTTCTTATTTATTCATTTGTTGACCTACATCCTGTACATTCTGTGGATCGTTGCGGTAGTTTCGGCTCTTAAAAATTTAGCTTTTAAAACGAGAATCCATTCATATAGATCCAGCGAGGACGATGGGATGTGACATCATTAGTTGAGTATAAATTGTCGGAGCCACAGGAGCCTAAATTTGATGACCGTATGTACGTAGTCGATCATTTTAACCTTCAAGTATAATGAAAATTTAAGGAACTTTGAAAGAGGAGATTTTTAAAATTTTCTAAACCAAATTTTAATTAGGAAGTTTGACTGTCAAATTCAACTCATAAACCAAAATACTTGATATATTGATTGCAGAGATATAAATTTCTATACAAGTAAATTATGTCCATTAAAGGGATTACTATATTTTAACTCAAATATGGGCAAACGGCCATCAAATTGTGCCTTCATCCTTCTGTAATAAGACAACAGAAACGTCTCAGGGAAACTTTCAATGCCAATAGTTTTCATATTTAATGGCCATCTCCGTCGTCCAATAGAAATCTTGATGACGTAAACGTTTTTCAAATGCGCGTCTGTACACAAAATTTCTCAAGATAACTTCAAAATTGGACTGTTTAACCAATTCTTCCCATTAACTAAAGACTTTATTGTATAATACTAATAACAATTTCTTCGAAGAACTTGCCAAACCTTGCTCTTCAGTTGTTTACAATCGTTTCTACTTTTACTTTGAAAGCTATTTGTTTCTACCAGTCAACTCAGTCATATTCAACGTAAACTCACAAAATAGGTGGTATTTTTATTATTATATTCAAAATTAGTGGTCTATGTTTATTATTACACTTATAGAGAGTTTTTAGTTTTTACTAAATTTGACAAGCATTTGTTTTTGTGGCACTTCAATAATAAGATTTGTACGGTAGTAAATAGATATAATGGCATGTTATTTTTCTACTGAAATACAAACACTTTAAGATAATAAATTTTAAGATACCATAAATATTTAATACTATATTTAAAGTTTTATATTAATTTAAAAATTACAAGGGTATAATAATTGTAAAATTATAGCTTGTTAATGGGCTTCTTAGGGTTCATCCTCTTTCTACATTGGTATGGATTCCACCTAATAAAAGGTGGACTAAAATCAATTTTGATGGAGCCTCAAAAGGTAACTCAGGGTCATCTAGAGTTGGATTTTCAGTATCTTAATATAAGTATATTCGATTGATTAATCTTTGTTGGGGTCCTTTGAGGATTTCAAAGTTTCTCACATGCTAAGAGAAGGGAATGAAGTCATAGACATAATGTCAAAAGTTGGAGTCTCACTAAAAGAAAAAGGAAAAGAAGAGTTGATTGAAGACTTCGCAATATAGACGGGATGGAATTTGATTATGGCATGAGGTAGTTGTGCAGTCTAGGGGGAGAGGTGGAATTTGGGGGCAGGGATCATTGGCCTAGTTGAGAGTCATAGAAGGGATTAATCGTTTTAAGAGCCAAATTTCAAATTTAAATTTGGATGATTTTCTTACATAATGGGATATTAGGAAGAAAGCAATCATGACTTGGCATGCACGCTACACTTTGTAGGTAAAGGGTGGCAAGTACATGGAGCATCATGAGAAGTCACAACACCAATTAATGTAGCACATGCCAAGGACAACGTGGATTAAAATTGGTGTGCTTTGGTAATTTGTGTGGAAGCATCTAGAGGAAGATATGATGGCACATAGGATGAATAGGGCATAACACTTGTATTTTATTTTCATTTGGTCATATCTCTGGCATCTAGGTGGTTTGGTGTGTAGAGCTTTGAAAAGGGGAAAACATGGAAGTTGATTTCTCTCTACACACACACAATCAGTTGCAAGCTTTTAAGAGAGAAGTAAGCTTGAAGAGAATGAGGGGTATCTTTCAAATTAATGACCCTTGGTTTTGGCAATGTGTGAATGTGATCTTTTGTGAAGAGTTCATGAAGACATAACATTGCTTTAGTGGAGGTAATATTGATATTTCATTAGCATTTCTTGCATGGGCTCTTCAATTGGGGACGAAGGAGGAGGCATTGTGGATAATGAGAACTTGTGTGAAGGCCCAATGAACAAGCGAGATGCTACCAATATTAGCAATGGAAGGACCAGTTGTGGATTTGAGGATAGAGGAAGGTCTGTGGAGAGTAGTGGAAGGAAATAGTCAGAGCTTCAAGCCCTTTTTGGTGTGGAGTGTGCAACACAGAAAGAAACCAACGTTGAGGAATCCAAGGGAGGGTGGAAGATGTTAAAGGAGTTTCTGCATATATTGGAAGAGGAGAAATGTTAGATAAAAAAGAGCAAAAGGATCGCCAAGAAGGCTCGGTTGGACACAAAAGGTGGCCTCTTCATTCTTGAAAACTCCAAGGGATTTTCTTACATGGCCAAGGTCAACAAGTAGACAACTCTATTGATTTTTCTCTCTTATATGGTGGATAGTGTTAGCTTTTGACATGTCTCTTAGTTTTTGTCTAAGTTGGCCCAATTTTGTTAATGATGGGGCTTGTCAAATTGTTAATTAAAGTTGATCAATGTAGCAGGAAGTAGTTCCAGCCCATTTTGTATAGGTATGGGCATGATTAACATATAGAAGGAGGTAGTTTTTGGCCCATTTTGGATAGGCATGGGCATGGTTAATTATGGTAGCATATTTGTATAGCAGCAACATATGGTAACACTAGTAGGTAGGGAAAGTTGTCTTGATAGACTGGTTAAACAGTATATTTTATTGGACTATTATGTAAAACTTTTATTACTATTAATATAAAATCTTAATCACCAATCAAAAAATAATAATTGTAAAATTATAAATGTTTTGTTGGTTGTAAATAAAAGTAAAAATGTATAATTATTAAACTACAAAAATTTAAAAATCTTAGTTAAATTAATATATGTTATAAATATAAATAATATTAAAATGGAAAATGGCTCGTTCATGGGCCGAATTGGGTTAATCCAATGGTGAGGAAGGAAAAAAATTATAGAATGGATTGCCCTAGATTCATGATGGATAAAAGTAAACTTTGATAAGGTAATCCTAGTCTCTCAGGTGCTAGCTTTGTGGCTCTTGATCACTAAGGGAACATTGTTGTAATTGGGGCTAAGAAACTTCAGGATGGCTCCAACAATATGTTGGACACTCGAGCTCCATGGGTCACAATAAATATGGTCAAACAATTGGTAGTGGACAAAGTTCATTTAGAAGGTGACTCCCAAATCATTATTAACGCCTTGATAAAAAAAAATGAACAAATGTATTAAACATGTTGTCTATCTATTAAATTCCTTTACAACTTCCAAAATATCTTGTATAGTGTGTATGGATATAATAAATAATTGTAAGGGTATAATAATTGTAAAATTATAAATATTTGGTTGGTTCTAGATATAAAAATATATAATTGTTAAATTATAGAAATTTAAAAATCTTAGTTAAATTAATATATGTAGTATATTTAAATGATATTAAAATGGAAAATGGCTCATTCATGGGTCGAATTGGCTTAATCCAATGATAGGGAAGGAAAAAAAATTACAAAACGGATTGCCTTGAATTCACAATGGATAAAAGTAAACTTTAACAGGGCCTCTCGAGGTAATCATGGACCCTCAAGTGTTGGCTGTATGGCTCATGATCACGAAGGGAACATTGTTGCAATTGGGGCTAAGAAACTTCAGGATGGCTCCAACTATATGGTGGAGACTAAGGCTGCATAGATTGCAGTAAATATGGCCAAACAATTGGTAGTGGACAAAGTTCATTTAGAAGGTGACTCCCAAATCATTATTAGCACCTTGATAAAAAATTTGAACAAATTAATTAAACTTGGTGTCTATCTATTAAATTCCTTTATAGTTTTCAAAATATCTCGTGTATTGTGTATTCATATAATGGCTTGGTTGATTTGTTGTCCAAGTGGGTGATTGATTTGAAGCACAATGGTAGGGATGATCTATGGGACTTCACTTCTCACACCTGGATTTAAAATCCCCTTCTCTTGTGTGCAGCCACCTTTTTCATTAATTTAGAAGCAATTATGGTTTCGCATGCTCCCGAGGCAATGGTGGTTTCACATTAATTATGGCCAAAATGTCCTAGATTGGAGCTTATTTCTTTTATTGGCATTGGTTCGGAGTTTGACTTTTTTTGTTGTAGTTTTTGGTGAGTGAAGACTACTTATGAGACAATGGAGGCAAATTTCACGATGGCATCTGAGAAATGATAGTAAACAATGACATATGGAAAATAAATTTAATTAAGTAAATAAATTTTAAGAAGATAAAAATTATTATTCAATTGAAAATAAAATAATGTTAAAGTAAAAGACCTCCCTTCTAGATAAATGAACTATACTTATAAAAATTTGACAAAACATAAATATACACTTTTCCATTCTTATATATACACACCATCTAATTGAAATAACAACAAATTAATAACTTTACTAAGAATGTGAATCACTTTGAAAACATTACAATGAAGTAACCCCTCCCTACCTCAACCTTCTTAAAAATAATGCAAATTGTGAACTATCTAATTCTTATTTTTCAAAAAAAACTTTGAATTTAACTTGATTGAATACTCTTCCACTCCAAATTAAAATAAATTAAAAAAACAAGGCATTGCTTAATATAGGGGATTTTATAATTTAATAACAATTATAATAGGCATGGGATTTAAATTAATAAAAATTAATCAAACAAAAGAAGGGACAAAAGGTTTCCTCCTTGATGTCCCTCTTGATGATTATTATATTAGTATAGATATCTTAAATATATAAAAAGACGCCATGTTGAGATAAATAACAATTTTAATGCTACATGTCTTTTAGATAGATGTATTTAAGAAACTACTAGATATATAGATAAAGATGCATATACATATACAAATACAGATATAGATATAGATATATATTTATAAAGTAAGCCGAGAGATATCAAAGCTTTGATTTTTAAAATTAAACAAAGTTATACTAGTTAAGTGGAAAAGTTAAATCCTCAATATCTCTAGGCTTACTTTATATATATTATTTAATATATATGTTAGTAATATCTATAAATTAATTAAAAATATATTCATCAATTTACAAGTTCAATAATTTATTTCTCACTCTAATAATTAATTAATTTTTTTAGAGTTTTAATAGTTTTTAATTTAAATATTTTAATGAAAAGTAGAATATTTTCCTATTAATTATTTAAATATTTCTTTTAAACTTAACATTAAATTTTATAATTCAAATAAATAAATAATTTACAACTTTGATTTAATATTTTTATAATATTGCATTAATGCATGTAACATTAATAAATATCATTTTAAAAAAATTAACATTTTTATTTTATTTTAATTGGTTCTAAGTTTTCATTAGATTTAGTAGTGGGATTTTCATTTAGTATTAGGTTTAAAGGTTTCAATTTTATTTTATTTTTCAAATAGGTTAAGCATTAGGAATCAATTTAGTGTGGTCTTAGGGTTGGGCTTCAATTTGGTTTAATGTTCAATTATGTCTAGGGTTGGTTCAATTTGGTTTCTAGGGTTTGTATTTAATTTAATTTAGGTTAAGGGTTCAATTAAGTTTGGTGTTAGTGTTTGGGTATTATTTGGTTTATGATAAAGGTTGGATTGATGTTGAATTAGGTTTATAGTTATGGTTTAAATTGGTTTAATGTTATAGTTAGGGTTCAAGTTAGTTTAGGATTTACATTTAATTTAGTTTAGTTTAGGTTAATGGCTCAATTTGGTATAGTGTTACGGTAAGGGTAAGGGTTTAACTTGGTTTAATGTTGTTCTTACGATTTTATATATGGATTATGGTTTTCATTCAATTCAGATTTTTTATCACTTAAGTTTAGGGTTTGGATTGAATTAGGTTTACTATTATAATTAGTCTTTAATTCTATTTAGGGTTTTCCTTTAATTTGGTATAGGGTTACAGTTCCATTTATTAGTGTTCATTTAGGTTTAAGTTTTGAAATGTACAATGGTTTAGTGTTAGAGTTAAGTTTTTGTAGATAAATGATTAGGTTTAATTTGCTATAGTGTTAGGGTTAAGGTTTAATTCAAGGTTCAATCTTCAAATACATTTAGAGTTGCTATTCAATTTAGTTTATTATTAGGGTTAGGGTTTAATTTTGTTTATAGATAGGGTTTAATTTAGTTTAATGTTAATCTTATTATATAATTTTCTTTATGATTAGGGTTCAAATTTCATTAATGTTTAATTAGGTTTAGGGTTATGGTTTGATTTGGTGCAATGTTATGTTTAGGGTTCAGGTTGGTTTATGATTTGGTTTTAATTTAGTTTAGGTTAAGGATTCAATTTTGTTTATGATTAGGCCTCAATTTGTTTAGTTTCAAGGTTAGGGTTGGGGTTAGAGTTTTCAATTATGGTTTAGTGCTTAATTATTATGGTTTAAATTTTGTTTATTGTTACGAGTAGTTTCTATATTAGTTTATGATTAATGTTAAAGTTGGTTTAATTTTGAATCAAGTTTAGGTTTAGAATTTAATTGGATATAGTGTTAGGGTTAGGGTTCAATTTTATTCAGGGATAGGGTTTAGTTTTGTTTGGTGTTAGTGGTATGGTATATTTTAGTTTAGGATTAGGATTCAATTTGCTTTGATGTTAATTTAGGTTAATAGTTACAATTCAATTTGGCCTATTATTATAGTTAGGGTCTGATTTGGTTTACAATTTGGGTTTAATTTACTTTAGGTTAAGGGTTCAATTTGGTTTTATGTTTAATTAGGTTTAGGGTTATGGTTTAATTTTGTTTATTATTAGGATTCAATTTGGTTTATTATTAGTATCAAGGTTCAATTTGGTTTAGGGTATTGAATCAATCTAGTATAAGGATTATGGTTTTGAAGGTAAATAAGATTAGGGTTCAATATGATTTAGTGTCAGGATTAGGGTTAAGGTTGGATTTGGATTTTTCAATTACATTTTAGTGCTTGATTAGATATTGTAGGATTTGATCAATACAAATCCACAAAACCCAAAGATCACCTGCATACAACAACCTATTACAAGGAAGTAGAGACAAGAAGAGGGCAAGGGTTTGACTCAAAAATATGAAGAAGAAAATATCCTCAAATAATGAATGAAAATAATGTACAATGGATCATCCTTATAAAGGAGATCGAAAGCCTTGAAAGGCAAACCTAAAAAGCAGAAGTGCATGTAATAATTAGTTAAATTATTACAAGACTAATGCATGCAAGTTTATATTTAAAACTAGTGCATAAGTTTAAAACAACTTGTGCATGTGTGTTTAAATATAAACAACTAAAATTAAAAGTGTTGACATCTTAAGAAGGGAGTAAAGTTAATTAATATAATTAATACTTTACTCTAACACCCCCCCTTAAGATGAGCAATAATGCAGCTACAAATAATGCAAGAAGAAAGCAAAGGAAACTATAGTGCTGAAAGCATAAAAATGGGTCCCGGCAACATGGCCTAATGAGGTACCCAAGTACAAAAGAGAGTCTCTATAAAGTAGAGAAATAGAGAAAGCCACATGGAAAAAAATCTACTCCAAAAAGAGACAAAAACTAATCTGAAGGACTAAAGAAGCCTCCAAAACTAGGAATGTTCCAAAAAATAGGAACAAGAATGAACATGTAGAACATCACTGAAGCAAGAAGATGCAAACTCTGTCAAGAAGTAACTGCTGATCTGAAGATCCTCCATAGAAATATGACCAGGTAGAGAAGAATGTAATCTGCATGAGTTCCCTCAAATAATACTACTCGAATCAGGAGGCAAACAAAGGCAAACACCTAAACTCAAAGATACAGATGGCATAAACACTAGAAGTCTGAAGAGCTGATCAATCAAAGATGGAAGAGTGCATCCAAAAAATAGGAAAGACAAGAGTGTCCATATGGTAAATGATCCATCTCACCGGAATGCATAGGCACCCAGCCACTGCAACCGCCTAGTACATAGGATCAAATACTAAATACATGGCTCACACAATCGAACCAAGGAAGTAGTAGAACCAATAGTAGAAGCCCCCCATGTTTCTGACAAGGGAGTAATGATAGGTACACTGAAAAGATCATCCAATATGAACTGCATGATGAAGATGAATCTAAAACATCAAATGTGCAGAGAGAATACAAACACAAATAAAGATACCTGAGGCTAATGTCATCAGAGGAATGCTCACATGACAAAAGAAGATGGAAAATAAAGGCAAACATCAAACCCCCCTGGCACTTTATAATGGAGTGCAAGTACAAATAGCATGAAGATGTGCAAGATCCCATCAAAGCAATAGAATGGCACTTTATCTCAGTGCGTGTGCATAAAAGAATGCTACAAAAAATGAATTATACACTACTCAAAGAAGATCAAAGGCTACTAAAACAAAAGAACAACCTAAGACGAGCCATCCCTCAAAGGGAAGAGATCCCAAGACCTGAAACAACCAAGATATCCACTAGACTGCAAAAAACCAAGAATATGAATAAAATTAACTTGGAGAAATATCGGGAAAAATGACTCATAGAACTAAAAATCTCTTTGAACAAGCTTTCCAACGATATATCATTTTACGAAAATGAAGTCTGGATGTGCAAGATAGAGCTCCCGAAGTGCAGAACGGAAGATCTAGCTTTGACAGAGAAAAACACCATCAAAAAAATAAAACTAGAAAAAATAACCTCCAAATCTGGAAAGATCTCAGAATTAGTTTTCCGATGATATCTTGTTTGCCAAATTTTGACACCGTATGCTCAAGATATGAGCAAAAAACCAACAGTTGCGCTAGAGGGCCCAAAGAAGGTGTCTACAAGGATCTGAGGATGGGTGACGTCAGAAAAAGGACAAAAAACCACATGAAACCATTAGATCTAAAAAATGCTCAGAAAGAGCTTTCTAGAAATGTCTCATTTGCCGAAAATGGAGCCCGGATGCAAGAGAAACAGATCCCGGAAGGCAGGAGGTCTAAAATGCCACGATCACAGAGAACATTTGACTTTGACAGCAAAAAAGAGTATCAAAATGGAAAAATCATAAAACCATACTAGCAAATTCGAATCAGGCTCGGAGCCAGCTTTTTGATGATATATTGCATGCCCAATTACGATCCCAAATGCCCGAGATATGCGCAAAAAAGCCTAGGTACACTTAAAAAGCTCAAAAAATGGCAAATAAATGCTGACGTCAACAAACTACCTGCTTAAAAATGACAGCCAAATGGTCGTCGCAGGTCAAAACCCCCTAGGGCTTAAAAAAAGGGCCCTGGTCACATGGGTGACTAGGGGCTAAGATTTTGGGCTCTAGGGGCCAAGGGCTGGTCCCCCATATGACCAGCAGGCGGGGGCTCGGCGGAGCTGGGCAGAGCCGGGCGCGGGCGGCGGCGGGCAGTGCAGGTACGATGCGGGCGGCGGCGCGGTAGAGGCCGTGGAGGCCCTTGGTGGGTGGTGGCCACTAGGTGGCACCTGGGTGGCCCTTGCCAAAAAATTTTTTATGAAAAATCATACTGTGTGCCTCGGAGTGCGTGCCAAGGTCGTACAACCCTGGTACGTAAAAAAAATTTGCATCAGAGGCCAACTTGTCAAAAATGGACAAGTTTTACATGAATTTTGACTATCTCAGACCTTCTAGATGCAACCATGAGGTCCATTTGGGCTAGAAGTGCTCCAAAAAATATTGATCACCTTGGGATCCATGCCAGGGCCGATTGCAAAACAAATTTCTCATAATTTCCAACTTTGTCCAAATTGGACAAATGTTATATGGATCTTAGGGTTCTTGGATGCTCTAAATGCAACCGCGAGGTCTGTTTGAAGCCAAGATGACCAGAAAAATAGCTCCCCCCACCCCCCTCCCCCCCCCCCCCCCCCCAAGATTTCAATAAAAACCCCAAAAAAGCCTTTATCTGAAATAGATGAATTTCTAATCTCTGAATCCTTCAAACGTGAACAAGCTGTAGCAGATTAGGCTCTAATACCATGTAGGATTTGAGCAATACAAATCCACAAAACCTAAAGATCACCTGCATACAAAAACCTGTTACAAGGAAGTAGAGACAAGAAGAGGGCAAGGGTTTGACTCAAAAATATGAAGAAGAAAATATCCTCAAATAATGAATGAAAATAATGTACAATGGATCATCCTTATAAAGGAGATCGAAAGCCTTGAAAGGCAAACCTAAAAAGCAAAAGTGCATGTAATAATTAGTTAAATTATTACAAGACTAATGCATGCAAGTTTATATTTAAAACAACTAGTGCATAAGTTTAAAACAATTCATGCATGTGTGTTTAAATATAAACAACTAAAATTAAAAGTGTTGACATCTTAAGAAGGGAGTAAAGTTAATTAATATAATTAATACTTTACTCTAACATATATAATCATGATTTAATTTTTGTTTATAGTTACTATTAGTTTTTATATCAGTTTATGATTAGCATTTAGTTTGGTTTGATGTTGAATTAGGTTTAGGTTTAGATTTTAATTGGGTGTATTATGATTAATATATAAAATAAATCTATTATAATTGTATTCATTGATAAAAGAAAACTAAGGGTGTAATTTCTATTGAGCTTTTAAGGTTGTCATTAGTACCAAAGGTCTGTAAAGATATCGGTCAGTCACTTACATTGAGGCAATCAGTAACATAAAGTAGAATAGACAAGTCGGTAAAGCTTATATACCGAGCAGTAGACAGTTTACCGAACACCAACAAACACTGACACCGACAGATAGTAAACACCGAGTATCGCAGTATACATCGATCAGTTTATAGTGTTTATCAAGGATCACAGGAAATGACATAGTAATCAATAATGGCACATTCTTCTATGCAAACAGTTACAATGGTTTATAAAACATTTTACCAAGATCAAGGAACATTTAATGTAATGATATTCATTAAATATAATGTATATCTTTTGTAATAGTTGATCTAGGTTATTATTGTACACCGTAGATCTTAGGGTTATGACTATATTGTGTAACCTAATTGTGTTAAAGCGGCAAAAACAAAACACTATATATTTGTGTGTTCGCATCATTTTTGGTGTGAGCTGATATATGAATCACAGAGCACTTGAAGCATTTGCCTAACTTCAAGTCTATCAGTTAATAGAGCAGAACCGAGTACAGAGGAATTCAGATTGAGTAGAATTAGCAGAGGCTACCGAGCAGTTCAGAGCAGAGATTCATCACAAGTAAGGTGATATTTTATCAGAGCTTATAGATCTATATCAGACAATTGAGTTTTCATATAGCAAATATTTACCTATTGCTTTATGACAATTGTAATAGAGTTTTTGGATAAAATCTCTTAACAGAGTAGACTTAACAGTCTTATGTAAATCTCTTAACGGAGTGCACACTTCATTAGTGTTGTTAAAATCCTATAACTAGGTAGATCTAGCTGATCTAACATGTCACTCCTAATAGGGTGAGATCACCAGAAGTGATCAAAACTTGTATCCCTAATAGGCAAACCTTTTCTATCTGCAGTAGTGAAGAATTTGTGGGTGTCATCCCCACCGCAGTTTTTACCTTCTAACAAGGGTTTTTGCATTACCAAAATACTTGTGTCATGTGATTGTGATATTGATTTCATATTGTTTACTTACTTAAGTTAATGGATGATTGATTCATGCAATTAGATTCAAGTTGTTTTGGTCTGTTATCACTGTTTACAATTATAGATCTGAAAGGTTTACAAGTGAAGTTTTTGAAGGCACTGATTCACCCCTCCCCTCTCAATTCCTATATCTCCTAATTCCAATAATTGGTATCAGAGCACAGTTCTCTTATTGAACAGTTTAACCACTGAAGGGTAAAGATCTAAGTTATGGAGAGATACAAGCTTGACAAGACTATTGAGAATCAGAAGATACAAATGCAAATGTTTGTGGAATAGTATAAGCAAGCCAAGGAAGGATTGCAGAAATTACTAGTTGAAAGGAAGAACCTAGCTATTTTATAGAATGAGATCGGTTACCATGAAGAACCTATTGATGAAATATTTAAGCATGTTGGATCCAGTTCTGGAAGCATCTCCAATGGATCTGAAAGCATAATCATTGATCTATCTGAAAAGAATCAATATTTAACTAATCAAGTGAAAGCACTACAAATCGGTCAAGAATCTCAGATGGTGAGAATGGTAGAAACAATGAACAAAGCAAAACAAGCCGAGCAAGAAAGAAATCTGGCAATCGATGACCGAAGAAAGATGAGTGAACAACTTCAAACTAAAGAGAGTGAGATACAAAGACTCACTGACCGACATTTCCAAGTAACTAATCAAGTGATGACTATGAATCAAGAGGTAAACCGAGTAAATGCAGAATTATCAAGAAAACTAGAAGATGTTGCAAGAGTCAGAGAAGAGAATGAGAAGCTGAGAAATGAAGTGAAAAATCAACAGCAACAAAATGAAATGAAGAAACTTGCTGAGGACAGCTCTAAGAAGATTGATGACTTTTTGACTAATCAGAGAAGATTTGGAAGTAAAGCCGGTATAGGCTACACCGGCGAAGGAGAAACATCACAACAAGCTAAACAAGTCAACATCAGTCAAAATCAGAAACCTAAAGTGTTGGCATGTTATCACTGTGGCAAATCGGGACATACATCTAATGTGTGTAGAAGCAAAGCACAAGGTAAACCTCCTGTCACTCCTAAGTTTAATGGATATTATTACTACTGTGGTAAGTTTGGACATCCTGCTTATGAGTGTAGAGCTAAACAAAATGATCTTGCTAATAATACCACTATGGAGAAAATATGCTATACTTGTAATAAGCATGGACACACTGCACGAGACTGTAAGGTGAAAATGAAACAAGTCTGGACACCTAAGGAGAAACCACAACGCAGGCCATATCAACCAAAGAGACAAGGTAATTCTTATGTTTGGGATTATAATACATGGACTAACTATACTGTTTGTGGTAGATATGGACACATTGTAGCAAACTGTTATAGAAAGAGTTGGATTGGACAATCAAGAAACTGGACAAGCACTGGGATGGCATGTTTGCACTGCCATAAGGTCAGTCATTTAAGCAAGAACTGCAGAGACTGAGTACCAGATGAAAACCATATATTTGAAAGTGGATATACTATTGCAGATATCATGAAGTTAAGGAACACTATGTGGAAGAAGGCATCTAATGAGAATGCTGAGTCAAGTAATGTTGTCGGTGAAACCTCATCCACTGGATTAGGTGACATCGGTACCTCCACTTAAGGTGAAATATGTATGTATGGAACTGACATTTCAAAAGATCACATTTTACATACAATTCCTTATGCATAATGTTCTTATACCAAATCAGCATGAACAAAGATGCATTATGGTTTAGTTGTCATGAGTTAACAATGTTATACATATGATAAAAGAGAGACCGAGAGTTGGTTACCCATCGGTAATCACTATCTAAGGTTAACCGAGCACATGTATCAACTGATGAAGAAAGTTTATGTTAATCGAGCAGATGAAAATTTTAGTTGTCACCGAGCTGATAGTTGTTTCATACTGAAAGTTAGATCAAGCATTTATTGCATGAAAGTTTAAGCGGGAACATCAAAAAGTCTATAAATACACGAGAACAGAGTTCATTTTCACAATGCGATTTCGAAGAGCGGAGAATTCAAAGAGCAGAGTTCGAGCTAAAAGATTTTTAGAAGGATTCAAGGCTACATTAGATCAAACCAACATCACTCTTCATGATACCAAGTAAGTTCATTTGTGATCAAACACTTCTTATCCTGTTGCTTGCCGAAACCCTAGAATCAATTTATGACATCTACATCATCTACAAGCAAAACTCAAAGTGTTGAGGAGGAAGTTAATCTAATTGTTAGGGCAAATTTTGATGAACCTAAGTTTAAGCCACATCCCAAGGTCACAACACAAATAGATACAATGGATGCTTTTCTGAGCATACCAGAAAGGGTTTTATTGACAGAAGACATAAGGTCTTATATTCACTACAAAATCAGAGAAGTTGGAGATTTTGAAACTGTTGCAGCATATCAACTACTCTGTGGCCCCAATGGAAAAATGAAATTAGATTATAAGAAGATTGAGTAATCAGGGTTATCATGTTTTATACACTTTCCACAATCATTTAAATTAGATTGGATTAGAATCATTTTGAGCAGGTATCACGATGAGAAATTCTGGCTGGATAAACTGATTGAGGTCAATAAGAAAATGATCAGTAGGGTTACTGGGCTCCCTATAATTGACAAGGGTAAGGCTTTCCACAGTTCATCATGACCGGATGTTGAGAAATATACTGGAGCACAATGGGACAGTCGGGCACTGAAGATTTTGACAATCAAGGACCCAGTATTCAAATTTGTAGCTCATGTGATCAGGTACAAGTTATTCCAATCAAGCATACTCAATAGCGTACCCTGTAGCACACTAGACATGGTGCACAAAATTGTAGTAAAAGGTCACCATGTTGATCTTGTCGAGGTACTGTTTCATCAACTTCAAGAGAATATGAAGACCATAAGGAAAAAGAAATCTAACACATGAAAGTTCAGTTCTCTACTTGCATGCATATTCTTCTATCTACAAAAGTATGTACCTGGCACCAGTAAAGTAAATTGGATATTAGATGTATCGATAACAAAACAAATTAGTGAAATGATGAATAAGTTAGGAGATAAGTTGAATGTAGAGTTTAATGCATACTTCACAGAATTTCAATCTAAAATGCATAAAAGAAGCAGAATTCTGAGGTAATTAGTTCAGAAATTTGAGGATGACATATGTTTTGTAGTCAACACCTATTATACTTTGATAAAAGTAGTTGAACCTAGGATAAAATGGTTGGCACTGATGGGATATGAAATAAACCATGATTTCACACTGAAATCTATAAATGCACTGCTTGCATTACCCAAAGATCCCATTGCCACTAGGTTCAGAGTATATGAAGAGGCAAAATCTAGAATTTCAACAAATATTGAGATCGGTAAAATAACTAGAAAGGTAAATAAGATGAAGAAAAATCTCACTGCTAAATATGGAGATAAGTTTGAAACATCTGAAGAGACACTGGTTGAACAAGCAACTGAAGGTCAGTTACAGTTAGCTGACAAACCATATGATAGTGAGGAGACTGAGTTCAACAAAGAAGAAGATCCCACACCAGTTCCTCCACTTGAAATTCCTATAAAGAAGCAGTCACCTGTACATGAAGGTATGAAGACACGATCATCAACTGTAGCACCACCTACTGATAAGGAAGAAGCAGAGAAAGTAACAAAAAGGAGAGCAGCTACACCAAAAAGGAAATACATTAAGAGAAAGAACAAGGCTGTAGTTGAGACATCAAAGAAAATGAGAAAAATCATAAGAAATAAGGAAGATCTAGAGGATACAGAGATAGAAGATGATGTCAATCAATTCAAAGTGGTCAGTAACAAAGCAAAAACAATAGATGAAATCATTGAAGACATAATTGAACATGGAGATCTCACTGATGCCTTACTAGACAGATTTGACAAAATGTCAAAAGAAGATCAAACCAAGATTGAAGAGGTTGTCATCCAAATGATGATAAAATTCAAGAAAGTTCCAATGGAATTTGCCTGTGCATTATTGAAGAAATTGGATGATACAATTATTGAAAAATGGGCCATTGCACTGGACACCGAGAAGAGAAAGAGAGATCGCTCTCTAGTTCGGGCAGCCACACATTTAAGCTTTGGAGAAGTTAGTGAATATTTGACCAAATACCAAGCAAACTTTATGATCAAGAATAGAGCCTTGATGATAATGGATGACAATGTAGCAGATATGGATATCACAACAGATTCTATATGGACATCAATTTTGAAGGCCAAAGAAAAAGCAGAGCAAGAAGCATTCTTGAACTTGTCTAAGAAGAGACACAATTCCAAAGATAAGGGTATTTGCATTGATGAGGGAACTACAAAGAAATCAAAGAATATCGGTATATCAGTTACCAAGGCAATTGATATCACTAAGGACAAGGAAGAAATAAGTATCTCACAGGATGCACCAGATAAAGTTGAAATTCAACTAGAGAAGAAAACTGATGATGATGTACTCGTTGAAGACATCACAAATGGTGATCCTAATGATCAAGATGATGAAGATGTAAATATTGCACCAAATAGAGATGAAGCACTAGACACTGAATGTCTATTTACATCACTACCGGGTGAACTTCCTATACTTGCTGAAGCAACTGAAATTCTTTCCCAAGTACAACCTGACAGCTCAGATCCCAAGTAAAACAAAGACACCACAAGGGATCAAAACACAGAGAAACCTACAGATACAGATGAGCCTACACATACAAAGGCACCTTCCACCGAAGTAAAGGAAACAAAAGAAACAAAGGAAACATAGGTGATCCCACTTGACACCACAACTGAAACTCCTACTATATCAACCGAAACTACAACTACCGAGGAGTAGAAGAAGGAAGAACAGGTGTTAACTAGGAAGGATGCTCCGAAGACTGGAGATAAAGCTATTGCTATTATTGAGAAGAAATCACCTTTAGCACTAAAGAAGAAGAAGGAAAAGGATCGGTCACCCTAGATGAAGTGATCATTATCCTTGAGTGTGACCCGAGGACCCTAAGCCCCAAAGACTTGAGTAAATATGGGGAATTATGTACAAGGAAGGCAGCACAAGAGAAGTTGAAGCAAGAGCACAAACGAAAAGAAGTATTAACCGATGTGTAGGATATCCTCCAACAGGTAGTACCTGAGATAAATATTGATGAGGATACGCCTATCATAGATCAACTTGCTACACTTGTTGAGAAGATCAATGCCCCAGACACTGATGCATATAAATGAATTGAAGAAAGGGAAGAATCTAGGATACAACACAAATTAGCAGAGAAAATCAACCTAGAAGTGGCATTATAGAAGGTCAAATTATCTGAGGTAATTACTGAAATAAAATCTATCACCCAGTTAATTTGTCGGTATTTATTGAAGCTTTGTATTACAGACACCTTCACTGTTGAAGTCAGTGAAAAGATCAAAGGATTGGAAGCCAAAATATAGTTGAGTACAAATGCAGCTATAACCGAGCCTCATGCTTTCTTAAAGCACATTCACCGAGTTTAGGAACTCCAGCAGTCAATAGTAGATTTGAAGAAACAACAAGAGCACATAACAGATCAGGTTACTGAGTTGCAAACTAAACTCATTCCATACCTGAAATTTTTTGAAGCACATATTGTCAAAGCTGAGCTACTAGTTGCAACACTAGAAATTTTAGTGTTAGATAACATCTTTGACATGCATGCCCAAGTCGGTCTTGAGCACATCGCTCTCACCAACTTGAAAGAGGAATGGGACAACCTCTTGGAGTCAGTGAAGAAAACCCATCAGCATATTTTTGACAAGCTATGAGTATACTACTTAATTTTTATATTTGGCATTACTATCAAAAAGGGGGAAAACAATGTATCAGCTATTATGCCAAATATGTACATAGTTGCTAGTATACTATATATTACCGAGAGCATGCACAGAGGGGGAGTACTTAGTACTTAAGAAATTTTTGGTGTGTATATGTATATGGTGGAGATATAGGTTATATAGAAACTTTTGTCTATATACATTCGAAGTTTTGATACTAATGCCAAAGGGGGAGATTGTTATCTCTATTGAGCTTTTAAGGTTGTCATTAGTACCAAAGGTCTGTAAAGATATCATTCAGTCACTTACATTGAGCCAATCGGTAACATAAAGTAGAATAGACAAGTCGGTAAAGCTTATATACCAAGCAACAAACAATTTACCGAACACCAGCAAACACTGACACTGATAGACAGTAAACACCGAGCATCGCAGTATACACCGATCAGTTTACACAGTGTTTACCGAGGATCACAGGACATGACATAGTAATCAGTAATGGCACATTCTTCTATGCAAATGGTTACAATGGTTTATAAAACATTTTACCAAGATCGAGGAACATTTAATGTAATGATATTCATTAAATACAATGTATATCTTTTGTAATAGTTGATCTAGGTTATTATTGTACACCGTAGATCTTAGGGTTATGACTATATTGTGTAACCTAATTGTGTTAAAGTGGCAAAAACAAAACACTATATATTTGTGTGTTCGCATCATTTTTGGTGTGAGCTGATATATGAATCACGGAGCACTTGAAGCAATTGCCTAACTTCAAGTCTATCAGTTAACAGAGCAGAATTGAGTATAGAGGAATTCAAATTAAGTAGAATCAGTAGAGGCTACCAAGCAGTTCAGAGCAAAGATTCATCACAAGTAAGGTGATATTTTATCAGAGCTTATAGATCTATATCAAAAAATTGAGTTGTCATATAGCAACTATTTACCTATTGCTTTCTGACAATTGTAATAGAGTTTTTGGATAAAATCTCTTAACAAAGTAGACTTAACAGTCTTATGTAAATCTCTTAACCGAGTGCACACTTCATTAGTGTTGTTAAAATCCTATAACTAGGTAGATCTAGCCGATCTAACATGTCACTCATAACAGGGTGAGATCACCAGAAGTGATCAAAACTTGTAGCCCTAATAGGCAAACCTTTTCTATCTACAGTAGTGAAGAATTTGTGGGTGTCATCCCCACCGCAATTTTTACCTTCTATCAAGGGTTCCTACGTTACCAAAATACTTGTGTCATGTGATTGTGATATTGATTTCATATTGTTTACTTACTTAAGTTAATGGATGATTGATTCATGCAATTAGATTCAAGTTGTTTTGGTCGATTATCATTGTTTATAGTTATAGATCTAAAAGATTTACAAGTGAAGTTTTTGAAGGCACTGATTCGCCCCTCCCCTCTCAGTTCCTATCTCTCCTAATTCCAACAAAGGGATCTGCAACCATTTTATTGGGACCAAGATTTTGAACTTGGACCAAACCAAGAGTGGCTACAAATGAAGAGCCACCTCCATAACTGCGTATAGCACCCTAGTGAAAAGACTTATTAACAGATGTCATTACATTAAGTATTTTGGTTTTCTCCACCCTTGATATGTGACGGGAGGATAATTTCAAAGGATCCATCCTTCTTCATCTTATTATCCTTCTTCCCTTTCACAACTTCCCATACTTCCTATATATTTTCAACCTCCTTTTGTCATGCCCTTGCAACATCAAAGGAATCCTTCATCTCCCCAAGATTACATAAGCACATACCTTGATCCTTTCCTACACTATTGTGGCTGAAATTAACACCTCCCCCTCTATTTTCACTAATATTATTCCACTTGAATCCTCTACGGTTGAGAGGGATTTTATCACCAAATCCAAACTCCACGAGTAATATTTTTTAGCCTCTACCATCCTTGTTGAACATCTGATAGCATTAGCACTATTGACCACCTTTACGTTACCCCCTTCTAAAACCTTTTCAGGGACCTTTTCTTGTTGTCCCCCTAATGCTCCCTTTTCCTTATCAATATGTGAATATTTAGAGATTTATTTTTCCACCAAATAGAGCTCAAGTTTTGCCTCCTTCTACCAGGTTGCATGTATTTGATTATTCCTTGCAGTGTATTAGGTATCCACATAACCAATTTGAAAGCAAAACCTACATCTAAAAAAGATACATTTGTAATCCATAGGTTGTAGCCAACTACCATTTATAGATTTAAAACATAAATCCATTGGAGGATCCTTCTTCATGTCCACCTTAAAAATAACATGATAATATGTTGTATGAATCAAAGGGAGCCCACATCTACCCCTAGGGTATCTCCAATAGCCTCAAAAAAAGATTCAAACCAAAAATAAAATAATAGGTTAGGGAGTGTATATGTGAAAATCTATCGGTTAGTCAAATGCAAACACCATAGAACAAGTTAGGCAAAGCATTCAATCTAACTAATATTACACATACCTTCAATTGAGATTGAATGGAAGCACCCTCATTCCATTGATTTTCTCTTTGATGGATGAATGTGGATATGCTCTCCAAATACAACTAGTATTACCCAAGTGATTGATAATCTTAATATGGATGAAATATAGTTCTAAATGTGAAACTAGATGGAGAAATGATGAAGCAATTAGATGGAGATACTAACAACTAGTGAAGATTACGATAAAATAAACTATACTAAACATGATTCTAAGCTAAGAAATGAGATTATATGAATTTGCTAAGATAATACTAAAATGCTCTCTAAACTCTAGAATGAATTCAACATGATAGCTATGCATATTAAGGATGGAGGATAACCATATGATAACCAAAAATACCATATGAAGGATGGACTAATAAAAGAAAAATAGCATGATAACTATGCAAATGAGAGAGTGATTTCTAAAAGAAAACAAGCATGATAACTATGCAAATGGAGAGTGATGAAATGATCAAGGAGTTCCTCCTATTTATAGGATGTGGAGAGAAATGGAAGGTTAAGATTCAAAATAGAATGAAGGGCTAGGATTCAAAGGACCAATGATGTGGATGCCAAGTAGGGGCCAAGTGGATGTCATGCAAGAAAAGTGGTTGGTCATGCAAGAGGGATGATTTTCTCACACATGTGTGAGAAACCTTTAAAAGTGACATCTCATTAAGGTGAGGAGATAAAGTGGAAGAGAGAAGGTGGAGATGTCTCCACCTTACATGTGGAGATGTCTCCCTCTTTAAAAGTCTCCCTCCTTTAACCATAATTCTCTTGATTTTTGTGTCCAATAAACTTCTTCTCTTTTACTTAGTTTTGCCCACATTTCTTGCAACTGCTTTTGTTTGTCATAAATATTTGAATGTAAGCCATGCAAAATTATGTTCTCATGAACCTCTAGAAGTTCCTTTTCCACGTGTTCCTATTGAGAGAAGATATTTTTAAAGACTTGTACATTCTATAATTTGATTTTTCCTTTGATGTGCTATATTTTCCTATAGAATTGATACATTTTGGTACGTTTATGATAGGGTGCACATACCCACCATTTCTTCAACAATGGGAGAAAGTGGGGGTGTTTGAACCACATCCTCTCAAACTTGAATGATGACGTATGCAAAGAAAGAGATTTATTCTTTAAGATATGCAAAGAAATTGCATACTGAGTTGAACAAATAAATGGCACAATATTTGACTGTAGAGTGTAGTTCTCTAAAACTCAAGTGTGTTGCCAAAAATCTATCTAATTATTCTTCTATTTGTCCAAGTATACTAACCCTTTTCTGGTGGAATATCCTGGAGTGCATTATTTGATAAAAAGTGAGAGAGTGTAATACCCCACTAGGGAACCCATGAAATATTAACCTAAAATATGTTACTAAGTGTACAAAAAATATTTTTTTCCTTAAAATTTCACAAATAGTATTGAATAACAAAGCGGAAGTAAAACATAAAATGCATATATACATGTAACCATAATCTCAACTACAAATTACAAATCTCAAGGGTTCCTTAACGTAGATTTACATAAATATATTTAATCTATTACGTACAATAATCATCTAAATCTTCTACATAGTACTCATAATTACATCTGAACAATGAAATATGCATGGTCACCCACATCCACTGCACAAGTCATAGGGTATGCAAATATAACTGAGTACAAAGTACAAAATAAGAAAGAATGGGAATAAGTCTCCAAGATAGATAGGATACGAAGAAGCCACAACAAGGATAATCCATCACTAGAACAGGAATGCCAGAGTATCAAATGGTAAAAGAATCACTACCTCTCAGCCTCATGGAAATTTGTGGTTCCACTCCCACCGTGCTAAGGAGATAACATTAGACCCCCACTCAGATAAAATACCAAAATCAATCATCAAGTAATACTAAGAAAGGGTCCTAAAAGACTCCTATCTTAAGGGTCAACTCAATAACTCAAAGGTACACATACTAACCTAGAGGCAACCAACACACGTAGGAAACCTAAGATGAAATCGGGGAAGTGTCATCACATATGTCAACCCCCTTGGGACAATCTCACTGGACTCCAACTCCCAAGTGTGATCATATGCAAAACCTGAAATCCTCTCATGTAGACAAGGATAACCAATCATGCCAGAACTCATAGCCACTACTAGATGGGCAAACATCTTCTCCCACTCCCATCCTTAGCCTATACTAGCACTCAAGGCATGTGTAAGAAATCCATTATCTTATTAATTCATTTTAAAACCCTATTTAATTATATTATCACTTATTTAAGCAACCTACTAAGGATACCCAAGTAGCCATTTATAGGCTCTGACACCTCCAAAGCAAGTCACTTTCCCTTTAACACCTAAATAACCTACCCTAAGTTCATACATCTCAAAACATAACTCAAAGGTCATCATGAATCATAACATCAAAATCTAGTTCCAAACTATAATAGGAACATACATAATCAATTTCCATCATAATAAAATCAAACTTCCATAAGGTTGGGTTATAACACAATTGAGTGCCACAAAAGTATGCAAGGCAAACAAACATAACACATTAACCCTAACCTTGCCTCTGGTAACAATCCTAAAAGAATGACATAAAAGGATTCCCTCCTAACCCATACATGTAGAAGGAAAAAATATACAAAAGAGTTTAATTAATAATAAACTAATTTATAAAGTACCATTACGCAAATTAATTTGTTAAATAATCACTAATCAAACTATAATTATATTATCGAATTAAATTCCAATACTAAGCAAATCAATTTATAATGCTAATTAAAATAAATTGATCCCCGATTTAATAATTACCAAAATAATAAAATTTCATAAAAAAATTCTCATTTCAGAAAATAAAATAAATTCCCTTAATTATTCACTAATAAAACATATTAACTAATAATTAAATCATTTGTCATTTATATAAAGATGCAAAATTACAAGTACCCCCAAAGGAAATATTTTAATTAAATAAACCTCTATTTTATGTTTTTTTTCATATCAAATACCTACTAATGTCATTTCATATTATTTATTATTTAATATTTTAGAATTTAATATATAATATATATATAAACATAAAACAAAACTTTATAATAATATTAATACAAAACAACCAAACCTTCCATGTTACCGACGACAGCTGGCGGACAATAGCATGGCTACCATGGCAGCCTGTGCTGCCGCACAGTAGCATGACTATCGTCGGTAGCTAGGCTGCCAAGTGGGGGTGGGGGTAAAACCTCACCTCCACCCCATATATATATATATATATATATATATATATATATATATATATATATATATATATATATATATATATATATATATATATATATATATATATATATATATATATATATATAATTTTTTTATATTTATCAAAAAAAATTCTGATAACAACAACATATGATTATTTATTTATTATATTTTTTTAAAAGAAAATTATACACACACACACACACACACATAATTCTTCTCTATAGAATTCAACAATGAGGAATTTAAAATAACTGGCTATTATCAAGAAAATGTTTTAAAAATTCAATTGATACAAACCCTAAGGTTTTATACCATAAATTTCTCAAACCCTAGTTAAATTTAAACAAAACTTAATTATGGAATTCATACCAAGCACAAAATCTCATAAACTTAATTCCAAAATTTCAAACATGAGAGGAAAATCAACAAAATAGCAATATCATCCAGATCTAACAAGCACAAAGAAAACAAGCTTTCTGAAATACCACAATTAAACCTACGAGGGTTTTCAAACCCTACCTCAAACCACCAATTGAAGAAATATGACGAAGACCAGAAAAAAGATGATCAATCCCAAGCTTTTCAAAAATCTTTGATTCAATCCTTCATCCAAAACTTGTAAACCCGTGTGTGGAATAATGGCCAAATTCCTCCTTATAAAGGAAAAAGCTTTGAAATTCCAACTCCACCATGCAAATCTAGAACTCAACTTAACTCTGCAACTTTTTTTTAATCACATTCTCTTTTTGCCTTATTTATTCCATTTTCTCAATAATAATTCCATGTGCTTTTTGTAATTCTTATTTATAGATCAATTCACTCAACTGATAACATTTACTTTATTTATTAAATTTATTTAAATTGAATGTGTAACTAATTGCATATTAATTTTAACTAAAAGAATATTATTTTAATTAAGTTTATTATTCTATTCAATTTTCCTCAAATTTGAATTTAATAAATATTTAAATCTTTAATTCTACCATTAGACTTTTAATTAAGTCTTTTTAATTAACAATTGTATTTAATTAATTTTCCTTAATTAAATACCTTCACATTAATTTTCTATATTTAATATTATTTAATTATCTAAACTACATAATTAATCTAAATAAATTATTTAATTATTTCACAATAATCACACCAACTAACCAAGACCAACTGAACCAAATAAAATAATAATCATGCTCAAGGGAAAAGCTTATGGACTCATGTCACCTGGACGAATTCAAAAGGGCAAAATATCATAAACTTGTGCACTATTTCAGAATAATAAAATGGCTTAGATTGGGATTTAGATCTTAATATTATCTCCCATCTCTTACCATTGAGACTTTGCGATAGGGCATGCTCATCCTAACAATTCAGGGAAGTTGATGACTGGTACCTGCAAACCTACATAAAAGATAAGCATGTACATATATATATATATATATATATATATATATATATATATATATATATATATATATATATATATATATGTATAGATATATATATACATACATATATATATATATACATACATATATATATATATATATATATATATATACATACATATATATATATATATATATATACATACATATATATATATATATATACATACATATATATATATATATGTATATATATATATATATATATATATATATGTATATGTATGTATATATATATATATGTATGTATACATATATATATGTATATATATATATATATGTATATATATATATACATATGTATACATATATATATGTATGTATACATATGTATACATATGTATACATATGTATACATATGTATATATATATATATATATATATATATATATATATATATATGTATATATATGTATATATATGTATACATATATATATGTATATATATGTATACATATATATATATATATATATATATATATATATATATATATATATATATGTATGTATACATATATATATATATATATGTATACATATATACATATATATACATATATATACATATATATATATATACATATATACATATATATATATACATATATATATATATATATATATATATATATATATATATATATATATATATATATAATAAGCAATGGAAGGGATCAGGACATCATGTGGATCCTACAAGCTTTGTCCCTCAACCATATCAATCATGTCAAACAGAAAAGTAAAACATACATGATAGCCATACACATGCAAGTATGGGGTAAGTAAAATTATAAATATAAACAACATTTTAAACATATAAATAATCATCATCAAAGTAACTAACATCATCTAATTGCACACATATGATATCTCATAACTATCCAATATTAAATCACCATGTAATGTCATACATCCAAAATCACACATATAGAAGTGGCCTAAAAGAGTTTGGCAATGTGAAACTAAAAAGTAAACAATGGGTGGGCACTAAGCAAATCTTCTATTATTTTCTGGTGCGGGCATATCCCTCCTTTCTTTTCTTGTTAAGATACAATTGCATTCAAATCCCCACCTAGTATTAAATTCTAGCATGTTAACTATTTAATATAGGTTGTTAAAGTATCCCATAATCTCTTTTTTTCATGTGTGGTTGTTGGTCCATATACATTAACCGATGTAAAACTGAGATTAAAGCTTTGCACCTTTATCACCTGTCAATTATTACCCTAATTAATAAGATCCATAGATGTTGACTTAGGATTCCAAAGTGTAATTAACCCTCCCGAGGCTCCTAGAGCTGGAACATGAGTAGTTTCTCATTTTGACAATTTCATTATTATGGCTTCAAAAGTGTCTTGTGATGTTTTGGTTTCTTGTAACATTATAACATATGCCCTGGATGCATCAAGTCAATGGTTAATCTAGGCTCTCTTGTTGGAGGCATTGATGTCTCTAACATTCTATGAAGCAGTCTCATTGCACTCGAGGAGAGTAGCATGCCCTCCTTGTCCTTTTACTGATTGATAGTTTCCCATCTAAATTGGTTTGGATGCCAACATCAATCTCTTCTTTTAATTAACCATCTTAGATTTCCTTTCTTTTATCTTAGGTGAGAGTTGGGCAATACTCTACAAAGAAAGAGAGTGATATAATGATAATGACTGTAAATGGTCAAAGTCTAAATCTAAGTGTTGAGCCTCAAACTTAAAATCCTCTATTTATCCTTCCATTGGACCATTGTATGCAACATTTTGGGGTCGTGACAATTGAATTTTCTTGCCAAATGAACCTTCATCTTCCTTTAGTTCTAAACCTTATTGAGCCTCAAACTTAAAGTCTTCTATTTGTCCTTCCATTGGACCATTAAGTGTAACATCTTGGGGTTGTAGCAATTGACAATTGTTACCAAATGAACCTTCATATATTCAAAAAGAACTTCCTCTACAATTTGATCAATCAACTTTGAACCAGTTGAATATAGCAAGTCCTCTACCATTTTCTCCAAACTGCCTACTATTTCTTCCTTTTTGCTAATTTGGTTTTGAATGGTATTACAAGAAATTCTATCTCCTGCCACTTGCTATAGTTCTAGTAATCTCTAAGGAGAAAAGGAATCTCTCAGATTATCCCTTGGGAGTTTGATCAAAATTTCAATTGGATGATTATTAAAGAATAAGAATTTTTGTACTAACACATCTAGATCCTTGGGACAACTTGAAAAAGCCTTAGTCCGAGTAACAAACTTACAAGATATATTAGTCTATGAATATTGAGGAAGATATTGTTGCGTATCATATAAGGATAGCTCTTGAGGCAAGGGGGATATATTTTGTGATTTCCCAACTGCTCTCTTATCATTCTTTACCTCAAGAATTGTCTGTTGATGATGTTGAACACCTTGAGATGCATTATAAGGGGTTGTATTGTTAACCATATCCAAATCTTCCTACAAGGACGCGCACCTTTCTTTATTTTAACAAAGAGATTATTTTTAATAATAATTGTAGATAATGAGGTGGTTTAATCTTTCAAAATAGACCACACTTTCTTTCAAAATAAATGTATGACCATAGAATAAAAAAATATTACATCTATATTTTTTCGTTTGTCTGGCTAAGTCTTTCAAAATAGACTGCATTTCCTTTAAAAAAATATTCTCATAGAACAAAAAAACATTAAAATCTATATATTTGCATTTAGTACTTATTGTTGCTTTCAAAATAGATTGTGTTTCCTTTCAAATAAATGCATGACAATAGAATAACAAAACATTAAAATTTATATTTTTTCATTTGGCACTTATTGTTACCTTTATAGGTCCTAATGTCTATGTTATTCCCCATGTGAAGGACAACTCATTTGCCATAAAATAGATTTACACAATTCTTGAACATAAAATAAATAACATTTTGACATATATTGGATTTATGCAATTCTTTCATGAAAATTAACATAAATTGGGTTAATGTAGTTCTTTAGATTTATGATATTCTTTCATGTAAAAAAATAAAACTAAGATTCAAACAAACAACAGTTCTTTGGGTTTATGTAGTTCTTTCATGTCGAAAATCAATAGTAAGATTCAAACAAACAACAATTGTTTAGATTTATGCAAGTTTGATTTATGTAGTTCTTTTATGTAAAAAATTAATAGCAAGATTCAAACAAACAAAATGTATATGAAAAAATAAATTTAAACTTATGCACATGAATATGACTGGTATGGTTGATGAGAGAAGTTGTAGATGTGGTTGATTCTAATTATGTATAGTTGTAGAATTGTTGAAAAAATAATAAGTAATGTTGGAAAACAAAGTTTTTTTAAAATTTTAAGTAGTGAAAATTTTCTACAATGAAAAAAGGACCACTTCCATTTTTGGATTTTGTAACATTTTGAAGAATGATATCTTTGTAACTCCTTGATCTAAGGATTGGATTTTTATTGGCTATTTTTTATTGTCATGAATTTTTATTGGATAGATTTTGTTACCATGGATTGATTATTTTGAATTTTAATAGGATGACTCTTTATTTTTTGTACTTGATTTTATTAATTAGAGATTTATTAGCCTTTTTATTAAGAATTTTCTTTGATTGTGTATGAATTTATAGTGAGTCTTACAAGTTGTCTATTTTATAGGTGCAATGGCAGATGAGAGATCAAATAAACCACATAAATTTACCAGCTAGGAGAAAATTGGATTGAAAAGTTGGAAGAGTGTTGGCATTATATTTGACAAATACCCAATAGTTGTACATTGAGGGAGGGAATGTAAAATAAATATAGATTAACTTGTACAAGTTGCAATGTTTGTCAATTACAAATTAAATGTTAAATTGTCATACTTTGTATTTGGAATGGGCCATATTGGATCTCATGTTCTCATTCCATATTCTCCTTACATTATCCATCGATAATAGCTAATCTAATAGATCTAAACAAACCAATCATAAATATTATTATCTAGTTTTTGCATTAATGCCCCCTTTGTGCTTTAGTCACTTGTCCCAGTTGACTAACTTGATATTAGCTAAGTGTGAAGGTTGTTAAGAGTTTTATAATTTAAGTATTGTTCATGTATTTATATCTTCTCTAAAGATCCTCTCTCCCCAAATAATCCTTTTAAAAATTGGATGAGTATTGATTTTTTTAACATATCATAATTTAAGATTCTATCCATCTTGACATGCCTTTTCTATACTTTTGTTTATATACAACACCCAAAATACCTTATTTATTGTGATTATTAATTAATTAAAAAATATTACATTCTTTGTATTCAATTTTTAATTAGTTAATAATTACAATAAATGATATATTTTAGGTGCTGCATAGACGTTACCCTTTACTATCACTCTCAAAACCCTAACCAAAAGCCTTATGAATTTCTCAAAATCCTTTATATATTAACTTTTTAAACTATAAGAGTATCTCTCCCCTTATACCATTTCTTCCCATCTCCAATCTTTGAAGTCCAAAATTTAGTTTTTAAACTTTCTA